>CAKAOJ020000194.1:1800000-2256205 GCA_916701645.2 Sebastolobus alascanus
AAGCTGCACAATTTCTTTGCATTTTACTGTTCAATCACAAAGGGACCTTCATCATGTCCATAAAGCTTAACTGCCAGTTATGTTTCATATTACATTTCGATGGAGTAAGAGCCTGAAAATAGTGCAGCCCTTTCTATTTATTCAATGGTGACAGCAAGAACCGGAATCGATTAGAGTTGCAACGATTAATTGATTAGTTAGATTATTAGTTGTTAACTATTAAATTGATCGCCAACTATTTTGATAAGTAATCGCTTTGAGTAATTTTTTAAGGAAAAATAAGGTCAAAATTCTCTGATTCCAGCTTCTTAAATGTGAACATTTTATGGTTTCTTTACTCCTCTGTGACAGTAAACTGAATATCTTTGAGTTATGGAGAAAACAAGACATTGGACGACCTCATCTTGGGCTTTGGGAAACAACGATAGACATTTTTCACCATTTTCTGACATTTTAGAGACCAAACAACTAACATTAATAGATAAAATAATCAACTGATTAAATGACAATGAAAATAATCGTTAGTTGCAGCCCTAGAATCGATCCTGAGATTCCCACCTCTTGTAACAGCACTACGCAAACAGGAGCCAATTATGCAACAGGCCTGTTTATGCAAGAGGACACAAAGGAGCACACATACACAAACCACAAAACCAGAATACACTGATAGACGGCTTACAAGCGCTCACACACTTGGCCACAAATACATACATACACGTATTCTACTCCATGTATGCACACGCACGCACACACATCATGCACAGCATACAAGCTGAATTAATGCAGTTGCAAACACAGCAGCCTTCTCCCCTCTCAACCTTCTTGCTGTGAGGTTCGCAAAGAGTTAGCGTTGCCTTAGCAACCCCTGGCTGGCTGTGGGGAGGCGATGACGTGTTTGGCTGCACAGCTTTGACCTCTCCCAGCAGACTACTGTTCCTCTTCCTCTCTGACTTCCCTTTCTCCTCTACATGGCCCAAACTCACTTTCCCTTTTTTTTTTTTTTTTTTTCAAAATGTCAATAAGTTCAAACATGTCTGGATGCTTTCTGCACACGACTGTGAAGTCTAGCTTTTTAAAATGTGTCCAGGTCGCTACACTGACAACGGGGTGTCTTCCCTTTTCTCTTTTCTTTTTTGTTTTCTACTGACAGCAATGGACCTCCAGGCTAATAACTTAAATTCTTCACACCACAGCTTTGAACCCTTGAGATAACATCTCCCTGTTGAGATTCTGCTCATGCCTCTCTGAAGAGAATGCTTGTAGTAGTCCCATTTAATTGCAGGCCACACGTGTGAGTGTTGGACCTAATTAACACTTCACATCCACCGTCTGTGCTTTGTACTCTTGAACCCAGTAACCCGCACTCACCTGGATGACCGTGTTTCCCCCCTCCAGCAGAGCGATGGCCAGCAGTATGCTCTCCTGGAAGATTCGGTCGCTGGTAGCGTTCATGATGAGATCGATGACCAGATCAGAAGCCCCTTCTTTGTCCAGGTGGCACTGGACCTCCGCCAAACTCAGGTCCCCTCGACCTCCGACCCCGGAGCTGACAACTATGGGCACAGAAGTGAAAATGATTATCATCTACATTAAAGCTGATCTATTCAGATAGGTTACATAATAGAACATGGGTCACACTCTATTATCATATTTGATTACTAAATGCTGTTAAATGCAATGTGAGTTTGACCGTTTCCATCATACTGCAGGCTTTATTGAGAACTCAGTCACTGCATTCATATTTAACTTGTGTTGCGAAAATATGAACAAACTAGAATGGCACTCGGAGAGCGCAGACCTCCGCCAAGGTACCTGACTTCAAAAACAGATCACAGCTCACAGGTGGTCAGCTTATTATTAACACGGTGTGTTTCCCTGTAACGTATCGGCGGATGCCTCTCTCATTCAGCTGCCTTGTTATGTCTGTATAACGTTGCACTACGTTGTCTCTCATCCCGTCATCTACAGCTTTTTTTCTTTCTCACCGCAGACGGCCAGCAGCTGCCGCCGCAACTCGGAGTCTCGCCACACATCCACACATGTATCTCTCTGCTCTCAGAAGGAAGGGTCAACGAGTCATCAGTTACACTGCGCATGCGTTATACCCTGTGGTCTTAATGCTCAGGCTGATCGGAATCCTTAAAAAATTTCCTGAATCCGGATCATGATCCGGATCGCCACCAAAATCTAATGGATTGTTCATTGTGCTACACTTCACCCCTCCAAACAATTTCATTCAAATCAATCACAAACTTTTGGAGTAATCCTGCTAACAGACAGACACACAGACAGACAGACAAACCAACGCCAGTGAAAACAAAACTGGTAATTAAGGCCGTGTTATTGTTAGTTATAGCGAGGGGTGGGACCAGGTCCTTGTTTTACAAGTCACGATTAAGTCTGAAATCTTTGCACTCAAGTCCCAAGTCCTAAACTTTGAGTTTAGAGTCCTAAAAAAGTCATAATACACTCTGCACCAAATATAATGCCATTTGGGTCTCCTTAATTTTTGACACACACGTTTTGCGTACTGCCATTCGTTTTTTGTTTTGACCACTGCAGTTTTTTTATGCAATCTATTTTTCCAGCTGCCGCTCAGTAACGTAACGTTAGTTCTTCATGATTCACTCCTGCAACATGATTGGATGCTGTCGGATTGGTTCTAACAAAGTGGATCTGGGGAATTTAGTGTTGACTAGCTGGGAATGAATAGTGATAATGTTAATTGATTCAGGAAATGAAGGGAAATTAATTGATTCGTGGCACACTTTTTAAATAACATACTTATACTTTAATCTTTGGGTTTGGGGGAAATTATCAAGTATTTTCAAGTGAAAAGGCTCAAGTCACAAACACAAACAACTGTAGTGGACAGTCGCAACAGACTCCACGGACACTACCCGATGTAACTGAGATGAAGGAGTCAAGAGGATGTTTAAATCAGGTTTATATAGGATGGCATTTAATAAAAAAGAGTTTGTGCTGCATGGAACGAACCACAGGTGTCTTTTCTATCCATTCAACCAAAGCGCACAAAAAACATCATATGTTTTGTGTGTACTCCGCGGAGGCCCTTTTACTCATACTGCTGCTGCTGGCCACCACAGCCAGCCAGGGAAGCAGTGGTGAGATAACAGCACCCATCAGAGCCATCTCTGGCTGGGCGAGCCACTGAATCAACAACACATCCCATTCTAGACGGAGCTTGGCTCTCTGGTCGCCTGGCAACAACACGGCCCACGTTACGCCGAGGAGAGAGCAAGTAGGCTCGGTAGCAGAGCCGAGGTCCAAGGGCTTAAAGGAGTACAAGGCCATGGCTGTGAATAAGATCGCTTTTTTTTCTCCTCTCCGCTCTAAAGCATTAGAGATGAACGATGAGTCATAGCTGTGATGAGAGACGCGGAGCGGCGGAATGAATAAATGTCAGTTACCAACAATCTATTACATTTGTGAATGTCAGTCTTGATTGAGCAAAGATTGAGAGACGCATGGATGGAGACACCGCTTTAGTTTGCAACAACTGTTTTCTGTGAATATGCATGGCCTTCTGTAAACTTGTTGTGAACGCAATGCACATATGCCCAAAATGTATACTGCTGTAGATCAACATAGTGTGGTCCAGTTGGGCGCCCACATGAAAGCTATCTTGTTTTTACTGCTACCCAGCGGAAATTGTCAGTGATGCCCGTCACTATGACTATTCTTTGTAATCTGTGTAACTAACAGACAAACATTTCCGACATGAAAGGAACTCCCACATAACCTAAAATACTTTCCTGTGAAAGTCATACAATGATTTGAAATGATTCTGAAAGTTTAACTTTTGACCGAATGTTTACCCAGTGCCAGCTTAAATAAGTTTCTTTCTTTTTCACTTAGAAATACATAGATATTTTGGAAAAGAGGTTGTATTCATGTGTGTAAATCATCTGATTGTAAAAGAGTTTATCTTTCATAAAAACTAAATAATAAGTAACAAAAATAAAAAAGCAGAGAAGGCCTTGTATGGGTAAGAATTTGTGCACGGTATACTGTAGTGTTAAAGGTGCTCAATTAGAAATTCAGAGCATTCATATAGCAGCAAACAACTATTTGGCATGTAAAGATATAGAGAAGTAATGTCTACCTGAGCAGAGAATGAAGTCACTCTCCCTCTGTGTGTGTTGTAATCTGAACTTCTCTGTGCTTTGTTTACGTAGCTGGCCCAGTCACGTGTGCATGTCCCAGTGTGTGTGCTCCACTAGCAAGCTAATCACCACCACTCTGCACTGCGCTCATATGGTGATTACAGCTGATAACGCCGTCCCAACCCCAGACTGTATATACGAAGTGGACGTAGTCACTGTGACGTCACCCACTGGTTTGTGGACTGCAGTTTTGAAGCCTCGAGTTCGACATTTTGGCAGTCGCCATCTTGTTTTTTTGCAACCAGAAGTGACACAAGAGGGTGGAGCTAAATACAACTGAACGCTGAATAAGACATTTTTAGGCGACCAAAATATCACAATTAACTTTCATGAATTGAAAACACACTCTGAAAGGGTTAAATTTATAAGACGAAAACACGGACAACTCCCAGACCGGCAGCGCTGTAGATAGCGACCTGTCAATCCCAAGGTAGCCACGCCCTAAATCATACCCTACTTTATGGTCTATTTGACTCTAAATGGGACCATAATTTACTAAATGAACATCATGCTGTATTGAAGAAAACTGGCGATTGAGACCATAAACTCATGTTTACAAATATTGTACATGAGGTAATAAATCAAGTGAGAAGTAGGCTCATTTTCTCATAGACTTCTATACAATCAGACTTCTTTTTGCAACCTGAGGAGTCGCCCCCTGCTGGCTGTTAGAAAGAATGCAAGTTTAAGGTACTTCAGCATTGGCTTCACTTTTCAGAACTGGAGGTTGCCCACTGTTTTCGACATGCGGCGTCGTCGCCGAAGCGTAGCGCCCACCCTCCGGTTCCCCCCAGGTTAACACTGTTAGCCCTGTCAGCACTGTTCGTGCTGTTAGCACCATTAGCTGCTCAGCCGTCGCCATGTTGAGAGCCTTGTGGAGGCAATCCCTCAATCATAGATATGCTCTGACTTTCGTATTTAGCACCTCATTTAAAACTCCACATTTATACTGATGGGTAAAAACTTTAATTTGACTAGATCATCATGAAGATCATCATCATTCCTTATATCTAAATGTTCTGATGTCGTCTTTCTTTCAGCAGATTCCACATTAGCAAGGGTCAAAAGGTTTTCTTCGACATTAAGTGACTCTGAAAGATTATAAAGCTTTATATAAAACACCTACAGAGGGGAAGATCGTTTCCAATTCAGGCTAGCTGTTCTCTTTTAGTTTAGTTAGATTTTGAATGGCGTGCCTAAAGCTGAAAGGTTTCATGTTTTTTTCTTTATTTATAAGTAAACTAATCAGTTCCTGACATATTGCAGCTGGTAGCTATAAACTAAACTATTTTAATTTTTTGAGTAAATTTCTTTGTGCTTTGTTTGGAGCTTGTTGCAGCACTGACCCAGTTACCCTAAAGTAAATCATCTCCTCTTATCTTGATGAGCGTAACCATACAGACACACAAATACTGGACTGTTACACACACCTGTAGGTAATTTCCCCTGCGCTCCAGGAGAGAGTGGACCGTTGCTGAAGGTCGTGATGCTCTCTCTCCTCTGGCCAGGTTTGGCGTTCCCGTAGTATCGATTGACCAAGATCTGCCGCAGAGCTTCGCCCTGTCAGTGAGAATGGATGTTAGGAGATGAAGTCCAATTAAAGTTACCACGTCACAGAAATGGAGGTGGAACCCAAAGTCAGTGTTACTGTGCTAATGTAGCAGCACAAGACCAACATTAATGCAAGAACACACTTAATAGTTTAAAGACCCACATCAGAAAGGGGGTAGCTGATTTACCTCCAAAAAAATTATCCGCTTACAGACGTCTCTCTCCCAATGTAAGTCTCTGGGCAAAAGTATTTTTGGGCCCAATGGCATCACGTGACGGACACGGAAGTTGTAGTACCGCCGTTTGGCCACTACGAAAATTAGCTTCACAGCCCGGAGCTCTTCCTTAGGGCTTCGTAAATCAGTATAGTGTTGGGATTATGCCCCTAGTGTTCAACGCAAGGAAATGTATCTCTTTACGGATGGATAGAAACACCACCGTAGAGATGGGGGAGAAGTTACTGCATAGATATAAAACATATATCTATGAGTTATTGTCTGTTTTTTGCCGTCCAGGCTAACAAAACACAAATCTGCTTGCCATCGACCTTTTCACTTAGAAAAAAAAATTATAAATAGAGCTGTATAGTTTATGAGTTTATTAATTCGCTAATTCACACAGTGCATACGGTCTGTCCGTTATCTGCCGCAAAGGTTCAGTTTTTTCAACATACTTGAGGCA
Source organism: Sebastolobus alascanus (assembly GCA_916701645.2). Classification (NCBI taxonomy): domain Eukaryota; kingdom Metazoa; phylum Chordata; class Actinopteri; order Perciformes; family Sebastidae; genus Sebastolobus; species Sebastolobus alascanus. The sequence continues at coordinate 1,806,420 of CAKAOJ020000194.1, forward strand.
AATCACGGACCGAAAAAAAAAAAAAACGTAAGGAGGAGTTTCACAAACACATCGGAGATCACGGACGTTCCCATAGGAATGAATGAACTTCTGGTCATACGTTCACAGAGCTATTTGGAAACAAGGCTTTAGAGTGCCAGTGCATTGAAGGCTAATTCTAATAAGATATCCCCCTTGGAAGAACTCAACACAGCGTCTTCGTATTTGACCTTTGCCCTCTGACCCTCAGTGATGTTCAAAAGGCGACAGCGTGCCCTCTCCCATTTCACCATATGCTGACATTCAGTCACCTACACGGCCCCTCTGGGCCAAAACATGTCACACGACATCAAAGAAGAGATGAACACCCAAAGATAACTTCCATCCGTTGATGTGCCACACGTGTTACATATCGTATAACTGACAGGGGAGTGAGTGAGTGCCATGCTGTGGAAGCAGTGGGACTGTGAGGGCATCACAACGGTCAGTCAGTTGTCAACCATCAATAAGATGGAGACCTGGACCAAACCAAACTCAGTACCTACCCTCCTCTGATCCTCCAGTTGCTTCTGTGGCTGGTTGGGATCAAGCTCCTTAAAGGCGAGGTGAGTTAGCAGAAAGCAATAAAATAAGGATAAAAATGAAAATAAAAAAGGTTGAAAAGGAAATTTGGGAAAGAAATTAGAAAACAAAATAGGGTGTTAATACAGTGCACATTAGTTACTTTACTAGCATGCAGGAAATTGGGTGCAAATTAGATCATGCAGTTAAGAGGGAAGTGGTCGTGTCATGGAAGAAGTGAGGTTGAGTCAAAGTCATGCAAGGCTTCGTGCAAACAAGGACTGATACTCAAAACATCAGATAAATAGAGTTCATTGTTCGAAAAAAAAGTTAATTTCAAAGCTTATTTTTGCCCGCTCTTGCAGTGGGGGAGGAAGTATTGAGATCCTGCACTTAAGTAAAAGTACCAAAACAACAATTTAAAAATACTTTATTCTATATCTAAGTACAAAAGTATCAATAGCAAATTGTACTTAAAGTATCAAAAGTAAAAGTTCTCGTTCGGCAGTAAAAAGGGCATTGACTGGCATATTATTATACAGTTCAGATTCATAGTACTGATTCATTAATGTGTAAGCAGCATTTTAACTTAAACAACTACTTTATTTACAGTCCAGTGGTTCACCACCTAGGGATCAGGCAGACAGATTTCCTGTAAGAGACCACGAGCCAAAATGGTTGAAAACCACTGGTTTATTCTTAAACCAAATAATGTATTTTTTAAGCTTATCATATGTGTTTTATGTCAACTATTACTCTGAAAACTAACTAGTAACTAAAGTTATCTAATAAATGTAATGGAGTAAAATGTGCAATAATTCCCTCCGAAATGTAGAAAGTAGCAGAAAATGGAAATACTCAAGTAAAGTACAAGAAAATTGTACTTAAATACCATACTTGAGTTAATTTACTTAGTTACTTTCCATCACTGCGCTCTTGACAGTCCAGTGTGGGAACTTTCAAACATCGTAGTCTTTGGCCTGCAGTTCGTCCCTCATTACTTAACAGCCACAGAGGCAAAACTTATTTACATAAGAGAATGACAAGCTGCCGGAGGGGGAGAAACACAAGCCATGAGAATGGAGGGAGATAAAAAAAAAAAAGAAGCTCTGTCCAGGTTACATAATGGAGCCGTGAGCTACTGACACACACTGTAAGCACCAATCTGGCATGGAAAAACACCTCACCCATGACTTTAAACCCACCCCACCCCACTGAGGGGAGATCAGGAAACTGGACTTTGTTCAAAAACCAAGAGGTGGAAGGAAAGGTGAACGAAAAGGCAGGAGGGAGAGAGGGAAGGATGGATGAGTGCGCAACTGGGAGGCGGTACATACATACAAAGGGCTAATATGTAGCATAATTCAAGTTACACAGAGGGAGCGATATGCACGAAGGGGGTCTCAAAAGAGGAGATATAACGTAAGGATGGGATGTGACTCTTATCTATTTAGATAAATAGATGTTTAAGACTGAACACAGTGTAATGGGATGAAGTTAGTATATAAATATGACAGATATTTGATCAGCAGTGACCCATATTAGCAGGTAGGTTTAATAGGGGTCTTAAACACACCTCGGCAGGGACTTCGGGCTCGGGTGGAGGTGCCAGCTGATTGGAAATAAAAGGATGATGTTAGTCAGAGTTTGAAGGTGTTGAATTAGTTGCTTCTGCCTCCAAAGAGTAGCACCCTCCCAAAAAAAACTCCCTGAAGTCTGCTATGTACTCATGCATTTTTCTGTATCTGGCCTCTTACTGCTCACTAAGATTGCCAGTCACATGCACAACTGCACATCATAAATGTGCGTGACTTAGAGAGCCAGGGGCAGAGAGAAAAAAAGGGACAAAAACATGTTGCTCTCTGAGACCTTGGCGATAATGGATTGCTTACAGTAATGCAGGAAATTATTTGATTTCAGCGTGTCTCGTGTTATGTGTTTTTCATGGAGCTGGTCTAATGGGACAGCGTGCATGATAAGCAGCATGAACTTATTGCAGCAAGAAAGCAGACTCTCTGTGTTTTGACCTTCACCACAGTAGACCTTTACAACGCTGCACTGTGGTGTGTTTAGTATTCTGTGGTTCACTGTTAACCTCCTGTTGCAGAAGGATGCTGTCTGTCTATCTACATGAGAGGAAAGGTAGGGGCTGATAAAAGCAAAAAATATGCACACTCATCAGTGTGCTATTATGTAGATTCAAACCATAGTGTGCATAGCGGTTGCTATAAAAAGCCACATAAGAATTAGTTGCGATCCAGTAGATATTTTTGACAGATCAGTTTAACTACTGAGATATTTGACTATGACATATTGTCTTAACAAAAAACAAAGCGATACGACAGCAGTAAAAATAGAAAATAAAAAATAAAATGACGTCCTCACCAAATGACACCTTTTCCCTAAAATCTGATTAAGAAGTACAACTAATCCTTTAACAGTAAATGTTCGCTGAAATGTGTTATGAAAACAACCCATTTCCGGTGCATTTGCCAAACTGGAACCAACAAAACAGGTTCAACCATTCAGTAGTAAAAGCATTAACATTTAACTTTGTGAGTTGCTGTAGCTAGAGTAACGGCAGGTCACTGAGGTCAGTTATACAGTCTGAGAAAAATACAATTAGGATGATTAAATAATAATAAAATGCAAATTGTCAACCAAATAATGAAGCATAAATAAAAGGACTTAACAGTCACTTGAAACAGGTTCATAAAATGTAATTTAAAATGAAATAAAACAGAATAAATCAAATTTGATGATAGCCTTTAGGCATTCAAATTCCAGTTGTTCAGGAAACTTAACGACTTATTTAACTGACAAAGCTTATACCTTAATACACACACACACACACACACACACACACACACACACACACTCACACATCTTCACCGCAACGGATGAAAGAAACTAAATAACAAACATGCAATCTAACATGGGCATACATGATGTCGCCCTCGGTCATGCTGGTTTACGCTGATTCATTGTGCAACTGGACAGGAATTTCCCTATGTCAAGCCCCCTTTTACGTCACAACACATTGATTTCCACAGAAAAATGGTAATGCATCACGCATGCAACCGAAGCTATATTCGACACCATCGCTAACTTCTTCTAATTTCGCTCGAAATCTAACTGCCGGCGGAACATGATAACTGCCACATGTGTAATCTGCCTCATTTAATATACTGTCAACAGCTCGCCTGGGATTTTTTCGGCAAATAAAAATATGCATCAGCTGGACGGCTTGACCCCATAATTGTTAGTTCCCCTTGTTATGCTTCCCACAACGTGTGATAAAACGTCCACAGACACATAAACACAATGAGATTCAGGGCGTTTTGCAGAAACAGAGGCAGCTACAAGTCGTAATGTTGCTGACCAGAAAAATCTGTATATTCCTCTGGGGATGTTGCACTTTCCTCGAGAGGCTGCACCTAATGAAACCATCCCTCTGTTTACAACAACATAACAGAAAGCCTTGCCATATCACAAAAACAGCCAGACACAGTGAGCACTGCTTTACCTCACCTCACTGGGAAGTCATAAATGTTCATAATCAAAGAGAACAAGTCTTCAGTGAAAAGGCCAGTATGATGGTTCTGCAGAGGTAAACCTCAAACAATGAACAGGTGTGATGTTGGCTGAAGTGCACACTCACCACCCAAAGAACATCCCCAACCTTCCCATGCCCCCCCCCCCTCCCCTGCATGCCTAGGACGAGGTGTACCAATACTGTCTCTCTTGAAAGACATCTCTGCTGCACTTTATTGCCAATTACCACTGAAGGTCACACATCAGTGGAGAGTTTAAAATTCCAGGAAAACGGAGGAGAAAAAAAAAAAAAGGGAAAGAAAATTGTTGGCTCTTATGTAACTGCTTCCTGAGAGCTGGCTGGAGCCCAGGAATCGTGCAGCATTAAGTTAAGGAAACTGGGACAGCGCCGAGTGCCGCTGAGGCACGTCTGCAGCTCCCCCTGTTGACCGACAAATAAAACAGCAGCCCGGAGTCTCCTGACTTCACCCACAGTAGCAGGCACGAGGACAAACCAGGACAAGCAGGCGTCTATCTGAGGGCAGTTTGGCAGAGTTATTGATGGGAGTGGCAGCTGGGGAGGTTGCACGCTGGCAGACAGGAGAGAAGGAAAGAAGCAGGGCTGGGAAAGTGAAAGTGAAATGGACAAAAGGATAATATTTGTCAAAGGAGCGGCAGGGATGTGGTCAGAAAAATGCATGAGGTAATAAGAGGAAACAATAATCTAGAAATCTTTGGCTAAACAAGTAGTGATTGATCAAGAATGAGGAGACAAACACAGATAGACAGAGAGATTGAGAAACACAACCAGCACACTAGCATAGAAATAGTCCCTTATATAACTACATGTATGGGTTACGTGCTCGGCGCCATCCTCAGCAAACCGTATTACATCACCAGAATAAGACATCGTCTTTGTTTGACCCCCGTCGCCCTCCCGCAATCTCACAAACAAAAGAAGCTCACATGCACATGAAGGAAACACAAACATGCAGTGAACGATACGATCGGGCCCGACAATGAGGGTGGCGGGCCAGTCGTGTCTTGTTTTTTTCCCCGGGCTCGCATTTTTATCACGTTTCTATTTCTGGAAGAATGAGATAACCTCCGCTAATGGGTGAACCGTCACTCTGCTTTATCTGGCTCCATCATCACTCCCCCTGCACACACACACACACACACACACAATCCAGCTATGCCACAACTAGAAATATGATGGTCTCTGTCAAACAGTAGTGAAACTGACAGCTGCACTCATTCCTAAAGACCTTTGGGTGGGAGTTGGGTGTGTTAGGGTAGGTCAGAGATCAGCAGCAGGCTAAACGCTGGGCTTACATAACAGCTATCACGACAGTTTATCTTTCTGCTGCTAAGAGGAAGCTGAGGTTTTGGCCTCCCCGTCTTCCATCTGAATGATATCCCCACACATGCTGCCAGCCGTCGGTCCGGGCATTGTACGCTGCTGTTTATTTAAGTGTGTGTGCGTGAATGAGTGACATGCAGCATGTGCTGGGTGGGTGGGGGAGTGTGTGTACATTCTTTAGATGCATATGGGCAGAGATGATGAGATAAAGCGCCGGTCTCAGCGAGAACAGCCCTGTTTTTGTGGAAGCCGGGGATTTCCATCGCTGCAGCAGCGAGCGGCATGTACTGTATAAGGAGGGAGGGAAGGAGGGAACATGAGACATAACAGAGAAACTGAGAGCATATCGCTTCCTGGCAACTCTGGAAAGACCCTTTCCGACAATTTCTCCATTTCCCCAACTAACATGTTCACTTCCCTTGCACTCACCGCACTCTCGATTAAGTGGCTGGTCGACTGTATTCGGTGTTGTTTTCCTGCTGGCACAGATTCTCCTGCTGACAATGTGTGCTTTCAGTTTTGACTATTTTACTGATTTCAAGAGAAGAAGGATGTATGACTTAATACTTACTACTGTAGCTTTTCACCGGAGCATTCACACAACATTACACGGTCCTCATCAGTGGACGGAGTTTGCTCAGTTATTAATCTGTTGACATGCGAGCTTAGTAGCCGTCTCCAATAGCACCTTTGGGACTTCTCATCTAAAAAGCTCCAGAAAAAAAGTGGACTTTGATTTGTGTCGGTTTTGTTAAACTATTTCCAAGGTCAGGAATGGACGAGATGTCCTAAAAGTGCTCCGAATGAAATTGTTAACAGCTACTGAGCGTACATGTCAGATCCATCTGCTGATGAAGATCTTGTGATACGGTTGAAAGCTCCAGCAAACAACACAGCAGATTAGCGAATTAGGACAGTTTTGTCAAATTTTATAGCAAATTTCTAAATAAAGTAACCAAGTAAGCGCATTACAATAAAAACAACTGTTTAAAGAGCAAAGGAAAACTCAGTATAAAACAATAACCTTCAGAAAACACTACAGCTTAATGATTTTGTCTCCCTGGGAGAGTTCAAAGCTCTGATAAAAAAACTGTGGAACACCAAATTCATACCAGAGCAGCTGCCTGCGGCGAGCTGTCATGCAATATCTAAGGAAAGCTGCGGCGGCCGCTCCAGAGCTCAGCAAGCTGCAGCTCTTTGATTCTGTGGCAAAGTACGGCCAAACTAAAAGTTGGGAAAAGTTGAACTTTTAGCGGCAAATGCGGCCAGAGAACACCCGCAGCCAGTCAGTAAACAGATCCTGTGAGATGTTGACCTATGTCACAAAGAATTTCTTTTCGCCTGAAACACATGAACATGCCTCCAGCAGAAAAATTCATTATTGCGGCGAGAGTCACTTCGCCGCTGCCTGGTGTGTATTTGGCATAACTTGAGAGTGCAATTGCTATTCCTAAACTGGATTTTGTTTTATGTATCTGTTGTCCCATGTCTGTTTGTAACATGCTCTATTTTATAATTTGTATCTTGGCCAGATCTCCCTTGAAAAATAGATTTTAATCTCAGGGGACTTCTTGGTTAAATGAAGATGAAATAAAAATAAAATAAAATAAAATATAAAATACTCAAAATAAGACAGACTCAACAAAATAAAAGCAATAAAAGCAAAGTTTAAAAACAGGGTAAAATGGCAAAAAGACCTGATCAAACTATGAAAAAGACTTTGAGTTTTAAGAACTGATTTAAAAGATGGACACTGATTTGGTTACACTGAGTTGCTCAGGCAAAGCTGACGGGCCCAGACTAAAAAAAGGCTTGGCCACCCCTAGTAATCAAACAAATAGTTGAAACAACCAAAAGACTCTGTGAAGAGAGAGTCTTCTAGAAATGGTCAAAAGACCAGTGGCTTGAGTAAGCTAAAGGTGAGAGGATCGACTTCTGGTCTGAATAAAGAGAACTGCAGCAGTCCAGATGAGAGGAACTGAAGCATGGACTACTGTTTTCAAGATCTCTGGGTGTTAAAAACAATTTGGTCCTATGGTTATTACAGTACCCTAAAACTTAGACAAAATCTACTGGAATTTTTAGTCCTTTAAAAATATCACTCCTACAGAATAAACTAAAAACAAAACTAATAGCTTGTCACCGGTGACATGTGAGCTACGGTTCCTCTGTAGTCACACCCATAATCCCCGTGACATCTGCTCACTATCACAAACAGAAAGGAGAAACCTGTTTCATCCACTTCCTTAAGGCCACAGGTCACGACCACACACATATTTTTGCAATGCACACGCATGACATGCACACCGCTCCGCTCACAGTCCGGCAACACGGGGGGTGTTATGAACGGTTACTGTAGATGGAGTATCCCCAGCTATATATACACTCACACCTGCTCTTGTAATGGTGGCAAAGAGCTTAAAATATGCTCTCTCACCACCATCCATCATAAGTTAGCTGTGCGGCACGTAGATCGAGTGACCAGAAAAATAGAAACATCTCATAGTTGTTGATTAATGATAACAACAACAATAATGAAGATCATCAACTCAAGATTCAACTCGAGACAGTTCACCCCAAAATCCCAAACCCCCCCCAAAAACATGGTGAACTTTATGGAAAAACATTGTGTTTTGGCTTACAATAACTAAAGCCCTGTGTTTAGTGTCCCATACATCGCCCCCCACTTCCACCCCATATGGAGTTTCACACTATCTATATTACAGCGCCTGACTTCCGCTTCTGTTCCTGTCATAACTACTACGGTCGCTAGAGGTTATTGTGGTCTTCTTTTATACCTTCTTTCAGTGATCTTCCATGTGAATAGATGATAAAACCTAATATTGGGTGTAGCAGGGCCCTACTGACCCACATCTATGGGCGCCTATTTAACGCCTATTTAATGGCCTGATAACAATTCAATCGGCTGTGCTAGCTCACCTAGCGCCACTGAGCTAGCTAACGATACAGCTCAGACGAGGAGGACGCCTTAATGTTTACATCTCACGCTGTCACGAGCCTCTCGTCCATGAGTAGATGCACCCCCTCCTTCTGCGCGGTGATACGGTTGGTGGATGTAGTTCAGTAGAAAGAAAATAGTTCCTACATGAAACTGCTCAGAACAAGGTCTGTGGATTATCTTTAATAACCAGGTCATGATTTCTGTAAAGAGACATTGCTGTTGAGTTTTTCAAATGTATTTTTTTGGTGTTTGGAGCACCACAAGCCGAGTGCCATCTAGTTCCATTATATTGGAGAGAAGGCAGACACCTCTACGGCCGATATCTCCCACACTCGGCAACTCACACCAAAACAATCTAGATTGATAAATAGCACTACAGGTAATAGGAAAAAAGTGTATTTTTGATTTTGGGGTGAACTGTCCCTTTAAGAGCAAGTCAATTATGACAAATTAAATGGTGTGACTGAGAAGGTACACATCTCCTTAATGGGAGTATGAAGAGAAAAAATTCCAACTGGTTGTTACAGCGTGAGCAAAGTACAGTATGTGACCGTGTTTTGATAAAAAGAATGAAAACAAAAATCACCCTCTGTCCTTCCACGGAAATTCCTGCGCCCAAAAGTCCCACACAGTTTGTGATGAGCAATCTTAGCTGCATATAGGTGCTGTAATAGGCAAGATGTAGAACTGTTCTCTTATAAACAGACTTCATAAAGCTGTTGAAATGGATTAACAATAGTAGTAAACCTAAAATCGGTTGGTAAAAGGCAGTAATGCTGTCTGCCTACATTCACCAGAACGTATTCAGTAAAATAGTTTTCTTCGAAAAACTAACTTCTTCCTTATAGAGTGCACTCCAATACAGTAAGTTAGCACACAACCATATACAGGCACAACAGACAAGCATATGCATAATGCGAGCTACACATGCTAGCAGTATGCTACATGTTAACATGGAGATCAGGAGCAACTCTTACAGGCACAAAACAGGGAGGAGGGATGGACTGAGCTACCGACAGGCGTCACAGATGAGGACGTGATGCTACTTGGACGTCTACTTGCAGCACAAGCACGTCTACGGTGTTAGTGGGAGACAAATCAAATGAAACATCACGATAGTAAGTAAAATGATCAACCTCAGCCACATCCATTTCATCATCAAAGGCAATCAGCTGCAAGAGAAAAAGTATAGGGGGCAGAGAGTTAGTAGAGCTAGATTAGTGAGTTAAAGCTCCGTCACAAGTGTGCAAATGTAAAGTTTGTGAAAAACACATGCACACACGCAGCATGTCGAGTTAGTGAAATCAATGAAAGGATAGCATGTTAATAATTAAAAACTCCTATATTCATGTTTTATAGTTTTAAATATTGAATTCACAGATGATATTGAGCCTGTTTGATATTGATTTATAGAAAAAAAAGACTTAAATGTTGAAATAGTGGCAAGTATTTACCACCTTTAAGTCGATATTAAGTAGAGGCTGTTAAAACTTAGCACATATTCATTCAACAATAGCTGAGATCTTCTGTGTCTTTCTCCATTTCGCCATAAAGCTGCAACAACAAAAGTTGTTGTACACAGGGTCTCCCATCTCAGCGATGAGCCCTGTAAATCCTGTCTTTGTGGCCTTTTTTCTTATGCCTCTCCCTGATTGTGTAATCAGGATATTCCAAGTCATTTGAGGTTAGATACATCTGTATTTGGAAGTTCCACAGATGATCGAAATTCAACATGTTATTTGACTTCAACTGAGATCAACTGGCTGCACGATCTGTACAGATCTTTATTCACTTTGACATATGAGAGTCTTTTTCCTGCTGATCAGTGTAAATGCATCCACTGTGGTTCAATGTTGTTGAACAAAACATGAATTAGTCCATGGGGGTGAATACTTTATATAGGCACTTTACATAAAGTTGAAAATGCAAAACTGTTTTTAACCTCCACAACCCCACAGCAAACCTTTTTTTGGACTCAATTGGACTTAATGGCTTAAAGGGTAATTTTGGTATCTTTCAACCTGGACCCTATTTTCCCATGTTTTTGTGACTAGTAGGGACAACACTTTTCTGAAATTGGTCCAGAATTGAGAGAGAGTGCAGTAGACGGCAGCCTCCCACGGGCTGCCATGCAATCATATCGGGGCAAGTTGGCACCGTCATTTACGTCCACTAAAAGTGCTTGTTTTTGACATGACAGCCTCTGATTGTTATTATAAGTGTCTGACATTATGGAAAGAGTCTGTTGCTTCCCGATACTCAGATTTCACAACGAGCCTTCTACTTGACTTGGGCAATAAGAAACAGACCGGATCAAGAGAAAGGTAAGAAAAACATTTTATTTCTCTGTAGTGTCCTTTCCATAATTTTGTCAGACACTTAGAATAACAATGTGAGCCTGTCAGCGGCAAAAACAAGCACTTTTATTGGACGTAACCTTACACTGACGCTGCCCTCGCAGCTCGTTTCACGGCTGTCGGTTACAGCGTTCTCCCTCGATACTGGACTAATTTCAAAAACTGTTGTCCCCATTAGTCACTTAGACAGATGGGGAAATAGGGTGAAATGTATTTCATTCAGCGTTTCTCACCGAAACACATTGTGTGTATTTTTGAAGCCTTAACAAACATTTTGAGTGTATTTCCCTCCTCATTAAAATTTGCAAAGCAAAAGTGGCAAAAGTTTTTTTTTAATCTTATGAACCCTGTTAACATCCATGTTTACTATAGCAGTCTTCTTCTTTCCTTTCTTTTATCTTTCATCATCACCAACTTTTGGCACTGCCCGCATCCTCTTACATGTGCATCCTATTGCACACGCATTGCATACAAACAGAACAGGGACTTGCTCATAGAAATATGCTCCATAGTGCTACTAGTGGTCAGAAACTCCAGGGTACCTTTAAAACACACTATTGTCCAGCTATTGCATCAAAATATGAAAGAAATGTCTTAGATCAAAATCTAAATTCTAGTTGTGGGTTGACTGTGTTTCAACCAGTGAACCAGAACATACTGCTATTGTTGTTGAAACAAGCTGACAGAGTTGAAGCAATCCAGTAAAGATGAGTTTCATTATTAGTAGCCAATGAGGTCATTAGTTACTGATGAATGTTGTGTAAAATGGGAGAGTTGAAGCATGTGTGATATTAATAGTGTTAATAATGTTGATATTCGTTACTTCAATCATTTGGACTTATTGTTTAATAAGGTACTTTGGGAAGGAAGCAATGAGGGAATCGATTTTTTTACTAAATATGTACCAGTGTTCGTATTCATAAACTGCCCTGTGGTTGCAGTGACTTAATGACATACGTATGGATCTTTTCTGCTCAGCGTGCTATAAAGGCTTCAGAGGCAACCAAGGAGAGCTCAGCCTCTTCTTTTATTTTACCGTTTTTTGATCTTATGTGTTCCAGTACGTTTGGTGCAGTGGGACGCAGGGACACTGTATCCTGAGATGTCAGTAAAGTGTTTTATCTCATGTGTGGGTGGATCCTGGGCATGACTACAAGCAGATGATGAAAAACAGGAACACAGAGGGTATTGTCCTACCTTCTCCCCGTATCCCCGGTCTTTAGTCATCATTTCCCTCAGAGTCTGCAGTACTTTGATGCACAGACGCTCCTCATTCTCCTCCAGCAACTGCTTGGTGTGTTTGATCAGTCTGGTCAGGAAAAGAGAAAGAAAAGTGAGTACATAGAAATGGGTCGATGAAAGCAGCAGTTCTCCAACCACCTAACCACCACTGAAAGCACCTCAACACCAATTATTTTGGCTGATTCCCATCATACAGAGATCTTCTTTAAGCCCAAAACAACAGATTTGGAGGAATAAGGGCGTGACAGCACACTTAAATGAGTGAAAATGACAGAAAACCACCAGTAATGGGTCATTCAGAGTGCATTTAGAAAACTTCTCAACACCAGGCAAGATGTTTTTGAGCTCTCAGAGACCTATAGCGAGCCCAGTGATTAACATAGCTAGTGATGGTTAGAGCTGCAATGATTAATCGATTAGTTGTCAACTATTAAATTAATCGCCAACTATTTTGATAATCGATTAATTGGTTTGAGTAATTTTTTATGAATCTTGAATGACTAATGAGTGAATATTTTCTGGTTTCTTTACTCCTCTATGACAGTAAACTGAATATCTTTGAGTTGTGGACAAAACAAGACGTTTGAGGACGTCATCTCAGGCTTTGGGAAACACTGATAAAATGTTTTCACCATTTTCTGACATTTTATAGACCAAACGACTCATCGATTAATCGAGAAAATAATCGTTAGCAGCCCTAGTGAGGGTTGACACACTTTTCCACAAACTACTGTACTCCACAATGGCAGCCACAAGAAGTAGGATAATCCCTGCGACAGCAGCTCTAAGCTTCTCGCCAGGTTCCTGTACTGTAATCCAATCAGAGATCTTATCAGTCAGGCACAACAAAACACCATAAAATACAGCATATTAGTGTCCATAACCCAAAGGGAAGCCCCTGGTTTTAGTCAGGCTCAAGAATGTTTATTTCATTTAATGCATATGTTTCATTACAACTAAGGATTTACACCACAGCATCTCCATTTGTTTTTGCTTTAAAGGTGCAGTGTGTCGGATTTGGCGGCATCTAGTGGTGCACCGTTGAAACTTCTCCTGTGTGCCAAGGTGTAGGAGAACTATGGTAGCCAACGTGAAAACGCAAATGGTCCCTCTCCAGAGCCAGTGTTTGGTTTGTACGTTCTGGACTACTGTAGCAACATGGCGGCTGGCTCTGTGAAGAGGACCTGCTCCGTATGTAGATATAAACGGCTCATTCCAAGGTCACGCTAACACAATTCTGATTCTTAGTTTCAGGTGATTATACACTAATGAAAACATACTTAGTAATATTGTATTCAATTTCTGCAAATAGATCAACCTATATGCTACACACTGGTCCTTTATTTTTGTACAAAAAACAAGTATATGGTTGATAGGAAATCTAATGTATCCATTAGAGTGAATATGTTGCTTGAATTTTCTATCAAAATTACTTTACTATTGGTTTGAAAGTCAGCGGGCTTTCTGGTTCACTCATGGTTGAGATACTCAACATCAAGGACCTCTAAGTTGCATGCAAAACAGAAATTAGCACATAGATTTGTTGTAAAATTAAACCCAAAGAAAAAACACAACCATACACAAATATGGGCCCTGACTGCCCCAGATCAGCCTCTCAGTTAACCTCTGAGGTTAAACTGTCAGATTAAAACTCCACCAGCGAGCCATATTCTAACCTTTAGACTTACTTTGATATGAATCCTCCACTTTCACATTTCTTGCGAGCTTCTGTGTTCTCAGGGAAGAGCAGCTCTGGACGATGCAGCACATCCACCAGCACTGAGAGCTCAGCTTGCACCAGCGGCCTCAGTCGGTCCTCCAGCGCTGACACTATGTCCTACAGAGGATAGGGACAAAGAAACCGAGCTTAGACATGACAAGAAACTGCAGTTTTACCACAACACATGATCCTCACTGGCTGTTGACATAACAGCCTTAATGATGCAGCTTTATGCCATAATATCTATGTATAACAAGGGGAGTCATGACTGAATCCAATGGAAGTGATGAAGAAAATCAAAAGCCCATTTTTCTTACGTAACATATAGGACATATATTATCACATATATTAAAGTGTAATAAATCATTAAGAGATTCAGATTAACTAGCCTGTTGTGCAGTCAAAAGATTACTCTTACAACATTTCAGCCTCTGACTCATATCTCTCAACATCTTCTGTAGACGCATTCATATCAGATATTTCATCCAAGAAATCCAGCTGAACCTCAAAATATATGCGAGACTACTTTACGAATTAATGTAAGAGAAACAGAAGATGACACATCCAGTACACTTCATACTGTACTTAAACAAAGCTAACCACCACGTCCCACTTCTCTATGCACATCCTGTCACATCTGGTGATGATTAGTGTGAAAATATGCAAATAAGTGAAGGTGCATCATGAAGACTGCTAGTCTGGTGATTATTAATAGTACTGTGTGGGCGTTCTAGTGAGGGGCAGAAAAAAAGGGCTATTAGGACGTGAAAGAACAGACATCGATCAATGTTGAAGCATACTTTCTAAGAAATGCTGTTCCTTAAATAAAGGCGAGAAAGAAATGGGAAGGAAACGATCTTGGAAACCACATTACTGTCTGCCTGGGAATGGGTTGGTGAAAAACCCCAAACTACTTGGTAAACTATATGACAATAATATGCCTAGGTTGGTCTCATAATTGGAATAGTTTATTTAATAAAAAAAGAATATTTTTCTAACGTTTCAGCTGCACCCTTACGACTCTAACTGTGTAAGTAGAGATAGCAGCTGAACTGAACCAGACAGGTCAGAGATTCAGACTTCCAGTGAATACTGACTCATGCATTCATTACAAGAAAATAGGGTGTAACAGCTCGGATTATGACTAAAAGCAGGACGTACTAAGAACCACTTCCACAGTATTTTGTTTGCGCTCTTGGCATATTACCAACACATCACACACACACACACACACACACACACACACACACACAAACACACACAGCTGTTATATCCCCATGCAAATTACAGTCAAGATGTAAAGGCAGCCTGAGCTTACTCTAATCCTTGTTAACAGAATCAGACTTAAACTATTATGTAAGTACAAGTAGGTGAAAGAAAAGTATATAATATATATAAAAAGCAACAATGAACAACAACAACAACATACAATGTCTATAAACAGTACAAGTCAAAGTGTTTCTGTAAATTGTAAACAAGAATGCAACAGTGCAAATGGTGCTGGAATAAATATGAAATGGGTAATGTAATAGATTACTTTATATACATGAAGTGGGTGTATATGCATGTACACATGTCTATATACAGTATATACAGTATACTAAATTATGATATATTCATTATTATGTCTTATGTTCATAATTTGTATAAATTATATATTTTATAGTTAAAATACCCATTTAGAAGGGCAATTATTCATTTTATTTCATTTAATGTATTTAAAAAAAAAATGTGGCTAGAAAATGAAATCCTGAGTATATACGCAGGGCTACTAGTTGGCCATCTATCTAATCAAAACCAACAAAAGCTGCATGTGCAGCTGGCGGTTTAAAGTACTTGCACCTTCTTTATTCCAATTCAAGCGCTCCTCTCTGCCAGACTGACTGCGGCACAAATGACCATCTTACCACTACTGAGAGAACTTGATGTCCTGTACCACTCTACCATCAGATGTGTTGCTAATGCACTTCATGAAAGCCATTACTGCTTCCTGTTCTCCTCGATAAACTGGCCTGCTTTGTACACACAGCTGACAGGGAGATATCAAAAAAATATCCAGGAATCAAGAACAGTTGCAGTTTCTCTTTAACCAATTATTTTACCAATGTTTTATTTAACCAGTGTTTATAGTTTTCCACACTGTATCATTTTTGTTTTGTTTTGCCAACCACCTTCATGCTTGAAATTGCTGTTAGATGAGATGTCTGGTTAAATTCATAGTCTGTATATAAGAAGTGGACGTAGCCACCCATTGGTTTGTGGACTACAGTTTTGAAGCCTCGAGGTCGGCATTTTGGCCGTTGCCATTTTGTTTTTTTGCAACCAGAGGGACACAAGAGGGTGGAGCTAAGTACAACCGAACGCTGAATAAGACATTTTTAGGCGACCAAAATGTTAATATTAACTTTCATGAACTGAAAACACACTGAAAGGGTTAAAGTTGTAAGACGAAAACACAGACAACTCCCAGACCGGACAACGCCGTGGTAACGACTTGTCAATCACAAGGTAACCACGCCCTAAAGTATACCCTGCTTTATCGTCTATTTTACTATTTATGAACATCATGCTGTGTTGAAGAAGACTTGGAACTAGCGATTGTTACCATAAACTCATGTTTACAATGTTTACTGAGGTAATAAATCAAGTGAGAAATAGGCTCATTTTCCCATAGACTTCTGTACCATCAGACTTCTTTTTGCAACCAGAGGAGTCGCCCCCTGCTGGCTATTAGAAAGAATGCAAGTTTAAGGCACTTCTTCATTGGCTTCACTTCTCAGAACCGGAGACTGCCCACTGGGTAAAATATTAAATACATTAAACTGAATGGGAGAAAAAAAAAAATAAATAAATTATACTGAAATTGTAAAAAACAATACGGTATGTTATGCTACCGACCTGTAGCCTCTCAATGATGTTTCTGTAGTCTTTGGAGGAAGTCAGGCCGGAGTCTCGTCTGGAAGTGTTCTTCGCAGATAGCCTCCAGCTGAGGATGCTCTTCTGCACGACATTATTGGACTTGACAAACAAGTTGTTCACCTGACTGTCCAAGTCCACCGGGATGGCAATGGCTCTGCTTTTAGCTGGGTAGAGGTAAGAAGATATATCTGTTTAATGTTTTTATCATGTGCCACAATGCCCATTTCGGGAATAATAAGAGATTGGTGGTTGGTGTTAGCTCAGTATCTTACCCACGTCTGAGAGTACTTTAATGCAAGCCTCCACTGAGGCCTTCTGAACTGGGTTAAGCCAGTTACAGTGGTACACCCTGAACACCCCCTGGAGCAGTTGTACAAATACTGGCTGACGAGTCTGTAAGACAACGAGAGAGCAAATTAAAAGAAAAAACACAATGAGAGAGAGTAAAGAATAAAAGCAAAGCACGTACTGCACGGGATATAAGGAGGAGAAAGACTGTGAATTTAATAACCAACAAAGTTACTATTGTGTTCCCCGACTAGGTTGGACCCATAACCCGGTTTGAGCTAGTTCATGTGAAGATACTATAGCACCTATGGTGGAAGGGTCTACAGCTTTGGGTCCAGTAGGCCAGCTGATTATGATCATATGCACTCCCAACACATCACACCAGACCAGTGTTTAGGCGAACTGATTTCTACCACCATGAAGAAAGAGCAATCTATCAGCTGGCCACAGCCCTAGAGTACAATAAATACCTCATTTATCTTTCCAAGAATGGCGTCCTGTTGCGAGAAAAAGAGGGTCGTGACGTCATCATGTATTGGTAAAACCTCAGCAAGCAGAATTCTCAGAATGTATTACATAAAAGTAAATCATCCATTTCTAACGGGGCCCAGTTGAAACAACACAATTCCACATAACAAGAAAACAGGGTGTCAAGTTGGCAACTGCATGTTATACTACACCACAACGTTAACGTACGAGGGATTGGGCAATCTATGGAGGGTAATGGGTCATGATTTACTGGGAAAATCGTGGGCAACAGGACACCGAAACGTCAAGGTCTAAGAAACGGAGTGACCACGTTGTGTGAGTGCATCATCAGCACCGTGTCCCGGCAAAACGTTGTGCAACACACCCACAGATCTGGGAACAACGAAGTCTGTGTGCTGCTGACTAAGCTATGAGAATGTGAAAACCCACACAGTGAAGATTCTTCTTAAAATCAATGATAAACACCGAAGGGTTGGGAAACAAAATGTGGGGGAGAGTTACCATTACTTACATATATACGGCGAGCCATCTATGCAGAGGGAAGAATCATATTTTATAGAATATGTATATTTATATAGAGGTATGTGAGCAGGGTTTCTCTCTGTCAAACTACTTAACTCGAGCATATACATGATTTATAGACTTTAAATTGCAGGACTGCTTGTAATATGTATTACAAATGCTGTAGTCCACAATCCAGATTACCTGCAGGCTCGTGCTCTGGTCGGAGAAGGGAGAGCTAAAGAAACATGTGACAATGCTCATGACCGTCTCGGTTACATAACGCTCCAGCATGGTGTCCGCATGCTTCCTGTCACTGGTGTTGTTGCACACCTAGGCAAGGACAGAGAAGATATTAGCATGACGCACAGCCACTGGATCACACATCCTGCATGTGGGTGACAGGTAACACATGTTCACTGCATGCTGTGTTGACATAAACCCAAACCCATGACATGAGATAAAGCAGAGTAGCGCGCTCCCTCTATTGATCACATTGTGTGATAACAGCAAAAAGTTCAGAAGCAAAGAGATGAAACTCCGGTGCTTTTTTGACAACAGCGCTGCCGCCGTTTTGGACTGAAAACGCCAATGAGTCTGTGTTCATGGATGTGTAAAGAGACGTCTGTAAATCAGAGAATCATTTATTTTTTTAAGGTAAATCAACTTCCTAGTAGGAACACTTAAATAGCCCTCATTTAAGTCTTTATGTACTAAAAGTTGTAAAATTCACTATAGCCGAAGCCAGAGTTATTTTCCTCGGCATAATGAACGTGCATCAGACCCACAGGACTGCAGCGCCCTGCACGCTCATATGACATATACAGTTCTGCCAGCTTGCTGCTAGCTGTATGTGGCTGTAATAATGGATATATGGGCTGTAATTTATCACTTTTATTATCTTATAATACACCCATGGGCTGTATGCTGTAAGCCTGTACCGTGGTGGATGTATTAACGTCTCTGTTCCCAAACACCCGGCTATCGGCCAGTAGCTAGTAGTGCTAGTAGCATGACATAAACAGAATTTAATGTAGTTGTAGGCTATTAATTAACACGCAGGGCAAAAGCACAGGACACAACCTCTTATACATCCATCTTCTGTGGTCTATTGGACATCTATTTTGACATTTGACGAAAAAAAAAGTTTGAGATTGCTCTCAAAATCTGTGTGCTGGATTTTTCTAACTTCCATTTATGTCCATCGTTGACTTTATGCTCCTCTGGGAAGCAGCCAGGCAAAAAAAAGTTTAATAAATAAATAAGTAAGTAAGTAAATAGTTATAATAGTATGCATATTTATAATATTTTTATTGTTCAACAAGGGCCGTTTCGGTAGAGACATTAAATATGACAACAGAATAGAAATAATTTTGTTTTTCTTTTGTACGGCACTTTGTAGGCGGACGTTTTACTGGTGTCCGGTAGTCGCTTTCAGTCCAAAATGGCGGAGGCGTAGCTCTGCTGCTGGGCGCTGATGTTGCAATAGAACGAACAATTGACTTTCACTTCTTATCAATAAGCGTTCTTTGATAACAGTCGGTCTCACTTTGAGATGTCAAATACATTGTGGCTTACCCTACAGATGTCCACCAGGAAGTTCTCAAACAGCTTCCACATGTGGTTGGAGGTATAAATCTCCTTCATCTCCACCTCTGTGTCGACATAGCAGTGGTTCAGGAAGTTGATGTAGGCAATCTTCACCTATTAGGATCCAAACAAAAAAACAAACTGAATAAGACACATTTATGATGGATGGACCGGGGATCCAAGGACTGAAACTAGCCCTCGAACACCTACTGTAATCATGCATGTCTGGCATATATGTGTGTAGTAACATTCAGAATTTTAATAATAGGGTCAGGATCACAAACCTGCAAGAATACAAATGCTGTGTCATCGTATATACAATTTATATCTTCATTTATTGCTATGTGGAACACTTACCAGCTGCGACAGCGTGTGTCTGGTATTGTTTTCACCTTGTGAGTCATCATGGCAAAATGTGGTCCAGGAGACACGCACTTTTCTCCTCACTCAGTATGTCTGCTCTTGATCGTCTGCAGGCGATCCAGAACGCTGCAGCTCGACTACTCACTAGGTTAAATAAACGGTCTCGCATGAACCCCATACACAGAGCTCAGACTCCTACATATGTGGCTGAACTACTTCACCCTTACTCATCAGCTCTTTAGGTCTGTCCCACGCACTCGCCTTAAAACCTGCGTTGATCGAGCTTTCGAGGCCGTAGCACCTAAATTGTGGAATGCTCTACACGCACCCTTACGGCCTGCTGACTCTGTTGATTCTTTTAAAAGTCAGTTAAAGACTCAACTGTTTAGATAGGCGTTTGGGTAACCTGTATGCCCCAGGCTTGCACTTTATGTATTTATTGTGTACTGTGTTGTTTCTACTATGTATGTCTCTTTCTTGTTTGTTTGTTTGCATTATGCCCTTGTTAAGCACTTTGTGCCAAGTGTCTGTGAAAAGCGCTATATAAATAAATTGTACGGTACTTACTTACTTCCACCTACTGTAGCGGGAACTCCAATGGGGCCAGCGGCCTGGTCGCTATTCTGTCTTTCGAAGATTGTAGTGGGTTCAGTTGTAAAGCTAGAGTGAAGGTACTGACACTGAAACTAGAAAACCTAAAGAATCCATCGGTACCAACCATGTCATACTTGAATATCACGAAGGAGGCTAAATAACGCTCCAAAATAACGCTAAATTTTGGCAAGGAAAAACTGGCATGCCTATTTTCAAAGGGGTCCCTTGACCTCTGACCTCAAGATGTGTGACTGAAAATGGGTTCTATGGGTACCCACGAGTCTCCCCTTTACAGACATGCTCACTTTATGATAATCACATCAATTTTGGGCAAAAAACATGCAGTTTTTTGAATGCAGTATAAATGTGTTGTTTTGCGCCCATTCTAAAATGGTGTATTTTCATATTTCTGCATACTGGGGTCCCTAAACAGTCTTAGAATTGCAACAACTGTATTCATGTGTAATGATGTTAGTCCCCGTAGTAGCCATCCCCACTTCCTACTCCTCTACTTCCGGCGCCCTTGCTCAGACCACACCCATCTTCAGACTCAGCCTTCATTTTGATCTCAACTAACCAACCTATAAAGTTCAGTGACCGCATCTTCCACGGTTGTGACGCTATCACGTTGACAAAATCTGTGCACAGACAGACATTTGCCATGATGACACAAACACACAAACACAGACTCACAAGGAGAAAACAATACCAGCCACACGCTGTCACTGCTAAATTCGTTATTCCTACCTCAGGGATGCAGTCTTCATGGGTGACGACCCGTACGATATCATCCAGGGGCAGCAGGGAGTTGCACTTGATCTCAGTGTAGACGTTCTTGCCCTCGGTGCAGACAGCCAGCAGCTCTACCAGGTGGATGTGGTACATCAGAGGGCTGTTTTCATCCATGCGGTCCCGCTCTGAACGCATCATCTGGACTAGGGTCTGGAAGGAGGCACGGTCGTTGTAGAAGACCAGGACGTCCTCGCCCGAGTTCACCAGCTGAGTGTGGGGAGAGTCAGAGAAGAGAGTATAACCAAAAGATTACACTACATCTGACAGTTACCAGTTACCAACCTCATATTACCATTAGTGCCACCACTCTTTTCATTGATATTACCAACACCTCTGTCTTTCTGCTATATTTTGAATCACTATCTCTTCTGTAGTATTACTAGCGTTACAAATTTTCTTTCGTCTGGTATAAAGATCTTAAAACCGACCTCAGCCATGACGATGTCCTGACACTTCTTGATGAACTTGTTCTCGGCCTTCACAATGGTCTGCAGGAACTTGAGATATTGGACATGTCGACCATGACTCTCGGTACAGTGGACAAAGTGCTGAACCACCCGTTCGTTGATCTCACTGCACAGCTGGAAGTTATTCATGAAGATGTGCTGCATGGTGACTGCCTCTAGAATCTGAGAGAGTTGGAAAAAGAGGGGACAAAGAGGACAGTCTGTGAAAATGAATAATGTGACGTGTGAATTTCAGATTTCCAAGAGATAATATTTTGGAAACTGAACTGTATCAACAGTAGCAATCAATCCCTGTGAGTAAACCTGAGATGCCTGTACTACTCACCCCTGGGTTGAGAAACAAGTTGATGTGCTTGTGGAGAAGAACCTGATTCTGCTGATTCCCTGCACAGAAATTCTGCAGAAACTCGTGAGCCAGTTTCATGATCTCCTGCATGCGGACATCCTCACCCTAATGCAGATAACATACAGTCAGTTATTTACATTACATTAAAGGGATAGTTTGGGTGTTTTGAAGTGGGGTTGTATGAGGTACTTATCCATAGTCAGTGAATAAATAATCGAGTACGGTCACAGGAGCAAAGCAATGTACAATGGGCAGCAGCAAAACATATTTTAGCCACCTGAAGAAATCAATATCAGTTTAAGTGTACCCTATAATTAGAATATTTTCACCGCTTACCTTGCCGTCAGACAACCCTTTCCAATGGGGAACTGAAGCCGTTAACTATGCTCACCTCATAGCCAACAGACTCCTTTGACAAAAATAGTGATTTTACCTTGCAGAACAAGGGAGTTGCTGGTCTACCACTGCCTCGATTGGTTGGTTTGTTTGTTACTGTGTGACTTTGGTGAATCCAAACTTACCCTTTAAAACACCAAAGTCACACTATAACAAAAACAAACCAACCGATCGAGGCAGTGCAAGACCAGAGTCTTGTGGCTTTGAAAAGAGCATAGATGGATACAACGGCTTCAGTTCCCCGTCGGGAAGGGCTGTCTGATGGCAAGGTAAAACAGTAAAAATACAAAAAATTTAGCATACACTTAAATTGATATTGATATTTTAAGGTGGGCCTTTTTTTTAGGTGCTTAAAATACGTTTTCTGTGCCCATTCTTCTGCCTGTATCTCCAAACTGGGGGCATGCTGACCGCTGTCTACTGTAGGTAATACACTATGGACTATGGATAAGTACCTCATACAACCCCACTTCAAATAATCCAAACTATCCCTTTAATAGGTAACTGCAATACATTGTGTAAAAGCCAGGAAGAGCTTTAAAGCTTCCTAATTATTCAGCATGTGATACAATATTCAGCTGCAGTGTTGCACCTTCTCATAGGGGATCTGTAGGAGCTCCAGCACCACGCTGTGAGCTCCCATGTTCCTCAGCAGCCTCTGCTGCTGTTTCCTACTCTTCTTCCCCGAGCTCCCCTCCTGGACACAAAGCCGACTGAGACGCAGCAGGATCTGAACACACACACAGCGGGAGGACTTTAATTACAGGCAATAAATCACAAACATGAAAATACAAGATTAATATACTAATGAGCATACCTCCTTTACGACCCTGTAGTTGTAACTGCTGGTGCTTTCGCTCTTCTTCTTGTCTGAACCAGGCGAGTCACACTGTTAAACAAACAATAAGGAGAAGAAGTCCATTAAGTTTTATAGATTAACATAATCTATATTGAGGCGTATTAGTCCTTTTATGAACTCTCCTTCTACAAATGTTTTATATTTTCATGTTCCCGATCAATGTACCTTGCTTTTGTTTTCAGACTCTGAAGGTCCTTCCCCGTCCATCACATCCTCTCCTTGCCTCTTATAAACCCACAGCTCAGACTTCTCTACAATAGAACGCAGCTGGTCCAGATCGGACTTGATCTGCTTGTAGTTATCCACATCCTGACTGGTCACCAGCAGCTGGACCTAAATTCAGGTGAAGAGTGCAAATCCTTGAATTTCCCAATTACCAGATATGCAGCTGTGAACTCACAAGTGCTATCTCAGATGTGTGCATGGTCTGATATTAAAATAAAGTATTAAAGAGTGGTAAGGCCTACTTGTTTGAAAGCCATGAGGACTTCCTGCCTCTGGCTGAAGTGTCTGAAGAGCAGGTGAAGTGCTCCGGACACCAGAGGAGGGTAATCATGCATGGTGAGGTGCAGCAGGACCCTCAGGAACGTACGACCGCCGTGGTCATCCAGGTCTAGTGGAGTGTTCTCCTCACTAAAAAGTCATTCGAACAGAAATTACATAAACTTCATCATAATTTATCTTATCTCAAAAGAAAATTGAATCTAATTGAATCTAATCTAATCTAAAAAAAAAAAAAAGCTAAGGAAAGATGAGCAAGCTGTGGATTACCTTCCTCCAAAAATCCCCTCTGCCTGCTCTTCAATGTTCTCAAAGTCAAGATTTCCTGGAGTTATTAAAATATAACAAAGAATCAATATTTCAAAGAAATCAATTTCAATATTTATATTAGACAAAATGTTAAATAACAATAAAATTGACTTGTCATAGCAGGAAAAGCAAAGATGAAACAAATTTCATTAACAATGTTCCATTAAGTCTCCCATTAAGTCATGATAGTGAGCCAGCATTCACGATAGCAGGACCCTGGAACTGGCTCACCTAAATGTAATGCACTGGTCATTATCTCCGCCAGGCGTAAAGCTGCCTTCACATGATAAGACATTTGTTGTTTGCTCACCACGAGGTATGCCGCAGAGGCAAAGCGCAGCACAGGTATAATATGTCATCAGAAAGTGTGCAAAGAACGCCATTAACTGATTCTAGGCAACAACAACAGTTGCAGCTGTTATGTCATTCTTTGCGCTTTGAAAGGTCAGCGGCAACCAATTTTAAATAATTTGAACTTTGAGTGCAGCGCTAGCTGGCAATTTGGAGCTCTCACTATAGGAAAACAATGGCACAACTACCACAGAGCGATTTTACCGCTGATCACGTGTGGGCTGCTTCAGCCTGTGGGGAGATCATGCGTTAGGTTGTGTGTGTGCATCTGTCTGTCCACATGGCTAATCTCGCATACTACTGGACCCATCAGCCTGATATTTTTGTGCTAATTTATGACTGTATGCTCAAGGACATCTCGTGGTTGCTGTGATTCAGTTTTTGAAAAGCTATTGTATTGACTGTTTCATACCGTCATTGACAGCTGACTCCTCATTCCTCTTAACCGTCCGGTAGGGACCACAAGTGATCAACAGCTGCTTCTGGAGCAAAAGGCATGTCCGGCTATCGGCTGGGCTAAAAACAAGCCTTATCTAGTCTCTTGCAGGCCACATTTTAGCCTTTGTCGTGGCTAAAAAATGGACATTGATAGAAAAGTTTGGTCTTATTTTGAACCGGAGGATCTGCAGATTAATTCCATACCCAATATATTATGATTCATTAAAGTTAGGCACGATACGAAATGAATAAATACCTGTTTTTGTTAACGTCACCGCCATCTTGACTGTAAAGGAGCCGGGAGGGATAACTGAGTGAGATTCAACTTGTCTTTGTTTGGGAGGGGAGAGGGAGACACATCTGATGGAGATCTTCACTCAACTGAGTCCACTTTTCTAGTTTATGGTCTTAATTACACCTGTGCTTTTCCAGCTATGACAAGCCACAATGTCTGCTGTAAAAAAGGTCTATTAAATCAAGTGGCATCTTACCTGGCATCTGACCTGTGACATTATTGGTTCCGTTCTGACTGGCAGTGTTGTCGGCTTGTGGGTTGTTCTCATCAAACTCACGTTTGAAAATACAAAGCAGGCAGGAGATCCTGTAGTCTAGCCTTTCATTCAAAATGAACTGAGGGAAAAGATTAAAAAGTTTCAATACAAATAAAAAACAAAGTGGTTGCCATCAAAGAAGAACCAGTTTTCCTGATGTCTCACCTGCAGAATCTCAATGACCTTGAGCTTCGTGTCCATGACCATGATGTCTTCTCTCTCTGGTTCGATCTGTGTTTTAACCACGTCTCCCTCTGGCTGATGAGTTGGTGTGGTGGGCAGCAAGCCGCCTCCTCGCAGCACTACCTGGGTCATCAACTCCCCGACTCCATGAATGGACTTCATCACATTACTGCCAGCTACAGCACATGCAGAAACAGAACGATAATAACATTCAAATCCACAGAAATTTGCGTGGATTGATCTTACTTGTTTTTAGTGTGGATATGAGACACACCATGAATTAACAACAAAAAATGAAAATGTCTTTGAACAGATTAATACTTCGTAGGATGGTTAAAAAGTCACTTTTAAAATGTATTAAAAAAAATATTACTGACTTACAAAGCTTTACTTTAACCCATAGTTAACACTTATGACTTATCTTTAAATTACTTGCAGGTACTGTATCTGTACAAATGAGACGTTGACCAGTATTTAATTTAATAAATCGGTCCTTGAAAATGTTTGAGACTAAAGCCCCTTTTTGACCTCTTTGAACTTTCCCCTGGAACTATGAACCTTCTGAGATCATGATTAAGGTCGGGGCGTAGTACTTTCTGAAAGTTCAAGAACATTCAGGAAGGGGTGCAGGGATGACTGTCACTGAAACACACACAGCGCCGCTGCTTCAACTGTACCGCTTCGTTCATAAAACAAGGAAGTACTCTAGTATCGATTTAAGATCATTTTAAGACGAGGAAAGAGCATTTCTTTTTGTTTGATAACATTGAAAGTAAAAACATTTTATACAAGACATTACATTTAAAAAAAGTAAAGTTAGACTTTTCTATCAGCTTCCCGACTTATTTTAAAAAAAGACAGAGAGAGCAAACGAACTGAGAGGGCGAGCGGCATAAGAGACAGACAGCGCGGCGGTGCTGTGAATAAGAGAAAAAAAAGTTATTCTCTGATTGTTTCACGGCGGTTACGTTATAAAACACAAATAAATAACCATGAAACACTCAGTTTCAATTTCCTCCGCTGCATTTCATTCATTAAATCCTACGTACTTCAGTAAATAACTATGCAGCAGTAAATGTCGTCGCAGTGAGACACAACCTAACATTTTTTTTTTTTCCAACGTGCTTTTTATATCAAACAGACAGCCACACTGAACTGCAGTCTGCAGAGTGTGTTTACACCTGTGACCACTGGCAGCCCTGGTCCCTTCTCGTGTTGATTTTTCACACGTCAGCGGACTAATTTGCCTAATCTTCGCTGGTCTTTAAACTGCTATGGGAACACAGACAACAGCTGTAGGCTGAAGGAACCTTTTAGTTCCTTGAAAAGTAGTCCCAGAACTAAAATTACCAGGAACTTCTTGGTGGAAAGTCGGCTTAAAGGAAAGAAACTGACAGCTAAAATTACTACTACAACATGAAACATTCTTCATTGATGAACAGTACAGCGAGTTAAGCCTAAAGGAGCTGGATGTTTACCTTTGTTTTCCTCTCCCTTCTCCATCTTGTTGATGGGGTAAATGGTGCTGACATGGACACAATCTAAAATGTTCAGCAAGATCTTCGTCAGACGAAGCAGGTCGCTAAAGTTGTAGAAACCAAAGTATATGAGGTTCCTCGCCAGGTTCACTACCTATGGACAAGAAAATTCAGAAGCATGATTTATAATTTCATGAAACCAACGTGACTTCTCATCTGCTCATGCCAGCCACGAAGAGGCAGTACCTCAAAGGTAAGCTTGTTTTTCTCCTTGTCAGAGAAGGGAATGTTCTGCGACACCACCTCTCTCAGGTAGTTCTCCACGAAATCCATCGTGAGGCAGAAGCGCTCTTTGATCTCGTCTCTGGTGGTTCCATCGTTGTCATAGCTGGATAATTAGAGGAGAAACACATCTAAGAGATGCTGGGACGTCTTTGGAACGGCAGTACGAGTCAATTAAAAGTATTCATGAGATGAACTCACTCGTCAATAGCAATCTTAGAGGGAATCTCAGACCAAAGACGGGCATATTTGACGGGTGTGACCTGCTCCTGGGGGTCACGGTCCACATGCATGTGCAGCATTAGGCGGCAGAAAGACGCCCGCAAGTCAAAGGGCAGGTCCTCATCTGACATACAGCGCAGGATCAGATCCACATCCAGCTGACCGGAGATCTTGTTGATGGCCAGGTACTGACGGTCCAGACACATCCGGGCAAAGAGGTTCAACTGGCACCTGTGAGGAAATGTTATGAGAGTTTGGAATTATTAGCATTGTGTGTGTTTTTTATGAGAATTGAGTTTTGTTATATTCAATAATATCCTTGAATATTACTTTGTGCCTGTGTGGGGGTGTTGTTGTTTTTCGAAAAATGTTTTGCAGTTAAATATTTAAACATAAAGGCAGAAGATCATGGTTTGGTCAGATACCATGTCAAATATTTCATGAACAATATCTAAATATTACACTTGAAATTCCAGGTTAATGGCACCTATTTGAGCATTTCTATGAATACTCTTGATGGTGTCTCTATTCAGTCCGTTGACAATTACAAATACTTGGGAATTTGGATGGACAAAGGTCAAAATTTTAAACACCATATTGACCATCTTGAAAAGAAATTAAAATTCACACTAGGTTCTCTGTACCGGCTAAAGTCCTGTTTCTCCATGGCATCAAAAAAACGCTAAGTTGCTGGCCTTTTTCTGACTCATTGATTTTGGTGATACTATTTACAGGTTTGCCTCACCGTCTATCTTGTTCAAACTTGACCCCCAGTATCACTCAGCCCTGAGGTACGTCACTAATTCTGGCTTCAGGACCCATCATTGTACCTTATACAGCATGGTAGGATGGTCATCCCTCACTTTACGTAGGTTACAACATTGGTACATTGTAGTCTATAAGATCATCTCTGGCAAACTTCCTACTTACTTAAGCCGGAAGTTTGTATTTCTGCAAAACTGATATAATCTTAGGTCACACAAATGGCTTCAGTTTAAAGTGGCTTCCATCAAGTACAGAAGCTGGTAAAATAAGCCTGTTCCACTACGGTCCTGGTCCTGGAACGATCTGCAGGCCAAGCTTTAAGACCGCTTGAGACCGTTATCTCTTTAAATGATTTTAAACTCAGAATAAAGGAAGTGGTAAAAGAGGTATTAATGTCAATGTAACTTCCTAGTTAAATAAAGGTTGTGATGATATCAGTATAAATTTTCATTAGCCACATAAACAGCTTAGTAGGAATATTGCAAAAAACAGAATATTTTTTGCATGTAAACATTGTCAGTGTACATTCATATATAATTTGTGTTGCTTTTTATGCCTTTGTAAAGCACTTTGTTGTAACTTGTTTTTGAAAAGTGCTATATAACTAAAGTTATTATTATTATGTGTATAATCAATGAAACTCACCTGTAGTAGCTGACCACCTCGTGATCCTCCTTCTGGCCCTCTTTGGCATCCTGAGCCAACTCCCGGACGCTCTTACTCCGGACCTCCTTAGAGTTATCTTTCCAGAACAGCCAGACCTCCTCTTCATCCTCCGGCTCCAACGGACTCTCTCCGTTTGTCGTTGTCTCAATCTCAAACCTTGACAGGACCAATCTGGTAAAAGGCATAAATGTTATTCCCAAATGCTCATTTCAGTTTCCCGAAAATTCCAACAATGAAGAAAAACGAGAAGCTAACTTTGTTTCGATGAGGATGTCAGCGTTGGAAGGGTCCAGCACTGCGTTGCAGATGAGCTCCTGTGTCACAGGGATGGACTTCTGCATGGACACGCAGAGATCTGAGAGGTAGTCCAGGAACCTGGGTACAGGTAAATACAATGAATTACATTTTTCATATTACAGGCGTATGTCAGGAAGTACGAGAAATACCAATACTATTTCAGTACTATAACATTTCAAACTGTGAGGCCGTCCTTTGACCAAACATCTGAATCAGTCTGATCTCATTAACAGCACTTGACAGGACTTTAAAACAACACAAGCAAACACTAACTGTCAGCAAATTACTTGCAGTGCCGAGGTCATGCACAAGCAGTTCCACTCATGCTCCCCTGCACACATTTGAATACATTTACATAGATTTACATTCCTCAGGAGCTGTTATACAAACAAATCTGACCCAAACTGGCCTCAGCCACTTCTTCTATGCCAGCTTATGATAGCAGCCAGAGGCCGTCCCTTCCTGTGAGCCTCACCTCGGCTCCCGGTTCTTCCTCACTAGAGTCACAAATGTGTCGATCTCAGCAGCAGTGATGTGTTTCTCCAGCAGCTTGCGGTTGTTGTGGAGCAGGGCCGTTATCGTGTCTTCCGCCAGAACGTCATATCCTATCTGCTTCTGCATGAAGCGGAATTGTTTGGCTATGTATTCCTGTAAAGACGAGGAGAGAGGGGATGATTACTGCAAAGAGAAGGCCAGAGTATGAGGGGCCAGAGTGGAGTTGTTGAGTCCACCTACCTGGTTCTTCCTGTAATCCTGCTGGGAATGGCGCAGCACTCTGTAGCAAAGCCTGCAAATGTGTCTAAACGGAGCGTGGCGCTGGTCTCCGAGCTCCTCCAGTCGCAGCATGGGACCATCGCCGCTGTCTGTGAAAGGGGCTTGGAGAAGTTTGAAAATCTGAAATGAAAAATGGAGAATTTTAATACCCAAAAATGTAGTTAATCATAAACTTTAAAATCAGTGCAGTTAAAGAGGTTTAAGACCAACCTGCTTCAGGATATTCTGCTCTCTCATGAGTTTCTGTCTCTCTCTATTGGGTTTGTTAACCATGATCTCCAAAACATCCTGCCCACTGTTGGGGATGTCCACCACAAAGAAAACTAGGTCCTCCAGGAGCTTGGTCACAAACCTGTAAACATTACAAACCACTTTAAAAACAATATTTCTTTGAGAAATTCTGCAGCTACTTCAGTGATATCTGGGTGTCCTTCCATTAGATATTTACATTATATATATATATACTGTATATAGTAGCGCTACTGTGTTAATGTAACACATCATATTGTAGTAATTAAAGTGTCAATCTTGAAGATTTTCTGTTCTGTTATGTCACTATCGATCGCCGAATGAGGTAACACAATGGCGATTGAACCTATGGCCCACTGATGAAAGCATTGCAATATTTAGATATTTGCAGTATTCTGAAGTGGGTGTCTGAACAAATGAAACTATGCAAACAATTATGAAAACTTGGAGCTCATGTATCAACAAAAAGACTCCTAAGACTGCTAAACTCTAAGTGTTGAGTCTAAAATGTACCACTGACCTTCTTTCATTTTGTGTAATGGTGCCCTTTTCAAGCTTGCCAGCGATGGACGCCAACACTTTACTCGCATCATTGGCAAAGTCTAAATCACGCACTTCTGCTGGTGGCACTGGTACAATGGCAAAAGCTTCCTTGTCCTCTTTTACTGCTGATGTTCCAATCTGGAAAAAACAATTGTTTTTAGTACATCTGTGTGCATCTTTTACATCTTGACCCAGGCATCAGCTACTCACCCGTAACATAACAGGCTTCTCCTCCTCTTTGTCGATGGGGCTGTTGGTGCTGTGAACCCACGTGTTGGTGCACAAGTGTCTTAGCCTCACATAGGAGCTCCTAAAAGTGACAGAGGAAATTGTTTGAGATGTTAAAAAAAATGAGTGAAGCTGCAGGGCAGAGGGCAAGGTGTCATAGTGCTTCGAATATCTGACCAGTTATGGAGAAGCTACAAGTTTGTTCCCTTGTTTCAACTTCCGACCACTGGACACGCCTTGACCAGGATGGCTCTACATTGTCCTTTAGTGAGACACTGATTTCTTAATTTTTATTATCAGAGCATTGTTTTAGCACCATTTACACCGGTGTTTGTGTGGAACTAGTCAGAAGACAAATTTACCCGGCTCATTAAGAAGGGTTCCTCAATTGTGGGGTTGATACTAGATTTTCTTGAGGGCACAAGATTTGCATAAGATATATTTACAGAGCACATTCATGTTCCAGATGAACCCTTTTCATTTTAGACTCATCGTGAGCTTTCCTCTAGAGCCGTCCTCGTGCCAAAAGATAAACCGAGCCCACAAGATATCTGACAATCTAACAGGCCAGTTGCCAAGAAATGAATGCCAAGAAATGTGATTAGCCCATTCATGTTCTCAAAGGAATGAAACCTTTAGATTTTTTTGATCCAATAGGCTTTTCTCTTGCACCATACTCCGAATAAATTAACATGCATGAACTTGAACTAGAAGTAAGAGAGGAAGAAAACTTAAACTTCTACTAGAATCAATAGTAGTAGTAGTAATAGTAGTAGTAGTAGTAGTATTGTATGTGTTTTGGTGAGACTGATAAGGACTGATATCCCTCCTTCTCTCCCTCACCATTCTGCATCTGTATGTCTACTGTTACCGATCTAATAAAGCCAAAACAACAACCAAAAACCTCCTCAGTTGTGAAACATCAAATCAGCACCTCACAACAGTGACTGCTTTGTTAAAATCTCCATTGAGAGGATAGTATTGTTTAGAGAGCAGGTCGATTAAACCAGCTGCTGGTCTTCAAACTGTAATGTAACACCAGGGTCTATGTATCTGTGCTCACCTTTGTATGTGTGTGTGTGTGTGTGTGTGTGTGTGTGTGTGTGTGTGTGTGTGTGTGTGTCTCTCAAAGGTCAGCAGCTACAAGTCTTGACAGGATCGTATTTATACAGTCCAGTAAGAGTTGGGTGAAACATGACGATACCTATTTGTCTCCACCTAGTGGTTTAAACAGAATTACTAGTAACGGACTTGATTTTCTGTACTGTATTTTCTACCCAAGTACAATAACTACAACATGATAAATATCTCATTTTCATTCACCAGGGAGACAGAGCATTTTAGTCCAACACTCCGACACCATTTCCTAAGGTCTCATAAATGATGATTGTATGATCACAAATCAAAACCTCTCTGAAACGGTGCCAATAAAAACGGAAGATTATGATCACAGACAGGATTTATTACACATTGCATAAGACAGGTTCACGGAATATCTAAAATGGTAAGGTGGTACAGTGTATATTAGTATATCAGTATCTATCCTTGCTACTCAGACGTAACACAGGAGCAATATATGTATACTAGGGCTGTCAAAGTTAACGCGATAATAACGCGTTAACACAAATTTGTTTTAATGTTACTGATTTCTTTAACACATTATCGCAACTTGCGATTTTTAGGTTGTAGTGGGCTCAGTTTTAAAACTAAATATTGGCTAGATAACTAGAAAACCTAAGGAATTCATCGGTACCAACCATGTCATACTAGCTTGTCGCGAAGGAGGTTAAATAACGCTTAACGCCATTTTCAAAGAGGTCCCTTGACCTCTGACCTCAAAATATGTGAATGAAAATGGGTTCTATGGGTACCCACGAGTCTCCCCTTTACAGACATGTCCACTTTATGATAATCACATGCAGCTTGGGTCAAGACATAGTCAAGTCAGCACACTGACACACTGACAGCTGTTGTTGCCTGTTGGGCTGCGATTAATCACGATTAAATATTGTAATTGACTGACAGCCCTAATGTAAACAGACGTCCATGGTAGGGAAGTGACTGCTTACAATGGCTTCCTCAGCCAAGTGTGTGGCATTACAGATTAGCCTGTAGTGACCTGTACAGTGTCATCTCTCCTCCATTACGCACTAAACCTTTACACATTGTAAAGTCTGAGCGTCTTTCATACCCGCTGCACGTGTGTGCGTGTGTGTGTATGTGTGTCTGTGTGTCTGTGTGTGTGTGTGTGTGTGTGTGTGTGTGTGTGTGTGTGTGTGTGTAGCCTGTCAGGCCTTCAGGACAGACAGCAGACGGTAGCCATATTCTTGGCAAGCACTACGTAAACGCCTACTGGAGCTAACAGGCTTACCTTTGTGTAACGGCTCTCCGAGGAATTAATTAGCCCCCTGGCTAAACTTTGATGGACAGGGTTATTTCAGGTAAGGATGGGTGGAGCTAGCAGTAGTAGCCTGCAGCATGCCGGCACGCACCTGACTATGTGACACAATGGAGGCTTTGACACGAGGGGGGGAGAGCCTCTGCTTTTATCTAACGTGAGATGACAGATGTACCATTGTATCGCTGTCAACAAGAATAAAGGAACAAGATAGAGGCTCATTACAAATGTACAGTCAACCTAAAAATGTAGGTACACAGGTCAGTCAACACGTCATGACAAAGAACCCGCTTTTATCCACAAGTACGTGAAATATCACTTTCATACTAAAAGTAAAACTAGATTATATATATAACTATATTTTGCTACATCAAATATATAATTCAGTATGACTCATTTTAAACTAACCTGGGAGTAAAGAGCAGATTTCTGATTAAATATGTATCCCAGATGATGTGTTTATGTGTGACATACGCAGTGTTTACTCAACGTGTAGGTTGTGGTTTTAGCTCAGGCACGTAGTAATATTCTTACATGGTATTTTGAAATTTCGTTTTTTACCCTCTTGTGCCCACTAGCCGTTCATACTCACAGTCTGATTACACTGGTATCCTGTTTCATGACATGCTGGGGACTTTCCTTGCCCTCACTTGCTACTATCACACCATCCAAAGGTGACCAGTACACTGACATTCGCGCACCCACACCGACACCCACACACATATGTATTTTATGAATAAGTGAACGGATAAGACAATATAGAATTTCCACTTCAGTGTCAAGTTAAAAAACAAACAACACTGAATTGACTATACACTGGACAAAGTCTGCATAGAAGCCAAAAATCTACCCAATGAAAACCCAGAAAAATAATCAACTTTTTATCCATGTAAAAAAAATAATAAAAAATCATAACTAAAATATCCCATAGATGCAGCGTGTCCTCATACAACTCAAGTTCGTAAGATATCTTACGAAAAGTTATTCCTCATTTTTCATGCGTTTTCCTACGAATGTCCAGCAACACGTCAATTTCCGCTCTTTACACGCATACAGTCCTTTCAAAATAAACTTCTGTCTTCACAGGAAACAACTTGGTTAGGTTTAGGTAACAAAACTACTAGTTTAGGTTTAGGAAATGATCATGGTTTGGGTTAGAATAACTACAGAAGTGGCGTTACTTAAGTAAGGAAGTTACGTGACAAATAAATCAACGTTGACTTCTGGGTTCACACGGGACACAAACAGCGAAAGTCCGGTGTGTTTTGACCCACCTCGACCTCTTCCCTACACGGCGTTTGTCGCTCTTTATATTTCCTGGTTCGTGATTAAGTCGATTACATACAAATTGATTTTGTGGGATATATATACGAATTACAGTGCATTACTTTTCGTAGGTATAGCTACAAACGGTGTATGAGACCAGCCTGAGATATGACCACAATCGTCCTAACAGTGTCTTCTCCCTTTAACTATGATTCAACCAAACACAGACGAGACTGGGCAACAATCTCTTATTTGAATGTCAAGTCAATAAGTGACCAGAACAAACAGCTGCTGGTAACCCAGACATAAAAAAAAAGTGTCCTTGTCCATAGTTGCAAAACCAAACAAACTCTCATCACCTCAGAAACTGCCTTCCTAGTAATGTTCCAAATTCCCCTTCAACTCTACACATGAGTCAAATCTTTACTACTGCCACTTTGATTGGTTGTAGTCCTGACATCACTGTGGTCTCGTGGTGTTGAGGTATTTGTCATTCCACCCATATTTTCCAACATCACTGATGTTATTTTTTCCACTAAAAACGGCAGAAACATGGTTCACCTCACATTGTCTCTGATGTTTAGTATCACTTCATAATCTCGGGCATGTTTGTATACTGTTGCGGGTATTTAACCCCCTTGAGCAATTTTACATAAACAAACCAACATTTTTTTCATTCTGTTGATGTAGGCAGAGGAGCGAAGATTATCATGTTTGTATCCTTAGATGTAGTTAAAAGGTTAGTTCAGGTGATCTGAAGTGAGGTTATATGAGGTACTTATCCATAGTCGGTGTATTACATACTGTAGATGACAGTCGGCAAGCCCCCGAAACATATTTTAGCCACCTAAAAGAAAGGCTTATCGAAAAAAAAAAATGATATCCAATTAAACCTGCAGTAGGCAGTACAATTTTGACAACCTCAGAGCAGACAAATCCTGGTGCACCCTGTGTGATTTTTGGCGCCCCTCTAAGGGGGGCCCAGACCCCAGGTTGGGTACCACAGCTTTAAGTCATGTTCTGCCTCTGTGATATCTGAATGTTATGTACATTTTAAATGAATCCAGAAGAAGGTATACTGTATATTATACCTGGGAACCATGGAGTCCCCGCCTCTCAGGGTGGTAGGGTCCAGCTCAAAGATGGAGGAGATGTCCATGCCGTCGGGAACCGGCACCAAAGTGTACATGATCTTCTCCTGCGGAGCTCGCAGACGACCTCGTAAAGCTTCATTATCTGCATCCAGCTACAGCGAGACAACATAAAGTGAGAAAGAGAGCAAAGCACTGGCTACAAACTGCAGTGAAGTTCACAAAATATTTAAAGCCACGCTGTCAACCCTCAGTAACGATGAGGCCAACTATGTATGTTTTCACTTTAACCTACTAGTCACCACTGAAGCTGAATTAAACACATTAGCTCTCACTCTTGACTGAAGTCGTGCAAACCAGTGAAATATTCTTCAGTCATAACTACAGACTGGTGGGCCTGGTTGGTGTGTAGTTGAGAACTACAGGTACACACTACATCCCTGCTAGGGTCAGTGTGCTTGGTACAACACTGCCACCCAGAGGTGATTTTCAGTGAGACATACATTAGCTGAGATGTTGCCACGGTGACACCCTGTGGTGAGCTACTGCTACTAAAAGTAAGGCACACAACCTAGATGAAAAGAGGAATTTGACAGCAAAGCAGCAAAGACAGAGATGTGCATATGCAGACAAGACAATGATTTTTGTGCTAGGTAGCTGCAGCCAAGTAAAGATGATATGACAGTACCTGGAAATTAAAGGGTGTAAAGTCCACCACCTAGAGCAGAGAGCAAAGATCCAGCAGAGAATTGAACGGATTAGATCAATAGAAGTGGGGCAACCAGCGTGACGTTGCTAAGCACTCAAGAGGAGAAGAGATCAAGTCTTACCGAGGACCGCTGCTCAGCACTCTCCTCCTCAAAGTCTGCATTCACCTGGGAAACACACTCACATGTCAAATATCCTCCTCAGCATCAGTCATTTTAAAGTATGGTCTCTGCACCGGGCATCCAATTTACCATATGGCTCTAGTCTAAAACCAGGAGTTCTCAACCTTTTTGTAATTTAAGGCCAACGTCTAAAAAATTTCCAAATGACAAAAAAATGACAAAAAATGGAGAAAAAATAAACTGGGCTGTAAATATGTGTTATGCCGCTGTCAGCTGTAATGACCAAAATAAGGCTTAGTGTTTTTTTTCTGGCAGAAGAGCGCTGGCAGGGCGCTGGGGAGCGCTTCATCCACAGTGACAACACCAGTTCCTTTCTAAAATGTTCAGAGATTCTCAACTAGAAGCGCTCGGAGCGGCCCCCCAAGAAAGTCACATCACTCTGAAAAAGACTTTGGGTGCAGCGCTTTTTCTCTCGGCGGCTGCATGAAGTCACATACGCTCTCTCCGCATTGGCAACAATTGCAAAAAAGATGTTGGCGCTCCGAAAAAAAAACTCTATTTGGACATCACATCACATGATGATGTGTCGTGATTGGCGTGGTGATATTCAAATGTAACTGGTCGTTGAAATTATGCATTTGAATTTGACTTTTTTTTTTATTAATGTGAATTAGAGATAAAAAAAGGTAAAGAAGTTGACACACACCTCACCCATCTCAGCAGCCAAATAACACCCTGTAGCCAAGTGTTTGAACCTGAACAGGCTGTTCCAGTAGCCGGCGCCTCCCCTACATGGGTCATGGTGGACCACCTGGCAACGGCAAAAGAAAAGGACAACAAGGTGTAAATAAGTCTAATGTTGTGTGATTATTTTCTATTGCACTAAAGCAACATAAACAACTATATTCTATGTTACATTTAGGGCACTGCGCTTTTAAAACTAGGCATATAATTATCTAGTTAATAAAAAGGACAATGACAGTCAAACACCAAAGAGTGAATTAGCCTTTTATCTAGAGAACATGTTGATGATTGATTGATTGATTGATTGATTCTTTATTTTCGTGTAATGCACGTAAAGCGCCCAACCCTCCTGGGTTTATAAGACACCAAAAATGCTGTTGCAGTGGTCAAACATTTCAGAACATTTCATTCAATTACAAAATTACAGGTTATTATAAAGTTTCCCTTCCTGAAGCACAATTCAAGTTTTTCATAGTCATCCAACCAAAAGAAATCAACACAAATGGAGGTCATTTTACTCAAACAAAAAGTGAAACTCATTCTCAGTTTCACCGAGCTCACACAACAAACAAAGTCTGTCCTCCTCTGGAGTGGCATTAAACCTGCTGGTTCCTGAGCGTAACTGTGCACATAGGGATCTTTGTCTTTTGTCTAAAATATACTTAACATAAAGTTCTACACAGTAGTTATTCTTCATGAGACAATAAGTCTGTAACTTTTGTTTACACCATAAATCAACAGACCATTTTTCTTTATACATGAGAAACATTTTGCTCCTAATATCCTGAATGTCACAAAATAACCTACAGTATTCTGAAAAATTAATGACAAATAAAATAGAGAACATGTTGTGCTAACCTCTACTTCCCACAGTGCTTTGCTGCTGGTGGCAGAAGTGGCAGACTGTCGGCCGGTTGTTCGGAGGAAAACATACTGCTTCTTCCTGTGGTCGTCACAAGTGAGGAACTTCTCCTGCTCAGCATGGAACAACCGGACTACATCGCCCTGCAATTACATACACACACAAAGACAAACACATGCACAGTGTTTAACATTAAGTAAGTCTTAATTTATCTCAAATACTGAATTTCCAGTGTTTTAGTTTTTTACTATTTAAAAAATAAATAAAATACTTTTTATTTCAATTTTTGGTACAGTACATAAGCAATACAAAAGATTAAAAGAAAGGAAAAAGGGGGGGATAATACTTATAAAAAGATAAGATAAGGCCCTATCCTAGGTTGTTTATAAAATTGGTATATACATTTTTTTATTTATTTTAAAAATAAAAACCACAATTTACTGTGTTAGTAATGTCAGGGCTGGACTCCATCTCCTAATGAATTTGGGTCTTTGAATCCTCAGTGAGTGAGTTATTTGTTCCATTTCATATATGTCCCATAGTTTTTGTATCCATAATTTAGAGGTGGGGGTGTTGGACTTTAACCAGTTTAGTGTAATACATTTTCACCGCTGCTGTAAACAGAATTTGGAGTAAATATTTTTGTTTTTTACCATGTTTAATGTATTCTAATAAGCCTGCTTTGAAGATGCGTTTCACAAAAGGTACTTATGAAAATGAATTACTATAAGTTGATGTCTTACAAAAACGTGAGAGTACTTACCCCTTTGAGTATTGTTTCCTTGTTGTCACTCCATTTCATAAACAGAGTAACTTTCCAACTCGTGTTGCAATTTACAGAATTAACCTGGCAGGCAGAAGACAGGAGTGTGTGAACAAACCAGAGAAATGTATGTCTTATTATACATAAAAGAAAAGCTTTAAACTTAAGTTTCATATTCCACTTCAATGAAGCAAATGTGGACTATATCT
Source organism: Sebastolobus alascanus (assembly GCA_916701645.2). Lineage (NCBI taxonomy): Eukaryota > Metazoa > Chordata > Actinopteri > Perciformes > Sebastidae > Sebastolobus > Sebastolobus alascanus. The sequence goes on from CAKAOJ020000194.1 coordinate 1,845,742, forward strand.
TGTGTCTTATTTACCTCATTGCATCCTGGGTTGTCAACTAGCTGGTGGCTGCTGGCATGTAGAGGCTGACCAGCATTCACAGGGTTAAGGACCACTTTATCTCCAATCACCACCTGCAGGAGCAAAGTAAATAAATACACAGAACACACTGCATTCAAAGGAGTTTTTAGTTTAGATGCATTCAATAAAATCAAAAAGGAATCGGTCACTGTAGCTCAGAAACAAGACGTGATACAATGGTGCAATATGGACTAGAATGTAAGTGAATGTAAGCAAAAGAAAATCTTGAAACAAGATGAAATACTGCTGCTCTGTGTGGGATTGAGGACTCCATTTATATTCCAAACCAAAAGTATGTCACATCCCAAGACATTATTCATCATTCTTCAACTACGTTTCTTCACAAGGTGAACATAAGTGCAGCTATGGGAGACCTTGTTACACTGGATCATGCTAGCCTCCAGATAAGCACTAGGGGGAGTCGTGGACCATACTGTGTGTGACAGGACAGGATCAGACAGATAATCATTAAGGTGTAGCCTTGAGACGGAGCATCACTCAATAACCACAAAGGAATGTCAGCAGCAAGCATCAATAAAAAAAAAGTTTTGTTCTGAATCTAATCATCAGTAACTTATTTGTGTTTGCTCACACTACTGAGTTCACACACTTTGAGATAAACTCTATAAACAGATCCACTGTTAGCTGGCACACAACTGAAGAAAATATGATTTGAGAAAGGGTTTTAAACTAAACACTTGTTTCAGTCAACTGATCAGTTATAAGCAATCTGTGCAATTATTCTATCTAAGGAAAAACTTCACATTTGGTCCTCAAATGTAAACGTTTAGGTTTTCACAAAATCATTACATGCTGTAGCACGTAGCCTCTCTCTCCATTGACCTTGAATAAGACACTGGCCACAAAACTGGAGTTGGTCAAGCTGGATGGGTCAAATGCAGATGACGCATTTCCCCAATTGGATTAATAAAGTGTGACTTAATTAGCAAATTAGCCATCTTAACTCTATCATCAACTTCCATCGGCCACGAGCAGAAACTAAAGCATGATCAGCAATGGTTATGTCCATGTGGTGTGTGCTATGTCTATAGTTCCATATCTTATATCTTTAAAAGACTACTCGACCAATTCAGCATCACACTTTTATAGCATCGTCAGGCTCATGTATTCTTTTTAGGGCTGTCAAAGTTAACGCGATAATACACAAACTCGTTTTAACGCCACTAATTTCTTTAACGCATTAACACAACTTGCAATTTTTAATTAACCTCTTAAAAATCCGACAGGCCGTCGTCGGGCCGGGCCGCTATTCAATCTTTCGGAGGCTATAGTGGGCTCAGTTTTAAAGCTAGAGTGAAGATACTGGTATCATATGAAACTAGGAAACCTAAGGAATCTATTGGTAACAACCATGTCATACTAGCTGGTCATGAAGGAGGTTAAATAATGCTCCAAACTTATGCTAAATTTTAGCGAGGAAAAACTGGCATGGCCATTTTCAAAGGGGGTCCCTTGACCTCTGACCTCAAGATATGTGAATGAAAATGGGTTCTATGGGTACCCACGAGTCTCCCCTTTACAGACATGCCCACTTTATGATAATCACATGCAGTTTTGGGGCAAGTCATAGTCAAGTCAACACACTGACACACTGACAGCTGTTGTTGCCTGTTGGGCTGCAGTTTGACATGTTATGATTTGAGCATATTTTTTTTTGTTTATGCTAAATGCAGTACCTGTGAGGGTTTCTGGACAATATTTATCATTGTTTTGTGTTGTTAATTGATTTCCAATAATAAATATATACCTAGATTTGCATAAAGCAGCATATTTGCCCACTCCCATGTTGATAAGAGTATTAAATACTTGACAAATCTTCCTTTAAGGTACATTTTGGACAGATAAAAAAATGTGCGTTATAATTTCGACTAATCACGATTAACTATGGACAGTCATGCGATTAATTGCAATTAAATATTTGAATTGATTGACAGTAATCAATTTTATATTATATTATATTATATTATATTATATATATTTTTTTTCAAATCAATCCAGCAGAACTATAAATATTGTCTTTTTTATTCCATGTAAACAAAAGGAAGGGCACATTGCAGCCTGACCTGGTGCTCAGATAGATTGGGCTAACTGTATTCCATCTTTAATTCATTCTGTCTTATAAAAACAAGCTACATGTGAGTTCACGATACTTCTGTTTTTGAATCCTGTGAACAGTCTAAAAATACATCCTTAATTTGTCCCACTGATCATTATTAACTTGCATCCCACACCCCGCTCTACCCACACTGTCTCCCAGGGATCGCAGCTTGTAGAAGGGCTGGATGTAGAACCAGGATCCCTCATTTCCCGCCGAGTCCAGAGTCACTCTCATGGCGTTCTTCTCCAACAGTGCAGGTAGGCGCTTGTTCACTGTCAGGTATTTATTGCTTTTCAAGTGCAGCAACTGTCGGGAAAACAAGAAACAGTGTTACATGGTTACAAGACACATAACTATCAATGACATTATGCAGACAGTGGAAACAATTAAAAGCTGGAACAGAGATGGAAATATGTCAATCTGATAAAACTGGAGCCAAGGGAACATTTCACTGAAAATATGATCCAAAACGGTTTGGTATAGTTCTTCTAAAAATTATTCAAGTACTTGAAATCTCTTATCCTTAAATATTTCTCATGACCTTTGTTGGTTCACCCATTTAAACAGTTCCCACCCTGTCAAAAATAATCTATTACCAGCTAGACTGGAATCATATAAGCTCCGCATATTTTTGGGGCCCACAGACGACTTAACTTAATGCCCAACTTAATCCTACAACGTGATTTATGGTGTAAGAACCAGCAGAGTAGACCCGATGAGGCTTTGATGTAAAATGCCAAGTTCACCTCTCTGTAGGGCTGCACGATCATGGCCAAAATGATAATATATCAATATTGAGATCATGACTATTTATCACGATTATTCATTCTTTTTGGGGACAAAATATTTTTATTGCACTTTCAGATTTAAATAAACACACTGCTTCCACTTCCATGTTGTGCTACAACAGCTAATGCACAAATCTTTGCATCAAAATAAGACTTAAAATAAGGTTAGTCTTCAACTAAATTCAATGCAGTTTTGTTTTGCCCATCTGCTCCCTGTTAAAAAGAGTAATACAGTATATTATCTTCTACTCTGGACTGCAGCCGCAACATTCGGGAAAGTTTCTTACAGGCTCAGGGTGCACGCGCAGCGGCATGGCAGCTCCCCAAAAGTGAAGCCAAAACATATCGATCGCCCCCCTGGTGGCTGGCTGTTAGTTTAGGAAGAGTTTAATTTGATACAGTATGCAGCATAGTTTTCTATGAGCGAATATTACAGTGGATTATGTTCATTTAATTGTGGGAAGCCAAAATCGTGATCGTGATAAATATTCGATTAATTGTGCAGCCTTTCCTCTCTGTATTAGATAGTTAATAATTTCCTACGGCAAACCAGGAACCAATTGGTGGTCACTATTACTAGAATGAAAGTTCATTCATTGCAACTAGGGCATCCTACACTGTACAATATGTACCGTCTCCCTCGTGTATGCCAGTGAACAGGAATGCATGACCATTCTTGGTTTCAAGTGATCTCATACCCGCGTGCAAACCATTCCTGGGCAATGAGCAAAGTAAGATAAGACATTACAACTGACAGCTTTATAGCACTTCTTTGTGCTGTAGCAGTTATTTAAAACTCTTCTCTCTGATTAAAACAGAATTATAGTCAATATCATCAAGCACACGGTGTCATATATGGTGCTAAATGTTGCTGCAGAACTCTTAACCAAAGCATCTTATCTCAGAGGGTTCCTGAACACACCTGAATGACATTTCCATACTGGATGACTGATCCCAGCAGCTTGCGGTTTTCAGACTCATTCTGCTTCTTCTCCAGGTCGGCAGCATGCTAAAACACAGAGCAGGGAACACAGATGCTCAAGGAAACAGAGGGTATTCAATACTATTTCTGGAAAGAACGATGCTGCATACACATTTCACATCAATACAAGGCTGTAGCTTTGTGTCACTAATACACTAATGCATTATTTAAGAGCAGACAAACCAAGGTTAGGAGGACACTTACATGGAGTTTGGTGAGGAGGAGTGTGTCAGTGGTGCTGTTGCCTCCGGGTTTTGCCGCCTTCCAGAACTGTTTCTGTGCTGAGTATCTGTTCATAGGACACAGTTTGAAAAGGCAGTCTGCGGAAAGAAGACAAGAAGAGAAAGGTAAACAGCCATCATCATTTAGTGTTAGTTTTTCCTCAACAAATACCAGACTAACTGACTTCATCTTAAAGAGATGCAACTCAAAAGACAATAGCAATATTTTGGAAAATTGGTACGCTAGTAATATTAGTAACAGGAAAATAGGCATCAAAATCATCAAATGTATCTCTACCGTACTTTAGTACTCCACATTAATACTCGATATGGCTAAATTGAGTGTACATTTATAGTTTATGTGATTCAGTTTTCATACTGGAATCACTTTACCTTACATGTGGTTAAGGAAAAAATATTACACATCTTTTTCAGTGAACATCCTTTTTAGTTAAAACAAACAATCTTAAATAAGGTAATCATAATTCATAAGGTCCCCATGCATAAATTAAGGATAAATAAATAAATAAATAATTACTAGGAATATTGTGTGAGCATGTTCTTTCTTCCATGATAATTCCTGTATTTTTCAAATCAGGCTATATTCTTCGCTTCTCTACCATGATAGCAAGCTAGACAGCTTTTTCAAGTCACTTGTGAGGATATTCACAATTGTCCCGATTGTGGAAATTCACTACGATCAACTTATTGTCAGTGTTTCTTTTATCGCGATCCGCAATAAAAACCTAAATCGTCTCATCGCTAGCTGAAAGCAGTAAATCCTCCTCAAATTCTGATAACAACAAGACTAGATAAGTCTTAATCGGTCAGAACACATATGCCCCACATATCCTGGAATTGCTTTAGAATAGTAAAAATATTTGACCCTTGACTCTATCTGCACAAATGGTACTGGGCCACATTCTCCTGAGGTTCTACAATATTTGCTTTATTCTATATAATATCATAACAGTATTAGAGGTAGGTATTATAAACAATTTTGTCCCTTTAGACTGAGCCAGTCTTGACAACTACTGGCCACGTTGCCATGACATTTGCTGTGGATGTGTAGAAAGTAAATCCATGTTTCCATGTCTTCCTCTAGCTTCACTACTGGGCAAAAAAATTTCCACTTGTACACAAGAAATATCACAATCTAATGGAGATATTGCATTGAAATTTACTGAGCGCATTCATGCTCCTCACAGAATAAACCCTTTTCATGTGCACACCGCACTCTCCCACCTGGAAGGGAGGGACACCTATGTGAGGATGCTGTTCGTGGACTACAGCTCAGCGTTCAACACCATAGTGCCCTCCCGGCTCGTCATTAAGCGGAAGGATCTGGGCCTGAACACAACACTGTGTGACTGGATCCTGGACTTTCTGACGGAACGCCCCCAGGTGGTGAGAATGGGCAACCTCACCTCCACCTCACTGACCCTCAGCACGGGAGCACCACAGGGCTCTGTCCTCGGCCCCCTCCTGTACTCCCTCTACACCCACGACTGTGTGGCAACAAGATCTTCAAACACCATCGTGAAGTTCGCGGATGACACAGCAGTCGTGGGGTTGATCTCCCGTGGCGACGAGACGGCCTAGAGGGAGGAGGTGACCACCCTGAAACAGTGGTGTCAGAACAACCACCTCTCCCTGAACGTCTCTAAGACTAAGGAGGTCATTGTGGATTACAGGAGGGGGGGGGGGGTCGCACTCACACCCCAGTCACCATCAACGGCACAGCGATGGAGAGGGTGGACACCTTTAAATACCTGGGTGTCAACATCCACAAGGACTTGACATGGGCCACCCACACCACCGCTGTAGTCAGGAAGGCTCAACAGAGACTATACGCTCTGAGGCGCCTAAGGACATTTGGACTCAAACCACGAATCCTCAGGGACTTCTACCGAGGCACCATAGAGAGCCTCCTGACAGGCTGCTTCACCACCTGGTACGGCAGCTGCACCAACGTGGACCGTAAGGCGCTGGGAAGGGTGGTGCGCTCGGCCCAGCACATCACCGGTTGCGAGCTGCCCAGCCTGCAGGAGCTGTACACCCAGCGGTGCCTCAGGAAGTCCCTGAGGGTCATCAAGGACACCTCACACCCCCACAACAGCCTGTTCTCCCTCCTGCCCTCTGGCAGAAGATACAGGAGCCCCAGGACTCACACCAGCAGACTAAGGAACAGTTTCTTCCCCCAGGCCATCAGACTCTTAAATCGATAATCGAACCCCCAAACACCCTCTCTCTCACTATGTGCAGTAAATAAGTGCAATAAAAAAGTGCAATACTTCAATACATACCTCTGTGCAATATAAAAACAAAAATGCCTGTGCAATACTTGTATATATTTACCATACACCAATATTTCCTTTATTATTATTATTATTATTATACTGTATATGATTGTAAATACACTATTATTTTTATTTTATTTTTTACTTTATTTTATTATGTTATTCTTTGCTACTTAACTTACTGTTTCTTTTCTTAATGGAGCTTCCCAGCAAAAAGTATTTCACACGATTGTACCTGTATAACCGGCGTGACAATAAAACATCTTGAATCTTGAATCATTTTGAACTGTCTGTGATCTCTCCTCTTGTGCTTCCTTCCGGCCAAAACATTGTGAAATGCATCATTGCACTCATCATCCCTATGATGTGAAAATAGGCCATGAAATGTTGCAGATCTGGTGGTGTCGCCATCAAAGGGCAGCAAGGATAGAGAGGAAGGCAGAGCAGGCGCCTGCTCTTTGGGGGGGGCCAAGGAGCTGGATTTCCCAAGCGCAAATACTTGGACCACCTAGCAGCTTCTGGCTATGGAGGCCAAAGACATAACAGAATATTAAAGATGACAACATCTTTGATGAAGTTCAGCATCTCAACAACACTAAACTAAAACTTTAAGAGGGACAGCTTCTGGGTCACCTAATTTGCACTGCTGTACCCACAGAACACCCACCCACAGTAGTCGGTGCCAAAACGCCACACCTCATCTCACACATGCACATTTTAACAATGGAGACACAGTCAGGACATTTGGTCTTCCTGGTTTAGTTGCTCAGCTTCCCAGCAATAATATACTGTTTTAAACAAACAGCATCTGCCATATTTAAATATGCTAATTTGTCCTTGTTGTGCAGCTCTGCATCCTCCATTTAAACTGGAAGGAAACGCTGTAGGGTACAGTAGCTACTCGGAATCACTACACAGGATATAAATATGTCAAAATGTTTCATTATTTTGTACGGGGGACCTGATGATCTATAACCAGGGTAAAAATAGCCACCGTGGCTGCCTCCATCTGAAATGCAGCCAACAAAAGAGTCTCCAAGGGTTAGCCATGCTGGGCCACAGGGTGGAGGACAGGCAGAAAGGAGGCCAAGGACCAATAGAGAAAATGGGGCACTGGGAGAACATCTGCCTGACAGGAATGAGCAATTGGGGTTATGGTGGAAAAAAAAAGAAAAGAAACTGGTACGTATGTGAATTTCATGGGCAGGGAGGTATTTGGCCGAGGGTACGTTTACAGCACAAAGCTGATAAGTGATGAGAGAATACTGCAGATTAATTAATGTACTTGTTACAACAGTCAACGGGGACAAATGCAGTTCTGTCCTCTGCATTCACTCATTTTATGTTGTAGTATTCTACAATATAACTTGATTTGAACTGCTTAAACTTTACAATGAAGTACAATCCAATGTTCTTCTCCGGCTGCATCCGGTGTCATAATGGCTTATATCATAGCAGGAACAGCACAAGTGGATCTGATAACATCAATGATTCCTCATTCCAATCGCACACGAACAATGGCAGGGCTGGCAGCCATCATTAATGGTATTAATTACACCCGTGTTTGACAAGTCTAATTGTTCGCTGTGAAAACGGCCTACGCGTATGAGAAAAATTGTTATTCTTTCAGATCAGAGGTTGTCACACAAATAAACATTTCCTCCATCTCAGAGATACTTGATTGTAGAGTGTGAACTTTAAAGTTTGACAGTGACTACTGACAGCTGAAAGACAGTTTGTTATTTGCTCCTTCACAGTGAACAGAGACAGTGGTCGTCTCGGATTCACAGCAGTTACAAAGGATTTCGACAGGCCTTTCACATCCTCAGATATTTCTCAAAACATTCCTGCACCATAATCCGTTTTCCCACTGTATAACTATATGCTCCATATGTTCCAAAACAGTCACATGTTCACAAAATTGTGACCAAATACACTGCTTCCATGTTAATCCTCATGCATGACCCTTTCAAGCTTGCGAGAGAGCACATGTGGTGGTTTGCACATGAAAGACCACCAACCTCCTGCTTTTCCAAAGATCACAACCACTCTATCCTGTCTCAGTCTAGTGTTTGACTGTTGTAGTTTACTGACTAGTCATCTCACTGTAACAGTAACTTCCTCTATTCAAACAAAACACTAACCTCGTGGTAGCTAGTGTTTCCCCACGTGATCTACTTTTCATTTACTTTATCTTCCTTATATCTGCAGTGGTAAACTTTTAATCAGCCCTGATCTATTTTGTTTATATGAATCGAATGACACCAGACATTTATTAGCAGCGATGTGTACAAAACAGATTCATTGGACTGTCTGGGTGTCGTTTATCTCCTGATGATGATGACCCTGCATGACTAGATACCACTTTGGGTAAATGAGAACTTTTCTTGTGTGTGTTTTGTAGTGCGGATGAACTGCCCCTGTAAATAGAGCTAAAGAAAGCTGGAATCATCCAATAATTTCATTCTTTACATACTGATGTGACAATAGATCTACCCTTGTTCGCTAATTTAAGCACTCCTTGCATGAAATGTTATCTCTAGCAAAACTGATCTGCCAAAATTTTATCAACAAGAAATTATAGAGAACAAACTCATAAATGACTCATATTCAGAAACAAAGTATTTAGTCTGTTGTCTGGACAACAGGACAGCTCATCTTGGTTTTCTACTTGATAGGTACACATCCCTTTTTGTTCATATAAGAATGGGATGCGCTTTGTTTAAGAACCCTGCATATTTAGTCATTTATGTCATAAAAAATGACTTGCCCCTAGTGGTATCTATTTGGTTTTATATGTCCAGGTTTTGGGATGTCTGTCTGTGAGATTTCTGCTGCCTCCCCAGTACAACACGCAGCATTAAAAACGTGCCAACAATGTGTTTTACAAGGAACAAGATCCTGTTACTCTGGAAAGTCCATAAAACATGCCTCAACTGTTTTCATTGGAACTACTTTTACCAACAGAAATAGTCCCTATTTTATGTTTTATGAGCTTTTAATGATTATTCATAATGAGTATTATCAGTATTTTTATTCAAATTTATTGAATTTGTTCTAGTACAGGATATGAGTCCTCCACCCACGACTCTCTCAAACTACAACAAACAAACAATACACCAAAGTAATACCACAATAAACTAAATAATAATTTCATAAATAGTCTTTATAATTATACAAAATATCCTCTGTTGACCAGAATCTTTAAAAGAGTAAAAAGAAGGTGCCTGCACTACATCCTCTGGAAGCTCGTTCCATGCTTTTACAGCACGAAGTGGGACATCTCGCTTGTCAGAGAAACACTTTAGTGGGATTAGTTTTAAGGAGTTGCCTCTTAAATCATACCTATTACTCCAAAAGTGGATTACAGGCTTGGCTGTGATGTCAAATATTCTGTGAACAAGCTTTTAATGATGTCACCTCTATGTCTCCTGCATACTAAAGGTAGGTAATTGTAATTTTCTTAACGCACAAATCTAGCATCACACTCAGAGACTACACTCCAGCAAAGTTCCCAAAATACAGTAAAAAACACAGACTGAAACACAAACAAGATGCATCGCATAGCACAACTGAAAATGTATATCCCAGGCTAACATGGTACCTCTATAATATATACCAATTTCTGAATGAAGGGAACATTTGTGACAACATGAAGCCAAAGTTATATTACTGGCCACAATGTGATGCTTTTGAGCACACAGAGATGTGCAAAGGTCTCCTGCTTGTACAGTCTCACTGGATCTCTCAAAACTTTGTGTACAGACAAAAAAAGTGGAAACAAAGCAATCAGCATGCAGTCAACCTCTACATATTTGAGTACACACACATACACACACATTCTTCATTCCATGTATCAACCAGTCAGATCAGAGAGAAAGAAGTTAGGTGTAATATGCTGTGCTACAGCTCCCTGCGATACAGACTTTCTAGTGTGCTATTAATAGTCAACAAGGATGTTAGGATTTAGTCCTGGTACACTTTGCTTCTGTTTAACACCGGCCTTAATAAGAGAGGTGAGATTGCAACCTGTTGTGGGATTAGACATGTCCTCACATTACGTATATGAATACTCACATGATCTGTAATTTAAGTGCATATTTCTAAATGTGCCACAATATGTAATGTGGGAACTGTGGTCTTAAATAAAATAGTTTTTCAATAATAATAACAATCAATCAATGATTATAGAAACGGTGCAACATGTGGCACCGTGCATTTTTTTAATATTCGGTGCTGCACATCTGACAAGTTCTGCTTTTGCTTTTGCTTTTGCACTGACATGGGATGACTTAAAGGTGCCAATAGCACATACTGTATCCGGGTTAGTCTGCTGTTACTGCTGCTTTATGGTGTGAAACCACAGCTTTGAATATGATTTGAATATAGCTCTGTTCGAAACGGACAAGTGAAGTTGTTTCTTTGTATTCCCAAACGGAAAGGCAGTGTCTTGTTGAAATCCATCCAACAGTATTACCTATTAGCTCTTCATCCAATCTATAGAACTCTTCCTGGTACAGAAAACAGGCCCATACAGTAACTAGGCTTCTGAATGCACATAGTCAGTACAGCTAGCAGCAGATAACAGAGAGCAATAGCTTGCATTTGTAACTGTAATGCATCACACATGGTAGAGAATGCATGATATAGACATCCTGGACATTTATTAACAACACATCTGGAACCCAGATGGGAAAAATGTGATTAACAGAAAGGGGGATTTTATTGTTTGGTACCTTATCTACTGATTTGTGCTATTTGGTGTCTTTCCACAATGAACTGGTAAAATCAGTCAGCTGTTTTCAAAGCAATAGGAGGAAACTACCGGAGGTTCATGACGTCAAATCATCTATGCTTGAAAACTGGCACACGGGTGCATCAGTCAAAAAAAATGCTGAATTATCTTAAATGTGTATAGGAGAATAGTCTCGAAAATCATGGCAACCAGTACAAAGACACACAAATTACATCAACAAAGAACAGTGGCAGGTGTGAACTACCAAAGTCAAAGTCTTAAAATATATTAAATTAAATTTTCTCAATTGGACGAGCCCAGTGTTGTCAACTCTTTCCCAATCAAAATAGCTAGCAGCATTAGCTGCTGACCAGCTCCAAAAGTCCCTTAATCTAGAAAGAAAGTCACCGACAGTCCGTCGCTTCGAGCCTCCCTACAAAGCCACTCCCCCACAATTATCATTATGAACATTAAAGATACGGTCGACGATATTGGAAAGCTAGCATAATTTGAAAGTAGCATCGCCTCAGGAGCTCCGTCTAAACCCAGCCCCTCCCCTCGGGGCTCCTTTCAAGGTAACGCCCCCCACACACATGCACGAGCACCGCCGCATCGTAACTACTTCACAGACACAGAGCGGAGAGAGGACCTCAACTCAACAACGCTACCTCATGACAAGTATCCGCAGCAGTGCTACTTTTGGATGAGTTTTCTCTTCCATTCTCCAGTAAACGTGCTGCGGCGACGCGCTTTGAGTTCAGGCTGGTGCACGCCAAGGGTAGACTATGAGCAGGGATGCAGGGAGGCATCCGATTGGTTCTTTCCAAGCGGACCTCGAGGCGGTGATTGGTAGACGTTTTTACAGGATTTCAGCAGCTACAGATGACTGCTCTTTTCCGATCTTTTTCCATTTCAAGACCATTTCAACCAATATAACAAATAGTGTACACTGGATAACATCGTCAACCCTGCCTTTAATATATCATAATTAACGTAAACAATGAACATGGCTATTGTTAGTCCTCACAGCTGTCAAGCTAGCAGCTTGTGGAAGACTTCGGTGACACGCAATGAGTGCACGGGCAGAGTGCACGCAGACATGCAGGTAGCCTACAGTCCTGCGACAGCCACAGATACTGGATTTTTTTTTTACATTTTATTTGTCAGAGCATTTAATTTATTGATTGCTGTCGGGATGTAATGAGAATTTCAACTAATATAACAAAAAAAGTTTCTAAAATTTTTACCGATAGGCCTCCGTCGGTCAGGGTGTGACCATGGTTGGCGCATTCTACGGGTCTGGCTGTCTAATACAGCGTCGTAGTATTGAATCCATATTTCAATTTCAGCATAAATATTTTATCGGACAGAGAAAATCAATTCTCTGCACACTTGTTCATCTCCATCACTTAAGTTCAGACCAGGCTCTCTTGTTTATTGTGTGTGTATTAAACACACGAAAAGTACCCCATTAAGAACAATCCACTCTCTTCCACTAAGTGGATATGAAAATTAGACTCTTGAATGAAACCTTATATGACCCATCTTTGCAGTAGAGTGTGCAGTGGTGGCTCAGTTACTTCAAAGAGGTATAGAGAGATTTTGTTTTTGTTCATTTCATCTACCCCGCACTTCATTTTGCTCTCGATTTAATTTGTTGGCTTAGTGAAAAAAAAAAAAGGCTACTTTATGATGAACGTGTTATACAGAAATCCACTTCTGTGAGGTAGACAAACAAAGAAATGCTCCTCACTTCACAGAACTGAAGTCACTCTAAGGTTGTTGAAAATAATGTTGTTTACACCTCTATTGGTCATGCATTGATCAGGCTCCAGCAGGGGCCTACTGCCGATCAAACACCAGGGTTGTCTTTTGGTCTGGCAGCCATGTTAGTGTTGTCTCAGTTCTAGGAAAAATCCATGTGTAATAATCCCACTTCCGATGAACAACCATACTCTGCACCTGCTGCGAACCAACGAGCAGTTCGTACTCACTGGATCCGCGAAATCATATGAACAGAGGGCACGCTGACATACTGTCACAACAGACACATCAACGCAACAGCTGCCTCAGACAAAAATCAACAATTCCAGATTAACATTGAGCGACCAGAAAAACAGAAACAGCTGTGAGGTGTAATGTGATGCAGTGTAGTCAGTTCTGTGGTACAGTATGTGTTGAGGCTGTACATTGAGGTGGTGCTGTACTGGACCACAAAATATTGAAAAGTGTTTTATATAAACACCTTAAAATGTGTTGCCTGCTATCCAATTAAAACATCACATAATAATACATAAATAATACATAACACAATACAAAGTACAGCCTCAAAAATTACCATTCAGTTCAGCACTTTTCTGCTACAGTCTCAACAACAGTCATCACAAAGGTTGCATTTTATTCCACCACTATTGCTATCCTCTCCTTCACCTAAGGCATGGTGCAACTAATCTGTCATTTTGGTCTTGGTCGACTAAGATTTCTCAATCAATTAGTCGTTTATTATGCTTTTTTCATGCTGAATAACTTATTTCCAAGAAACTTATAAGCACCTCTCTGGTAAACACAATATTTAAAGTGGTGCTTCTGTGTGATTCTTTGTGGAGAAAACCATTTTTACAGATCTGTCGATTAAATCAACTAATTGATTAGTCGACAAAATCGTATGAGTGTTAGTCGACTCAGGATTTCTTTGGTCGAGGACAGCCCTTGTCATAAGTGGGCCGTGTGTAGAACCAGTGCCTTAGGGGAAACATAAAGCTGCTGACATTCATTCTGGTTGCAAAATGAGGTCCAATTGTATAAAAGTCTATGAGAAAATGATCCTACTTGTCACTTGATTTATTACCTCAGTAAACATTGCAAACATGAGTTTATGGTCTCAATCGCTAGTTTCAAGTCTTCTTCAATACAGCATGATGTTCATTTAGAAAATTATGATCCCATTTAGAGTCAAATAGCCCAAGAAGTCATTGAAATGCAATACACGCATATCATGGAGTACAAGTTTAAAAGGGTAAGGGGAGCTGAAACAAATCAACAATACAACTGCACCTGGTCTTCACAAAAAACAAAAGAGGTTGTATTTTTAGCCGCATAGCTACTAGCTAATCTGTGCAAATGTTCACGCTGTCAGGTTAGAGCCCGTTATTAGATGTTAAGATGTAATGACAGGTTGTTGTCATGGGCCTGATACTTAACTCTGCATTCTGCCTGAAACTAAAAACAAAAACACTACGTGTGGTAGATACCAGGCTATTACTTATGCACCACTTTAAAACTTGTGTTTACCAGAGATGTGCTCCTAAGTGTCTTAGAAATAAGTCATTCAGCATGAAAAAAGCATAAAAAATTACTTATCAAATAAAACATCTTAGTCAACCAAGACCAAAATGACGGATTAAAGAAGGTCAGCCCTAATTATTGTCATAAATCATACAACTGAATTCTGATTCAGAGATTTACTATTACCTAATAAAGGCAAAAACGATAAAAAAAAATTAGCAAAAAAACAGCTATACAGGCCCAAAATAACCTGTAAAGACATATTATATGATATCAAACTGTGTTCAAATTTATCTATGGATCTATGTTGTGGTAAAAGGATCCTAAGAGACACTCAAGAAAGCACTAATTATGACAACGACGGTTACATTTTAAATAAGGTCCTGCAAAGCTTCTTATGTATAAAAAAAGGTCAACTGAATTTAATCAATTTGGAAAGAGCACTGTTCCAAGAAAATGGAAATGACATTGGCACTCAGTTGTGTCATTTCACTCTTAATTTACTAAAGACTTTCTGCGGAAACCTGCCAAAACTAGAAATGTATTTGCTAGGAAGTGGCAGCCAATTTGATACACTTAGCGGCTTCTGCAGTAGCTACACCTGTCGTCACCTGGTCAGATGATCATCCATTTCTGCAGTGACTGATGAGAGGGTCACAAGAATCTATCCTGCCTTATGTGTGCCAAATCTTAGGTCCTTTCTTTCCAAGTGAGCACATCTGACGGCAACAGCGCTCATTGGCATTGTTGCTAACCGAGTAATGATGGCTACTGTCAAGCCCTTTTTCAAATACACACAGATAATATGCAAATATAACCATTATCATCTCAACATGGTTTCAGGAACACAAAAGTGGCTTTACTTCCTAACGCAGTGAAGCAGCGTTTGCTGGAAGGGGAGGGTCACAGCATGCATGCATGGTCTGAAATCGCTACAGAGAATTTTAAAACACCCTGTGAGCAAAAAATTGCCTCCAAGAATTCAAGCAGATCTGAAGGAAAAAGGGGCTCTTAGACCCAGCTTATTCTACTGTTACTCTTTAGTAAAGATCTAACAGCATGAGAAACCGATATTAGGGGAGAATTATGAATTAATTTACATATTATATAGGCCTGCTCACAGAGACGACTTCACAGAGAATCATCCAAACAACCCTTAAGTAACACAGTGATCTGCAATATGTGCAGCCAAATTAAAAAGTAAACAAAAAAAACAAAACAGAGATAAAACTGTATACTGAAAAGACAGACACAAGCCAGTGCCTATCCTATCTAGCCCTATATAGCCTTTTGGATCATTTTATCAAATACTGATGCACTACAGGCTTGTATTCTATGTCTGTCTTATCTTTATCTAACAAGAAAAACATCATTGAGATTAAAAATATGTTTTTAAAAAGCGTCTTTGTTGCAGTAGGCAGCAATGGACACAACTAATGGGAATTCCTAGAGCAGACACTTGATGAAGACCTCTTCTGAGAAGGACCATGAAGCTGTTGGATACGTTTGTAGAAGAATTATTAATGTGAAGCATTTTTCTTCACATCACGTTTACACTTGATTTACTCCTCACTCTGTTTTCCCTTAAATTTTAGGGAATGAAATGCTCCAGACCTGCTTCTCTAATGTGTAAACTACAGCTGACCTGTCTGAGAGAACACCAAAGACCACGTCGATAAATATATAATGAGATAAAGACAACAAAACAATAGATTTTACCATAACTGATGAAAAATAAAACTACAGCGACATTAGGAAAATAATATTTATACACTTAAATTGCTGAAAATCTTGACTTATACCGTAGACATCAAGATATCATTAAGTGAGAAACAAGACTTTGAGGCCTTACCTCTGAATTTCTTGGGTGGGTTGTTGAGGTCGCCTGTGTCTGGTTGAACCACACAGCGGTCATCCACAAGCCTGGGGACACAGCCATCATTATGATGAGTCAATCACTCAAAGACACATGCAACTTAGACTTTAACATCATACACTTTTTTAAGTAAGAAATTGTAGGTAAGGTATCAAGTTTCTATCATGTTCTTCTCAAGTAATTTGTTCACAAAAACATATAAAATTACAGATAAATTGACACTATTACAATTACTATGTACCTGAAAACCATACACCGTGGTTGCTGAGCGTTTTTCACAGCATTTTGACATGTCATAGCAGGAAAATCACAGGTGTATTTAATAACATTAATGGCTGCATTTCATTTAAAAGGGTCAGTATTACAGTACTATTAACACCTGTGCTTTTCCTGTCACGTCAAGTCAAAATGTCTTGATTTAATAACAAATATCAGCTCGTTCATAACACACGACTAGCAGGATTTAGACATAATTCAATGCATCAACAATAAACATCAGGTTGGAGATACAGGGCAAGCTCTCATGTTCAATATTTAAGAGGTTGAGAGTTCAAATTGTTAAACTAAACCGTCAAAATCTCTGCAACCCACTGAAAGAGTGCAAACCGCCACAAGAAAAAAAGGCCTGAACTGAAAAATGAACGGAGCAACAGGTTTCCGTTGCATTTCTGCCCAGAAATTAATATATTGCGCATTATGAAAGGAAATATGCATTATGGGAGTAGCGGTCAACCAAGGACTGAGAGGAAGAGGATAAAGATCTCTGAACTGTAATATCTTTATATATATTTTTTATTTTATATATTCATTTTTTATATTTAACATATGTTCATTGTACCTGTACCCAAGAGAGGAACCAGGACTTCTTTCTTAAAGAATGCAACAACAGCGCTACCTCATCAAAATCCACTTTAGCACCATTATTCCACCTTGTCTTTCCAATTAAAAGCAGAGTCCGTGATCTTGAGAAACTAGCAAGAGTACACTAGATTTTTTAAATGATCCAACCAAAAAACCCAGCCCAGTGTTTCCAACTCTTTTCCAATGAAAGTAGCCAGCAGCACTAGCTCCAAAAGTCACTAAATCTAGTGAGAAAGTCGCCAAGTCGGCAATACTGACAGTCCATCGCTTCAGGCCTCCCTCCAAAGCCTCTCCCCAAAAATTAACTCATCATTATGAACGTAAACGGCGAACATGGCTATTGTTACTACTCACGGCTGTCATTCGGGCCAAATGAAATGATTGTACGGGATTATTACAGTCCTGTGACAGCCACATATACCAGATTTTTTTCGTGTTTTTTGTCAGAGCATTTGATTTATTGGGATGTAATGAGAATTTCAACTAATATAACAAAACATGTATTTGAACAACACTACCAACCCTAGCTTTAATAGCTCCATCATACCCAGGAATTCTGGGGAACCCCTTGGGAATACTATCAGATAGTAGAGCAGCGCAAATAATACAATTCAGTAGGATGTTCTAGTCGCTCCAGTCAGTTACATCTTTTTATAGCTCATGCAGTATAAGCTACTCTGCACTGCAGGAGCACTGTGATGATGACAGAAGAAAGCACATGGTGTGAGAGTTTCCTCTGTAGGAATGAAGAGCCATCGCCTTGATCACACAGATGCACTGATGGGCCAAGGTCCAAAAGGAACAGGAGATTTAAGGGTCATCTATATTCATGGTCAAGAAGAAACCTCCTCTTGCATTCTGAGATACAGCATCATGGCCGTATCCCATCTTCCTCATCTATCCTCTCTGAGCCAGCTGTGGTCCAGGTGGCTGAGGCCGTCTCTCAGGGGTCACATTCAGTATGCTGACAGCAAAAGAAACACCTAATACAACGATGCTATTTATAGATACGCCCTCTAAGCTCTTCTCTTTAACAGGGAGCGCTCACAGCAGCGGTGGGGGGAAAATGATTACTAGACATAACACCACTAAGACGGGAAATTTGACAAACGAGCTCTGTCACGGTGGCCGTCTTCAAAGCCGTGCGCACATTTGTTGCCATGGTGGGTGACGCACAACACTAAACTGGGAAAGAGCATGGTTTGTGAGAGCTGGCGAGGAGGAGGGCTCTGCACGGCCTGTGGCGAGTGGCGAATACAGTAGTGACATGGCAGGAGGAGGATGATTGTAGCACTTAAAAAGAAGAGGACAACACAAACGCTGTTCTCATGTTCACGTTGTGTGAAGAAAAACACCCTGGGGCAGAAAATAGTAAGGAAAAAGAGGAAAGAGACCGTCTCAATGCAAGAAAATGGAGCCTGAGATGTCAGATATGCCGGACAGGGACATTCACATCAGTGATCACCCTCTCTCTCTTCTTTTAGCCTTCTGCTAATTCGGTGACTGTCAATTGCACGTCAAGGTTTGCTCAATTTGCACATAATGAGAAGCATGTTTAACTCGTTGCCTACAATTAGGGGGGAGGAAAGACGTCAAGTCCTTAAATAAATGGCGCTCAGCATGTAGCAGGAAGAGACGGGGTAATTTGAGGCCAGAGTACCAACTGAGCACAGAGTATCAATGAAATAAAAAAGGAGAGCAATGACTACAGCGGGATCCACCACTTCTCAAATAACATCTTAACACAATAACATTTGCCAGATGATGTTATCGAGAGTGGCTCAGTATTCTGCTCCGTGTTCAGAGAAGACAAAACCATCAGATTAAGGGAAAATAGACATATGACTTCAGTCAATCTTTCCATTGATTAGCTGACCACAACTGCAAGATACAGTACATGTGGAAGTCATTAACTTTACAGTTGGCCTGTACTCACTGTTCTTGTTGTCCTTTTGTTGTTGAGTTAATGTATTGTCTTTTTTCTTGCAATAAAAAAAAATAAATAAATAAAAAAATTATAAAAGGCCATTTTTTAACAGTGAAAAAAAAAAAAAAAAAAAAACTTGAAAAAACAAGATCATCCGGTTCTGCTGTAAAAGCTTCAGTTTCTTCTTCTAGTACTTTAGTTAGTTAGTTTATTTTCTATTTCTGTATCATGCCAAACATCTGTCCCATCCAGTGGGTTACCTCAAGGTCTGAAAAGTGAAGCCAATGCAGAAGCAACTTAAACTTGCATTCTTTCTAATAGCCAGCAGGGGGCGACTCCTCTGGTTGCAAAAAGAAGTCTGATTGTATAGAAGTCTATGAGAAATGACCCTACTTCTCACTTGATTTAATACCTCAGTAAAAATTGTAAACATGAGTTTATGGTCTCAATTGCTAGTTTCAAGTCTTCTTCAATACAGCATGATGTTCATTTAGTAAATTATGGTCCCATTTAGAGTCAAATAGACCATAAAGCAGGATATGCTTTAGGGCGTGGCTATCTTGTGATTGACAGGTCACTACCACGGCGTTGTCCGGTCTGGGAGTTGTCCGTGTTTTCCTCTTAGAACTTTAACACTTTCACAGTGTTTTCAGTTCATGAAAGTTAATGTTAACATTTTGGTCAGCTAAAAATGTCTTATTCAGTGTTCGGTTGTACTTAGCTCCACTTTCTCGTGTCACTTCTGGTTGCAAAAAACCAAGATGGCGACGGCCAAAATGCTGAGTTCTCTGGGGCTTCAAAACTATGGTCCACAAACCAATGGGTGACGTCACGGTGACTATGTCCACTTCTTACCCATCTAGGGCTGGGCGATATGGTCAAAATCTTCTATCCCGATATAGGTCATTTCATATCTCAATGACGATATATATCACGATATAGCATGTTTTCTGGTAATTCAATAAATAAATAGTCCATATGAAATTTAATTTTTGTACACTCCTGAGTGAAATAAATACTTGACAAATGAAAAGTACAGAGTAGTTTCTCATTTTAAGAACTTGAGTGAAAAATGAACCTAACAGTTTGAAGTCAAATTATAGAGAAAAATAAACAAACATGGGCCTAGTCTATATCGTGATAGAAACGATATAGAAAAATATATACGATCGACATTTTAATATCCATTTGACGATATATATCGTCATATTGCCCAGCCCTAGGCCCTTCCCACATGGGATTACGAGACAGCGCTATTTTATTCTATCGAGTTTCTTACTTTTAAAATACACAACATAGGGCTAAGAACGTTGTTGTTAAATTTATGCAACCAAATTACAGCAGATGGGCTCGGCTTATTACTGTGAGCAAAATAAATACTTGAGCTCGAGTCTAAAGAGGGCTCGGTCCAGATAGAGGAGGTGGGTCTTCAGTCTGTGTTTAAAGATAGAAAGGAATTCTGCAATCCTTCATCTCCCTCTCTAGTTTAACTATTAATTCAAGTCCATCTCCGTCTTTGCATACCTCAACTAAATTCTCACAACTGAGAAAAACATATTTTTTTCCTTTCTTTCACTGAAATCAGATCACTTATTATTCACTATAAAATGTGGTGGAATAAACGGGTAATGCTTATGTTGACACTAACTGCCACCAACCAAACAGGGGCATCAAATCTATCAATTATATGAATCATCCATTATACTCCCTGTCAACTAAAAACAGCAACCATGTAGATCCTTACATGAGTTACTGTGTTTATTCTGTAGCCTGTACTCTTTTATAGCTGTGTATTCTGCACAGTGGGACAATATTGCCTGAAACTCCGTCCCTCCATCAAGCTCACCTGGAATCCTGCAGAAGGGAAGTGGAGGTAGTGAAAGGGTCGTGATAACCCACATAAAAACAAGCAGACTTACCCTAAAGTGCTGATAAATCCACTGGTGGAGCCCTCTGCATACAGGGAACAAACGTCCCCAATATGGAGGAAACTGGACATCTTGTCCGACATGGTTCCTCAGCGTTGACTACACCTGCAAAAGATTGACACCAAAGGTCTTAAGAGAGCAGTCACTACATCAAATCACATGCTTTGAACCATTTCACTCAGCTAGTCAATAAGTGATCAATAAAGACAATTTGAATAATCCATTATTCCAAAAATATTACACATTTGCATGTTATGTTACAGCTCCATGTTCCTGCACACATACGGTTGTCAATAGCTGATTAAGTTGAAAAGAATTTGTAAACGGCAACGGTTATGATCATCATGTATGACTTTGACTTTGCTTCTGCTGGAGTTTGTGGTCGGTTGGGTCCAGACCATCTAAATCGTTTCAGCCCACCCTCAGAGCTCCACCTACTGTAAGATCATGAGTGACAATTACAAGAAGAGCAATAACCTAAAATCATATAATTTAAACATTAGACATAAATAACTGAGCTATAAAGCTAATCTTTGCCCTTCTATGAATTTGACCTGTGTATTTTGTAGGGCTGCAAGTAACAATTATTTTCACTGTCGATTAATCGGCTGATTTTTTTTTCTCGATTAATCGATTAGTTGTTTGCCCAAGATGACATCCTCAAATGTCTACTTTTGTCCACAACTCAAAGATATTCAGTTTTACTGTCATAGAGGAGTAAAGAAAGCAGAAAATATTCACATTTAAGGCGATTATGGCGATTAATTTAATAGTTGACAACTAATCGATTAATTGTTGCAGCTGTAATGGGTGATGTCCTTTTCAATTTAAAGCACACATTTAAAAGACATATAAAAGACTGGAGTTGATAAACAACTTAACTTTACAGCTTATTCAAGTTGGACACATTTGTGTAGAACACATGCAAAGAATTATTAGAAATGAAACAATGAAAAATACCTGCCAAGAAAACAGTTTCTCTGTGCGCTGTGCTATTGTTAGCTGTGTGAAACCAATAGCCTACGTACATGTACTGTACATCTTAAATTTAGGTCACCATCTTTAGTCTGTGTCCAGGTTGAGAGAATATAAACCTGTGTGAAAGAAGTCATACACTGGCAATATACTGTCAGTGTCGTTATAGATCATATTTCTTACAGTCGTTAATGCACAAACTTTTTAAATATGTACATATCATTTGTCACTGTCAATATAAATCCTACTCACTGTGCATACATCATATAGACATGTATACATGTACATTATGTACATAAGTGATTCTCAAAGTGGGGTCCGTGGCACTCTGTTAGGGGGTCTATGAAATAATTAGCTATAAATGATAAAATTGTGCTCATTAAAAAGTGTATAGCTACAGATGGGGACCATTCGCACAAATAAAACAAGCATATTGGGTCCATTACACCCACCCACGTTAGCTTTGGGCCAACAGAAACTCTGATGTGATTGTGACACACAGCAATGTTTTCATAATTTTGAAGTTACTTACTGACAGTCAGCTTTAGATTGGTAATTTTAAACATCTGGATTTATTAGGACAATGCCAGTCTTGCTACTGTTCATTTTCTGAAAGCTTTAAGATTAATTAATTGAAATGTAGGCTATAAATGCTGTCAAATGCAATTTGAATAAAATCACCCTCTGTTTAAAGGTATATAAGTGGTATTAACATGATTTAAATTGAAATGTGGTTCTGCTTATCACTATGAAACAGGTCTATATTTAGTGTGAAAACTTGTAGAATACAAATAGTTCCAACGGCATCTAAGAGTGCAAATGGTAGTAAGCATGATGCTTAACCAGTGTTACGATTATGAGAGGGTCCTTGGAAGATTTTCCCTGGCCCCAAAAAGTTTGAGAACCTCTGCTGTACATACCAGTCCATGTATATCCATTCAATATTTATTTCTTTGCACTATTTGTATTGTTTACAACTTCCAGAAAACTTGACTTGTATATAGTTTTGTTAGCCTATTTCTCTTTTTTACTGTTGGTCATTGGTGCTTTTTTTTATAGGCTATTTATATAATTTATGCATACACTTTTTTTCACTACTTGGGTACATAACAGTCCTGACAGTTATTTAATTTAATTTTATCTTATTCTATTTTATTATTCAGAAAATATACATCTTTTAGATACAAGGTTTTAATCTTGGAGGAGGAGAATGTGGTGGCCTTATTTATTCAGTATTCATCCCCAGCAGAGCACACATCTCAATGAAACACACAGGACAAAATTATACAATATAAACTATGTTTTTTGTTTTGTTTTTGCAAGTTGCCAACTAGTATAATCATAAAAAGTAAAAATAGTAGAAAAGTTTAAAAACAAAAAACAAATGTACCTTTATTTGTCCCTGTTTCTAGCTGTTATTTCTATTTCTGTGTAAGAAGGTACATATAGAGAGATGCATATAAACCGGAGTCAAATTCCTTGTATGTATGTACATGGCAAATAAAACTTATTGTGAACGCAACACCACTTCGTATGTGGTCAACATGGTTTATTATTTTCTGTTGACAAGGATGTTGTTCTCGATAAACGTCCCAACACTCAATTTTAGCATCATTTTAGCTTGAAATGTGGCATAAACTCACAGTTTGCAGCACTGTAACAACAAACGATAACTGTTTTAAAGGGAGGAACAGCACAAACTATGACATTTCTCATTAAATATACGTTTATTTCTGTAATATCGTACGAAGGTGAAGGTCATATTTACCCAGATTCAGATGTTCAACATCACTCCATAACGTTACAACTGTGACACAAAGTTAGTATTTCCTTCAGCAGAGCCCACTGTCACGATGTGTAAAGTCATTTGAACGTCTTGTGACCGTTTCTAACTGTTTTGTGAGATGCCTAAACGGGACACAAACATTTCTGCTAGCTTACGAGCCGCAGCAGAACAACAGCAACAAATGAGCTTGTGGGCTGACGTTACTTCCTTGACAGGGATGCTCTCAGCTCACTGAGACAAAACGAACAATGCCCTAGCTGGAAAACTACAGTCACATAAGCACTTTACCTGGTAGAAATGGGAGGACACGTCAAAGATAGAGGTGAAGAAACGTGAGAAGAAGTGGGTCAGCACAGGATAATTTCCACAGCGCTATCCTCGGTTAAGTCCATGGTAGTGAAACTCCAGGTAAGAGCAGGCTGAGCGGCGTTATCTCTGACAGCTGAATGCGTCCTCGGCAACAATCCGCTTCTTACCTCCTCCACATGTCACTGAGGAAACGCCCCTTTCGGTACTATTTATACTGCAGCACAGCTTTCTGGGTAATATAGTTCTTTAGGAATTTGTGCTCATTACAAGTATCTGATACTCCAATTCAAAAAGACATTGTTGAATTGATAGAAACAAGCCTGTAATTTTATTTTAATTTATTTTATTTTATTTTATTTTATTTTATTTTATTTTATTTTACTTTACTTTACTTTACTTTATTTTACTTTATTTTTAATTTATTTTATTTATTATTTAGAAAACATTTTTAGATATATTTAATTTAATTTAATTTAATTTAATTTAATTTAATTTAATTTATGTTATCTTATTTTATTTTGTATTGTTTTGTTTCGTTTCGTTTAATTTAATTTAATTTAATTTAATTTAATTTTATTTAATTTAATTTAATTTTATTTAATTTTATTTAATTTTATTTATTTATTTTTTTCATTTATTATTCAGAAAATTATTTTTTTTAGATAAAAGGTTTTGATCTTGGAGGAGGAGAAAGTGGTGGTCTTATTAAATTCAGTTTAATTAAATTACTTTATTCACCTCCAGCAGAGCACACATCTCAATGAAACACATAGGACAAAATTCTACAATATAAATTATGTTTGTTTGTTTGGTTGTTGTTGGGGTTTTTTGCAAGTTGCTAACTAGTTTAATCATAAAAATAGTAAAAACAAAAAATAAATAAACAAATAAAACTGTGTTGTTATTTAAGGTACAGTGTGTAACATTTCGGGGGATCTATAGCAGAAATTGAATATAATATTCATAACTATGTTTTCATTAAAATCACCTGAAACTAAGAATCGTTCACCATCTTACAATGTCAACGGACAAACCAAATACTGGCTCTAGAGAGAGCCTTTCTCGCATTTATGTTACCTGAAGGCCATCGTAGTTCTCCCCACACTTGTGAACTTGGTCTTGTTTGAATCAGTAGCTGATGTGATCAAATTATTGCAATAGAAGAAAATAGAATAGAAACTCCCAGCTCTGTTACAGCATGAGCATCATGTCTACTACTGACTCCTTCAGGTGTGTCACATGTTGTGGAGTGTAGTGAAAATGTCTCTGAATGATCAAATCCACGTGACTGGAGGTTTTTGTCAATCTCTACATTATTTCATGTATATAATGTCAAAACCAGAAGCACACATACGGCCTTACAAAGAGGAGCTCACGCTGTGCATTTTGAAATGTGAAAGGACGTGAGATAAAGACATCAGTTGTGTGTGCAGTCTCCTGTCAGAAACACTGATTCGACCACTGGCAGAAAGATTTCCAGGTTTGTCATGAGGACACGCCTGTCTCTTTAGTTGAGTCCATGTTTTGTATGTTATGTGTTTCTTTTCTTTTACAAATATTGTTGAATATTGCAGAGTCTATGCAACATACTCATACAGATATCATGAGGTTCTGCTCATGGACCACCAGGTTTCAAAGTTTGTAATGTAAGCTTTGGAAACCTCAGTCTGACAAGTTTGAGTGATCTGGTTTATTTGCAGTTGACCCATTAAAATCACACTGTGACATTTTCAGCTACTGGAACTGGAACAGACTCTTGTACTGAAATATTTAGAAGCATTGACGACACTGAACTCACAAATAACTTTCCATATGAATAAAATAAAGTGCAGGCAGACCGTCCTCACAGTGATCCTAGTTCCAAAACAGTGAAGAGGCTCACCTCCAATTTCTCCATGAAAGCCTACATGCGGTAGATGGTTACATTTGAAAATATGTTAAAGCTTGATTATTTCTAATTATTCCTAATTGCAACATGAATGAAAGAAAGACAGGCACAGGAAGAGCACTTTTTTAGGGATGAAAGGAGCACTTTCATCCCTAAAATGGGCTCTATGGCATTAACCAAAACCCTCGGATGAGCTATTAATTTGGTTTCTTAGCTACAGAATGTAAAGGGACGATAAGAGCGGAGTAAGTGGGCTTACACAACTGACCATTACCATAAAAGTGCTTCTCTTCTTTTTCTACATTCCACATCTGTTTTTCACCGGGTACAGTGAGTTCTTTGAGATGTTAATGCATATAGATTGCTATTTTGTGCTCTGAGGCCAAAAAAAAATCTTCTTCTACACTATGATTTATGTTTTAATGTGCTGCATTCCTGGTGTTGACATAAAACCCAGCTCCGATATGATGCAGTGGGGTGGAAAAAAACACATATTATGCATGTGACTCCACTTTCTGTACTGCCAGACACTCTTAACTCTTACTGGCTCTGCAATCAGTCATCATTATCAAATTATATCACAAATTCTATCAAAAGTACATTCAAAACCACTTATGTAAAAACAGACTATGCTACTCCCTCTGTTGAATGGAGTGGTGGATGAAGTACCTGAAAGCCACACTTGGGTAAAAGTACAGATATCTAACCAGAAAATTACTTTAGTAGAAGTTAAAGCCACCTATTAGAATATTACTTGAGTAAAAGTGTCTGATATTTACTGTACTTAAAGGGGCTATATGTAAGAATCAGAAATTGCTTGTTCACAGCGACACCTGTGGCCGCAATCTCAACGAAAGTCAGCGTCCTATTGCTCGCGCTCGCGCTTGTGCTCGCGCTACATAGACATGAACGAGCACCGGTCTAAACAGCGAGGCGACACACGTCAGCTAACACACAATATCACTCTATATTTCACCTGCTTGGCAGTAATGTTAGCTGACCAGACGAAGGTCTCTCCATGGATCCATGCTGATTCTAGTGCTGGCTTTTCCTGTCTCAGCCCGCCGACCCGGAGGAAACGGGGGGGGGGGGGGGGGGGGGGGTGACACCCGGTCGGGACGATAACGTAACTCGCTGCGGAGCCCCGTCACTTCACAAGACACGGGAAACCTCTGTTGGTCTGGAGGAGCGGCAGCATTTATTTCTGCAAAAACGTCCACTGCACATTCACTAGATATTCTCAGAGCTAAACTAACTCTCTGCAGTGTGCGCGCGTGCACGTGGAGTAGGAGCGAGCCGAGCGGGTGAGAACGAGCGCGGTGTGCAGGCAGCAGGCAGCAGGAGCAGAGCTGCTGCGCGCTCGTGTACCCACACGCGAGCGCACATGGGATTCCGACCCGTTATGATTTATGCGCGTGAAAAGTTACAAATAGTCCCTTTAAGTATCAAAAGTAATTTTCTGATATTAAATGTACATAAGTATTGAAAATAAAAGTACAAGTAAATGCTGTTAATAAAAAAAGCAAGCAAGTCAGAATTTTGAGATTTATGAAGTTTATTCTTCTTAACATGTACACCACCTTAAAAATGGAGGCTACACTACACTTGAAGAAAAATGAGGTCTCCACAACTTGAAGGATTAAAAGAACAACATACATGTTTTCCTTCCCTCGTAGTCACAAGTAGCATGTAGCATGATCTGACATGCAGCCTGCCTGGACTTGAGCGGGAATCCAAACTTAGCTACAGTTTTGAGAGCACTTTGTTTACACTTGCCCATCACATGAATGATGCAACTTGCAAGCTCAGACCACTGATTCGCAAAACCGGCTTGCTTGCAATAGTAACGAGTAAGGAATATGCTTAGAGGAAATGTATCTGAGTAGAAGTATACATTTTATTTAGAAAATGTAGTGGAGTAAATGTGAAAGTTGAGAGAAACATAAAAAACTCCAGTAAAGTACAGATACTCTCAAAACGAAATATTATTACTTGTTACCTTGGTTGAATCATAATCAGTGTAAAAGGAAGGAAAGAACAATATCTACCGGTCGAGGCAGATGGCTGCCCATCCAGAGCCTGGTTCTGCCCAAGGTTTCTACCCGTTAAAGGGGAGTTTTTTTCTTGCCACTGCCGCATAAGAATGCATTCTCATGGGGGATATCTTGGGTCTCTAAATTATATAGTACAGTCTAGACCTGCTCTATATGAAAAGCATCTCGAGATAACTTCTGTTATGATTTGACGCTATATAAAAAATAAATTGAATCTAAGAGACTAACATTTATTCCACTGAAAGTATTTCTGGGCTGTGGTTAAATTTGACATTAAGTGAAGTTGAATACAGATCTCTGCATACTCAGTTGTCATGGATACAGTGTACAGACGACTGGCTACCATTCTACCACAGAGCAAAAAAATGGATTGTATATATATATATAAAAAAACTGGACACAACTGCTGCTGTGTTGTGAATTGCAACAATTCGGATGGTTGTATTTGTAGCTTGATAAACACAATGGCTTCTTTATTCTCTGGGTATTTTGGTCATTATTGTACCCTTTAGTGAACCTGAAGAGCTTGTCTGCTGCCAGAAGGCTTCCCCACACAATACATGACTGCAACAGATTGTTTTTAAAAATACTGCGAGGGTCATGAAAAAGAGCACATGTTTGGCGGGAGGGAGCAGTGATTCATCCCGATTGATGGTCAGACTGGAAGCTGAATTTTAGAGACACGGGGCCGGTTTTCCGAACAGAATTAACGCATGACTAACAAATTAATGAATAAAGCATCTGCATGCTTGGAATGCACCAGAGGCAGAGGGAAGACAAAATGCAGCGACCATTTGTGTGGGTGCACAGATTGTGAGATTCATCGTTGTGCATGTGTTAGACTGAGTATACTCGTGTGCAGATTCAGGCCTTCCCTAAGCAGCGATGTGTGGGCACACAATGGTTGGTAGTTTTCTAGTCTGAGGCTCCGATAGTCCTCTGTGTGGGCATTCTAATCCTGGCATTCATCAGAAATGTCAGAGTAGAGCTAAATATATTAGGAACAAAGAGTCTCTTGTGTTTTCTTTATTCCTCTTGGAAGGAATATTCTTGATTTCATATCAGAGATTAAAGGGATAGTTCGGGTGTTTTTGATGCAGGGTTGTATGAGGTACTTATACATAATCAGTGTATTACCTACAGTAGATGGCGGTCGGCACGCCCCCAGTTTGGAGAAAAAGACAAGAGTTACTGTACGGAAGCAAAGTAATGTACTGCTGTGGACGGGCCGACAGCCAAACATGTTTTAGTCACCTAAAAGAAAGGCTCACCTAAAAAAAATCAATATTAGTTTAAGTGTACGCTATATTTAGAATATTTTCACTGCTTTACAACCCCACTTCAAAACACCCAAACTATCCCTTTAAGTCCATATCAACTCTAAGGAGAGAAAGAGGGCTCTTTAACTCTATAAACAATATGGCGGCCTCTAACTGCTGTTCTGGATCTGGGACAGTGAACCACTGAAGACATGATGCCGCTTGGGGGCAAGAACCATAGATAATGGCTTATTAGTGATTTCAAGCTAAATGTAGAATACTGATATAACTTCTTTTAACTTCAGCTGTCTGACAGCCACAGCTATTCTGTACAGATTGTTCCATTTGACAATTTAAACTCTATTATTGGAGCTCTGACAACCGGATCAATGAGTCAAGGCTCACAAACAACAGTCTATTATCCTCTCTCTGTCTGTATGCCAGCCTTTTTGAGCCTGCATGTGACGTATGCAGACTGTTAATGACATCACGTCCCTGGAGAGTCGAGTCAGTTGCACAAAGGTTTACCATACCTCAGTTTACTCAGATCATGGCACACGTTTTGCCACACAGCCCCTCCCAAGAAACCATTTATGAAACCTTTTTCACTTCTTTTGCAGACCACAGAAAACCAATTTTTTGTAAACTTGCAGCCTTTGAGTTATTCATTCTGATTTTTCCTCATAAAAGAGAGGTTCCATCTCCTGACTCCCCTGCAAGACAACAGGTATTGGTATGGCACCCTAGTATAAGGTAGAGATCTACCTCACTAAAAATAAAAGACAATTATGCTGGTGTAATGGCCTGCATATTCCCAGTGGAAATAGTCTGATTAGACCAGCTGCAGAGATATTCTAAGTAGGCCTTGTGATTTTGTGGTATAACTTGTTACCAATGTAGGGAAAATAAGTTTCACATTTATCTAGGATTCAATTGGACATTGTATGCCAATCTGCATGAAGAAGTGTATTGGTGATGATAGTATTAATAACATTTTGTGTGCATGTTTTCAGATAATAATTTTCTGTCAGGCTCTTACAACAGCTGAACTGATCAAATACCCAGCTACATTCAGCTAGCCCCCTCTTCATAAACACTGCGCACAGAGAGGAGGATCACTTCACCACATCCCCTTGGTTACGGCATAATCAATATGCCAGACCATACTCAAATGGCTGGGGAAATTATCTGCCAGATGTTTGATTTGTGGAGCCGGATACAAGTAGAGTTTTTACTCAAACACTTTCCTGTTTGAGCTAATCCCGCCGAAGGAGAGCAACATCCAAGCAGGCGGTGGTCAGAAGTCACCTATTTAACCTGCAGAACATGTTGTGTAAGCTGCTTTAACTGCAGGTAATCCAGTAGGATCAGTAGGGTTGGAGGACTCCTAGCCTTACTTTCACTACACTTCACTATACTTCACTGGTCATCTAAAAAAAAATATTAAATTGTTCATAGAATATATGAAAAAAATTCATAAATGCACAATAATTGTTCTGCCTTGATTTTTTTTTGCACCTTTAATAATTAAATCTAATATAATGAAATATCGCTGCTTTGCATAACAATACATTTTTTTATACTTTATTTTTTATACTCTTTTTTCGAGATTGTTTTCATTTATGCAATTTACAGTTCGTAATTACAAAAGTTTATAAACCAATTTTTAAGTAAGGAGCTTAGAAACAAACAAAATAAGTAAACAAGAGAAAACAACATCAGCATTAGAAATTGAAATAAATAAAATAAAATAAAAAATATATATTATTTTTATTAATAATAATAATAATAATAATAATAATAATAATAATAATAATACAAAAAAATAATATAAATAAATCAAATAAATAAATAATGATTAAAAAAAACACATAACACTAACTTAATCAGTTATTATAATAAAATGATACAATTAAACAATAACATGCATATGTGCATATTTCCAGAATGGACACAAAGTCTGTGCTAAGGTGAGACAGGACTGGTAATGGGATTGTCACAGCTTAGTTTGCACAGAAACACTCCGTGATGGACTATTTGTCAGCGAGCTGTTGCTCAAGGTTTAAAAATGAAGTGTGAGCCACATAATTAGTCTCAGCCTGACACACACAGTAGGTGTCTTCCACAATTGCAACACCATTCTCAAGTGCATTAACATGCTCCACCGAGCATGTAGACTCAGATGTGAGGTCGTCTGAGGTGAAATTGTGACTTCAGTGGGGCATAATGACAGATATGTTATGTTATGATGGAACCTATCATTACCAGGTTCTTGAGAAAAGAATACCTTATATTCATTCTTTCCTGTGTTTCCCTTTTATTTACATCTTCTAAATTCCACTCAGCCACCTTCAAGCATACTGAAGACTGCAGATGTGCACTTCAAAACGGCTTAGTGTAGTGTAAACATAGTGTAGGTGTAGTTAAATGCATGTACAGTATGTGTAGGTCTGATCAGTGGTGAGAGCAGCTGTGGAGGCGGGTGCTTCTCCAGAACTTCCTGCTGAGCCTGCTGCAGGTGTCCTGGGCCAAATATAACTAAGCATCTGTGATGGGAGGGACCAGTTTGAAAAACCCCATTGACTTCCTCTTCCTCTAACCCTGAAGTGAAGCTGCAAATTACAACCATTAGTGAGTTGGGAGTAAAGAGTCACACAAATTTCTAAAAAGCTATATTGAGCACTTGTTTTGACCGAGTTTACTTTGATGTCGAAGCAGTTTGAGTATTTTCTGGCTACTGAGCAACTTAATGACCTAGGTTTAAAGACTAGTTCAATACATGCTGTTTAAAGGTATAGTGTGTAGGATTTGGCGACATCTAGTGGTGTGGTTGCAGATTGCAACCAACTGAGCACCCCTCCGCTCACTCCTCCTTTTCCAAGACTGCGGTAGCGTGAGCCACAGAGTGTAAAACCGTGGTAACGGCGTTCGCCTCGCTCAACGGGCTCATTCTAAGCTAATGAAAACACAATGATTCTTAGTTTCAGATGATTATACACTAAAGACACTTATTAATTTTATATTACGTTTCTGCAAATAGATCCCCCAAATGTTACACACTGTTCCTTTAATCTGTTGATTAAAGGAACTACAACAGGAACAGGAACAGATAATTGAAAATGTGCAGCAACATGTGGTTAAAAAAACAACTGATTTCTTACATTCACCACAAACTCGAGAGTCGAAAGAAACGTTTCAAGTTGGACTTTGAAATGCCTTTGCCAGCTGCCGTTTTTAAATTCCGTTTTTTTCTCGACTTGGCTGCAGGATTCAAGGCAAGGACATCTGCTCCCTCATCAGAGAGGTGCTCTATTTTTGAACAAATGGACTGCCAGCTGTAATTTCTCCACTGGTCACTCATCCTGAAATAGTGTCTCGCTTTATCGATGTGATGCATGGCTCTCATAAGTAGGCCTAAGGTGTATCTTGGCTAGACATTTAGGTAGAAGTCTTATTACCCTAAATCAAAGTGGGGCTGCAAAGTGGGTTTTTGTAAGGATTAAACAAACAATATATAAGGACTCAATTTGTGTGAGCTTTAAAGGTGCTGATACGCATATTTTGTCACCTTTGGACAGAGTCTGGCTATCTGTTTCCAGTCTTAAATATGCTAAGATAAGATAAACAAATGCTGGCTGTATCCTTAAATTTGACAGGCAAGAGTGGTATCAATCTTCTTATCTAACTCCACAAGAAAGCGATTCAGCATGCTTTCCAAAATGTCAAACTATTGCAACCTTACAGCAAGTGGAGTGAGACCACAAGCAGTGAACTACAAACATGCCTCCTAGCAAGCTCGTGGGTTCACTTCTTATTTTGCTTTTGCAATATTTATCTGTGACTTGCCAAAATGTAGTGACAGTATAACAAGGAGAGAACCGTCATAAAGTCCCGGAACTGATTAACTAATTTGAGTTACATAGCAATAACTCCATCTAAAGTTTGCTAACATTAGCTAAGGTTAGCCACCATAAGCTTGCCTGCTTCAATTAGCTAGCTTGTTCAACTATTTTTGAGGAAGATTGGGATATTTTGTCTTTCAAGACAGCCTGTTCACACGAAAAAGCGTATGAATGCCACGGTAATGTGCATACATATACAAAAACACCTTTATTGCTTTTGGTGTGGCATTTGTACGCCATGTAATCTGTACTGAGTCCAATGTAAACGCATCCGCATAAATATGCCACGCTCAGGGGTAGGGACGTAGAATAAAAAACGAGAAAGACCGCTTATGGCTTTGTCACGTTTTTTAGTGACGTTTGTGGCGTGTTTTCCGTACTTCCGTTACGTTATTTCCATACGTATTACGTACTTACTTTAAGCCCAACCATGACATTTTTCCTAAACCTAACTAAGTGGTTTTGTAGCTTAAATCTAAATGAGTGGTTTTGTTGCCTCAACCTAACTGCGGATGTTACCGTAGTTTGGTTGTGTGGCGTACAAATGACACGCGAAAAGCGGCTTACAAATGACACGACAAAGGCTAAAATGCGTCCTCATGACATGCACTCTGTGTAATGTCGTGCCATTTATGCGCCTTTCCGTGAGACTAGGTTGTTCATGAAGTTACAGTGTCACTTTGAGTGATGTTTTTGTATTTAAAAGTGAAATACATATTTAGGTCAGATATCTCTTTGAAATGACCAAAACTCAACAAGCTCCATTTTAAGGACAGAATCATAACATTTGTTCTTTTGCCTCTCTGGTCACTTTGGTATGAAACAGCATGTTGCAATATTTCTGGGTGGTCAAATTTTTCAAATATTTTGCTGCACTTGCAAGTTGAAGCCACCACTATGCACAGCCACCAATTATACCTCCAGTACCATTCAGACGATAGTGTTCTAAAAACATGTATTGTTTTCTGGGATACAAGACGTAGCCAACGGTCTATTGTCACTCTCAAAATACAGTGCTCCTGCATTGTAAGGCATCCTTGACATGTTTGTGTTTGTACGGAGGGGGTGTGGAGCGGGTTCGGTGGGGAAGTTCACCTCATGTGATTAACTGTTGGTTGCTAGGTGACCATCCTGGAAAGGAGCCATTCATTTGCAGCCCAGCTCTTCAACAGTCAGGATTTGAGAACAGCCTTCGCCGTGAACCTCAGAACCAACCGCTGCTGTCCAAATCACCTCCTGTACACATCGCCGGTTGCCATGGGGATTCCAGGGACATCTGACTCAAAAAATGACATGAGTCATGCATCTGAAGAGAGATTGTTTGTGATTGTGATTTGTTGAAAAGGACAGTGGAATCTGATTTATCACAAAGGCACAACAAATAGGGCCATACATTGAAAGGATTAATGGCTGCTTCTTGTTTTCAAATTCAATGCTGAATCTATTGGTAGCAGAGATAAAATACCAAACAACTGCACACATGATTTAGCTGATGATGGAGAGAGAAACCCTGACCCAGAACTTTCTATACATTTCTATACCTTAGTTTGAGAAATGCCCGCCTAGGTATTTTTTTTTCTCTGCATAATCTCTGTCCTAGTTTTCTCCAAGGCCACAGACACAGTCTACATTCAGCCACGTTCCCAGTATTTCTTATAAAAGTATATATTTTTAAAAACTAGATTTTCTACTGCTGCTCTGTTCTTTCTCTCAGGCTAAGGGTGTATCACATATAAATAAATTTCGATTTGGTTTATTTTTTGTTGTATTATAATACTGCTGTATTTCTCCGATCACACTCAACAGCAATTTGATGAGTTTAAAGGGATAGTTTGACATTTTGGCAAATATGCTTAATTGCTGTATTGCCCAGAGTTAGATGAGAAGGTCGATACCACTTCGATGACTGTATGTTCAATATGAAGCTACCGCTAGCAGCTCGTTAGCTTAGCATAAAGACTGGAAACAGGGGGGGAAACATGTAGCCTGTCTACAGGTCAAAATCCGAAATATTTGTCAATGTCACAGTGATGACAAGACACCAAGAAGTCATAGTGCCTCATTTTTATACCTCAGTTTTTAGACGGATAACACAAACAAGATAAAATGTGTTAATTAGTGAGCATTAGTAGGTGCTGGTAGGTGGATTTGTTTTTTTAGGACAGAACCAGGCAAGCCGTTTCCCCGTTTCCAGGCTTAGCGCTAAGCTAAGCTAACCTGCAGCTGGTTGTAGCTTAAAGGTACAGTGTGTAGGATTTGGCGCCATCTGGTGGTTTGGTTGCAGATTGCAACCAGCTGAGTACCCCTCCGTTCACTCCTCCCTTTCCAAGACTGTGGTAACGTGAGCCGCCAAGTGCAAAACCGTGGTAACGCCGTTCGCCGCGCTCCGAGGCCATCCTTACCATAATAACACTACTTTAGGAGCAACGGAAGTCAGACGGCGGCTGGTGGTACCACGGTTTTGTACTCTGTGGCTCACGTTACTGCAGTTTCACAAGCGTGTCGGAGAACTACGGAGGCCTTCAGATAACGTAAAAACGCGGACGTCTCTCTCTAGAGCCAGTGTTTGTTTTGTCCGTTCTGGACTACTGTAGAAACATGGTAGAGCAACATGGCTCACTATGTAGATATGAAGGGCTCATTTTAAGCTTAACGAAAACACAATTATTCTTAGTTTCAGGTGATTATACCCTATGAAAATATTATGTTCCATTTCTGCTAATAGATCCCCTGAAATGTTATTGTACAAACATGAGAGTGATATCAGTCTTCTCATCTAACTCTTGGCAAGACCGTGAATAAGCGTATTTCCCAAAATGTCCAACTATTCCTTTAAGCTGAGTTCTTAATTCCGGAGTGCAGATCAGATCAGGTACAAGGATCAAAGAACAGCCCATTTTGAAAAAAAAAAAAATCTCAGGTAACCCTCACAGAGGAGAAAATATAGGTCAAAACAACAACATCCTGCGCCATTCGCCTCCCTACTGGGTGACACAAAAACCAATCAACTTGACAGCAGTCTCCGATCGGCAGAGGGCTCCCATCTCTCCCCCCCCCCCACCGTTTAGTCTCTCTCAGGCCCAGTGTGGCTACAGTGCTGGTCCCATTTCTGGATGAAACACGGTCTCCATCCTAATTAACCCAGATGTGGATATTAATAAGATGAAAGCAGGTCTAGACTAGAACCGGGGCAGATGGAGCGGAGAAGGTCCTGATTTCAGAATGGTCACACTGAAGTGGGACACCTTCGCCCCTCCTTTGACAAGGGAATAAAGTCGGTTTCTATATTAAAAAATACCCCCCGGCCCTTTTTAATTGGTCCCAACTCTCCTGAGGTTTGAGTGCAATGAGAAGCTGAGAATATCTACAAGGGGACGCTGCATTGCATGAAGACAGAACAGAAATGTCAAGTTGATGGAAGCATATGACAGCGTTTACTTTAGCTGAGCATTTTGGTGTTTTGTTTTTGACCATCTGTAACTGTAAGGGTGTAAAGATCAATTCTGTAGCCTATGTGGCTATTAAAAGAAACCTATTAAACATCATTCCTTCCATCTCTGTCAGTGCAAATGATGCTTCTGTTCCTTCCAGATTCACGTGTCGTGTGAGAAATGGGACTTAAATGTGCCAGGACAAGATGACAGCTGCAAGACGGTAAATCTGTTGGGAAATGTCCTATCCAGAACAAGCCTCCCCTGATAGATGAAATGAAATACAAGTGAAAGGTATGACAACAAGTTTACTTTCTCAGAAAAATAAAGCTTGTTTTTCTTGCCTTGAGTTTTCATTGCATCATCTTACATTGAGTGGGAGACAGTGGCAGATCAGGAGACACCGTGGGGACCAAACAGGAAACAATGATGGGCTCAGACGTGATTCATCCAGCTGATTGTGTTTGTCGAGCCATCAACGGGTTGCATTGTCTCGTTCTAATGAGCGGTTGAATTAACCGAGATGTTAGGGAAACTGAAAGCAGACCAAGACATAACTAAATAGATGTAATTTTAAAAGAAAATCATGAGAAAAGGTGAAACTCCATCATTCAGAAATAACAAATCCACCTCTTGACATTCAGATGAAAACAAACGTGATATGAATTCAATAATTTCCGTTAATAATAGATAAATCCAGTGGAAGGAACTGGACACAGTTGTTGGCACCACAGTAGCACTCTTTCCTCTGGAGTCCATCTGTCCTACTGGCCTCTACGGCAGCGTCGCTCTGTGTGGACAGCAGCTCTACAGGAGGCTGGTTACTGTATCCTCCTGAGTAGTCAAACGTCAGCTCCTCTAGTGCATCAATGTCTCGTCCAGCAAACAGCGCCAGCCTGGGAACCACAGAGTGCACACGGACCGGCTGCATGAAGAGGTTGGGCTGGCAGGAGTGGTTGAGGAAGCGGCCTACGTTTCCCACCGCGGCGGGGTCCACGAACGTCTCAGTGATGGAGCCCGTGCCCGCATGCTCCCTTACGGCAATGATGTAGTTATTTTCCTCGGATCTCTGGGCGAGCTGTCTGCGTCTGGCCTCCTCAAAACTGATCACCTCTCCTGCATACTCGCACACGAACGTCCCATGTGGGATGGCCTCTAGCGTCCGCGCTCCCCGGCCCCTGTTCTCAGTGCCGTAAACCTCCAGCCTGAGTCTCAGCCCTCTCTGCACCACCCGGTTAGAGCAGGCGTCGCTGCAGGTGCAAAGGGCATTACACTCGAACACAGCTGAGCAGTAGCCAGAGTCTGTCCTGCTGAGGGTCAGCAGCGTGCCGGTGCCGTCGTACGCCTGCCCGTGTGTCTGCAGGCAGGAGCAGTTCTCAGCGAAGCAGGAGTGGGAACGGCAGGAGCATCCAGGAAGGGTGACTTCACTGGGGTCAATACTGCATCCTGGTCCCTGAATATTATCTGGGGAATACTGAGAAATGACAACAAAGAGCTGTTAAAGTTCAAAACTGTAAATTAGAGCTGCAAATAATGAATATTTTCATTGTCGATTAATCTATCGATCATTTTCTTGATTAATCGATTAGTCGTTTGGTCTATAAAATGTCAGAAAATAGTCAAAAATGTCGTCCTGTTTTGTCCACAACTCCAAGATATTCAGTTTTCTGTCATAGAGGAGTAAAGAAACCAGAAGATATTCATATTTAAGAAGCTGGAATCAGAGAATTTTGACTTTTTTTCTTAAAAAAAGACTCAAAGCGATTAATCTATTATTAAAATAGTTGGCAATTAATTTAATAGTTCACAACTAATCGATTAATTGTTGCAGCTCTATTGTAAATAACAAAAACACAAAACAATTTACAGCTGAAACAATTAATAGATTTTCTGTCGATCGGCAGAAAATTAGTCGTCAACTATTTTGCTAATTGATAAATCATTGCAGTACATTTTTCAGTCAACGATCACAGGCTCCAGCTTCTAAAATGTGAGGTTTTGCGGTTTGTCTTTGTCTTATATGATAGTAAACTGAATATAATTTAGGTTTTGGACTGTTGTTTGGACAAGACATTTGAAGACACCACCTTGAGCTTTATGGAAATTTTATAGACTGAAAGATTAATCAAGAAAATAATCTGCAAAATTCATTAATAAAAATAACAGTTAGTTGCAGCCCTAATTCCATTTAAATTCATGGGAAACATGTTTTAGAGTGGAGGACTGAATGTTTTGCAACTGCCAAATTGAAACCCATCAACCTACTTAAACAACCACATTAACACATACAAATATAGATTCGCAACATTCAGCGATGATGATGACGTACATGTCCAGAGGACGTTTTTTTAAAAACTGGTAACATTATAATCATTCAGAATGGTCTTCTAGATCTAGAGCATCGTGAGCAAGAAGTGTAAACTGGGACAACTCCTTTGGTTCCATAAAGGCAGTTTTTTTTGTTTCCCTGTATTATAGTCAGAGGATTTTTCTCTCTGTAGCCTGTAGTGATTTGCTGCCATCTGCTGGTAAAACAATGTATTTTATTTGATAAAGTTGATCACCATCAGGTTTGAGTAGCACGTTCCTGCATAATATTGCCAGGTTTTGATTAGTTTTTGCCACAGCCAGAGGTTTTCTAGACGAAGCTTAAGCAGGACTTTGGGATCATTCTTTCAACATTGGCACCATAAATAAATATAAATAAAATTATTATGGTGTTTATTTCTATTATCTTATGTTTTCTGAGTCTCTTATTCCATTGCATTTCCGGCTACTGTATACAGTATCTTGCTATGCATTGAAAATTAATTTGGAAAGCACATGAAAACACATCATTCAACATAATTTCTGAAGTTTGAGCTTGTCCCATGTACATACTGTAATAGCAGCATCACAGTATCTCCACAATTCTTGCTTTTCACAAATTTGAGGGGGTATTAGAGGAAGACCGATATATTGGCTAATACCAGCTTACTGTGTATGTGCTGCCTGAAAAAATATCCGATATGTTTGAGGTAGAAACGCTGTCACCTTTACATAGAAAATGTATATAATATATACCATATATACTGTATAATGCCATATAAAAATGCCCATTAAGAGAGAACAGAGCAGTTAACCTGTACTGTTTGTAATTTGTACTTCCAACATATAATCACAGTTTCTTATGTATCTAATCGAGGTATTATTATTGTTATTAGTTACACTATAGACCTTTTAATTGCCATTTTGTTGCTAGGGCAACAGCTTTTAGGCTACTAAAAGCAACCGGAAATACAAAGGGGCTCATTTAGAATGATTGTGTTGTCAAGTTTGAGAAGGTCTATACAGCCTAGCTATATAACGTTAGATGTGGCTAAAATAACATTAAATTGTATTTAGACAACGTCACTTGGCTGCTCTTACAACACTCGGAAAAGCTACTAAAATATGCAGGACTTCAGTGCGAATAAATGTGTTCTACTCATGGGATTCAACCATTATACATCCATGGGTTCAACTCTTTAACTACATGCTACGTAACTTTACCTGAAATTCAGGAAACGTCGTTATGGCCGAACGCTCAATTAAAACAGGAACATTCTCGAGGCAGTTGCTCAAATCCACATCACGTCTGTTAATGCTCATAATCCGAAGTTATTCAATGAAACAGCAGCAGCTCAGATCAGGATCAGCTGGAATGTGCAGAAACTCAAACCTAGAAGCTGTAACATCCGGTGGTGTAATTACATGCTAGCTCCTTCTAGTGGCGCATTTGTATTATTACATCACTGTAATTATAAACTGTGTGGTTTGACCATCTGGCCATACTGAGGACAAAACAGCTCATTAAGGACCAAAATACAGCACAGTGTGAGATAATTGTTTAATCTAAACTACTGTGAGGGTGGAACTGTACACTTCCTCTCATCATGCATATACATACTACATCCTGTTTACATTCAGCTTATCCACTTACCACAAATTCATACTTACATTACTTATTCTATATTTATGTATGTTAATATTTAAGCCCTATATTTTAACTTGCACTATTTTATGTCTTTTATTCTCATTTTGCTTTTACTTTTGTGATTTTCATTTTACATTTTAATGAACATTGTTGAAGGGTACCTTCAATTCAACATTCAATTCCATCTTACATGTTGAATTTGCACATTGGTTTACTCATTTAATTTAATTTTAAAAATGTTTTTTAACTTGCACACTTTGTTAATACATAGTATGTCATTGCACACTTTGCTATTGTATATAGTATGCTATTGTTATTATATGTTCATATTTTATATTTTCTAAGCTAGTTGTAGTAGCCTGGTATATTTATAGTGTATTCTAATATACCCTTTATATTGTCTATACTATAGATATTATCTCTAGTGTTGATATGTATATTTATTGTATATTTACTGTTCCTGTGCATTGCCTGGATAACCTGCTGCTGTAACACATCTATCTATCTATCTATCTATCTATCTATCTATCTATCTATCTATCTATCTATCTATCTATCTGAGATCCAAGATTTTCATAACAACTGCTTGCTGTAATTGTTGTGCACATGACGAATATAGAAACTTGCAATTTGAAAATTGAGAGGAGAATAGGAACGATAAAAGTGGTCTCACAGTGTCACACCTATTAATTCAATTTTATTTATAGGCACAAGCAGTTTTATTATATCCAGTAGGCTATAATCAGACAAACTCACTGCAGTAATATGATATGGCCTGCAGATGGCAGGATTAGGCAATAAGTGCTGGTATTGTGAATCCACAACTGAACTTCTGCAGTGAGCAAGTGAAATGAAGACAAATAGATGATTGAACAATAGATGGAATCAATTAATGCCAGACAAATGAAATTGCATTTAAAGTGATTCAAATATGTTATTCTCTGAAAAGGCTATACCTGAGTCTTCTTTAATGATTTACACTCTACAGCTTTCACTCTCTTTCTCAAGATAAAGCACATGAAATGCCAAAGAACATATTCTGACTACCCACATGAGTAAACTAAATTGAGAACATGGCCATGTGAGCATGCCTATGGGTTCATTGCAGCCCAGACAGACAGACTACAGTGGTGTTTAAGGCCTGAGAGAAGAGTCATGATTCAAGGCCTTTTTTCTCACTGAAGTTCAGTTACACAATTCAGCTGTGTTGGTTGAACTCTGGTGTTTACTGTCAGATGATTTCAGACTGGTGTACAATTATTTTTGTGTCCTTGACTGAATGGTCTCCAGAGTGGAGAATGAATAGTCATTTTGTTTGAATGTCACTTTATTTCAGAAGACACTGGAGGTTATTTAGAGTTTGTTTCCGTACCTAACCTTTCTATGGTGTTACAGTGTTACCATGTATATGTAATTCAGATGCGAGGGGTGTATTCTCTGGTGGCTATCTGAGGCAGATGGGGGGGGAGGTCACACTGTCAGTTGGCATTTCCACGCTGCACACAAGTGACCAAGGATTTTTCCTTTGAGGATCAGCCTTCATCTTTGTCCTTGGGTGAAATTAGTGCTGTCGGTTGTTTGTTTCTCAGACTGCATACTCAATCACAAGCTGAAATGTTAGAAGTATTTGACAATAGACTAATTGACGGTTTGATTTGACAACAACAGAGGTTGGTGCTGAAAAGAATGTGGGCTTCATGACTCAACTGACAATCAGATCTTCCAATATGAAATAGCTTTCATAACATACATGACAGACATTTCTACCACCTTAGTTTAGTGTGTCAGTATGCTAACATTTGCTAAATAGCACTAGTAAGCCTACAAAGCTGAGGTTGAATGTGATTAGTTTTACAAGTATCTGATAATAAAGTACTGACCAAATCCAAATTTTGAGCTAATGAAAAGTCAGAAAAAGCAGCCAGATGAAAAGTCAGGGGATCACCAGAATTATTACAATTCATCCTGAGGACGACATGGATATCTGTACCTGATTTCACGGCAATCCATCCAATACTTGTCAAGATGTTTCATCTACAAATGTCAACCTCATGTTGGCACTAGAGGACAAGTCAAGGAATGACCAAAGTCGTTGGGATTAATCCTCTGGGAACCATGAATGTATCTACAAAATAATTTGCCAGTCCATCGTGTAGATTCTGAGATTTTTTACATGATAAGTTAAAACTGGACCTGAATCAGCTAGTAGTGCTACAGGAAAGGCCACGGTTTAAGCAACTAGGATTAATCCACTGGGGACCACGAATGTCTATATAAAATTTCATGGCAATCCATCCAATGGTTGTCAAGATATTTCACTCAAACCCACAAATGTCAACCTCAGGTTGGTGCTAGAAGAAAACTGAGGACATGACCAAAGTCATTAGGATTCATCCTCTGGGAACCATGAATGATAAGTACAGGATAAGTACAAACTTTGACCAGCTGGTGGTGCTAAAAGAAAAGTCAGGGTATAAACAACTATGATTCATCCTCTGGGAACCATGAATGTCTGTACAAAATTTCATGGCAATCCATTTAATAAGACCAAAGTGGTAGACCGACTACCACTCAAGATAAGCAGCCATAAAATAACACCGGTTTCAGACTCTAGCTCATAAATCCACAAACTCATAATTGAGAACTATTAATAAATATTGAAAAATACATCTATAATTGATATGATTATTCAACTTTTTTTTCGGCATCTAGCGGTGTGGTTGCAGATTGCAACCAACTGCGTACCCCTCCACTCACTCCTCCCTTTCCAAGATTGCGGTAACGTGAGCCGCCGAGTGCAAAACCGTGGTAACGCTGTTCGCCCCGCTCAGAGGCCAACCTTACCATCATAACACTACTTTAGGAGCAACAGAAGTCAGATGGCGGCTGGTGGTACCACGCTTCCACAGTTTCACAAGCGTGTCGGAGAACTACGGTGGCCTTCAGGTAACGTAAACACATGAGAGTCTCTCTCTCTAGAGCCAGTGTTTGGTTTGTCTGTTCTGGGCTACTATAGAAACATGGTGGAGCAACATGACATTGCGGACTCCTTGAAGAGGACCAGCTCCAAAGAACGTATATTGCCAAGAAGTGAAAGTCAATAGTTCGTTCCATTGCAACATCAGCACCCAGCAGCAGAGCTACGCTTATGCCATTTTGGACTGAAAGCGACTATCGGACACCAGTAAAACGTCAAATATGCTGTACAAAAGTAAAACTAAATAATTTCTATTCTATTGTCATATTCTACCGAAATGGCCTGTGTTGAACATATAT
Source organism: Sebastolobus alascanus (assembly GCA_916701645.2). Taxonomy (NCBI): domain Eukaryota; kingdom Metazoa; phylum Chordata; class Actinopteri; order Perciformes; family Sebastidae; genus Sebastolobus; species Sebastolobus alascanus. The sequence continues at coordinate 1,889,659 of CAKAOJ020000194.1, forward strand.
AAAATATTATAATATAATAAAAACTAACTAATAACTTCATGTCAAAAAAACGCCGGAGTTTCGTCTCTGCTTCTATACTCTTTGCCTGCTCCCTATGTAGATATGAAGGGCTCATTCTAAACTGAGGAAAACACAACGATTCTTAGTTTCAGGTGATTAAACACTAATGAAACATATAGTTATGAATATTATATCCCATTTCTGCTAATAGATCCCCCGAAATGTGACACAGTGTTCCTTTAATATAAAAACAACTTATTTGAAATTGGGCTCGGGGCATGAAACCATTCTTCCCGTATATTCTTGTGTTCATTAATTTCTTTGGGCCTTACTTAAGGCCTGAATACTAATTCTGAATGACTGCATTTTTAAGGACTTGGTGAAAAAGTTGCATAATCCGCCTCACTTGCCGCAGTCTTATCTTAAAGCAGTAATATACTGTATTTTCCATTGCTCATTCTAAATATTCATATGTACATGTTAACAGCATTTGAAGATGTCAGGTTCATTTCGGATGTGTCCCTTAATTGAATAATTTAACATATGTTCACTTGTTTTCTTGTGGTCTTTAAAAGGGCCATAATATGACTTGACACTGTGGTTCGCATTGTGTCGTCTGACAATAGGGTGAAACAGCTTCCCCTGCCCCAGACGAGGCAGGTTGTTGGGGGTCTTTAATGGGCCCCGTTGTCAAGGATCCTTTGGCTTTAATGAGAACACACACACGCACACACCAACACACACTCACACACAAAGGAGCTCAACTTTGAGGCTGGACTACAATTGGTTGGGGAGTTAATGAACCAAAGGCATGATAGAGCGCGTTCTCTGGGGAGATTATCAACAACAGTCCAGCGCTGCCTCTGCTACTGTGCTGATTGACTTGGCCTCAAATTGGCTGCGATGCTTCTCCCAGCTTGTGAGGAGAGCTGCGCCGCGGCCTGGTGGATGCACTCTTGTCTGGTCTGACAGTGGAGAACAAAGGGAATTTCAAAAGGTTTCCCTCATCTGCCTTTGTCAGCTTGAGTAGGCATGATTATAATGAGATGACCCCAGAGCTTTCAAAGGAGATTTTTTTCCCCTGACTAGTCCACCGAGTTCATCAAAGGCAGCGAAACAAACAGGGAGGCAGACATGCAGATATTAGTCGCAGAGAGGATCGGAAAACTCAGGGACTTGCATTTTAAAAATCAAGGTGAAAAGCGCAAGAAAGATTCAAGCGCACTAACAAACAAATTCAAACTTTTGAGTGAAAACACGATTCACAGGAAGATGACTTCAGCCCGCATTCGCACCCCCTGCAGCCGTCCTCCCATGAGACTCCTGGGTGCCTTCCTCTGCTGCCAGGCAACTGCGGTGACAGTGTGATTCACTCACATGACAAGATTTTGCAAAGCAATTAAGCGAGGACTCAAGCCTCCTGAGGCGAGCAACATATATAGCTCCTCTCTCCGAGCTTGAAGAACGAATGGAAGTTTGATGGAAATTTACAAAGAGACAAGTTAGTCGAGACTGTACACGGATAAACAAGATCGGTATTTCTTTATCAAAACTTTTTGCTTTTCTACCAAAACTGTCCTAGGTGACAAAACACAGCATACCCGTAAAAAAACTGGAGCTACAACACCAACAACAGGGCAGTTATAATCACATGGATTCTTGTCGGCATATGATTTACAGGTGATATTTCCAACAAAACACATTGTGTGTTTCTGTTTTTGTCCTCAAAATGAGCTTCTATCATTTCATCTACTGTGGCAAACCTGTATTAAATATATGGAAACAAGAATGTGATTATGTGTACAGTGGAAAGATTAGAATTTGCGTGTAGTTCCTCTTTAAAATGAATAGTAACTATTTGAATGTGCTAACCATAGATATAAAACAGGTACTAACAACAGTGGAAGGGGATATGATGATGTTGCAATGGAACGACTAATTGACTTTCACTTCTCATGTCCCCAGGCCAACCTCGGTCATGAACCGATGTTTTGAATCAAACTGTCTATTTTAATTCAGGTACTTCTCATTGTACCCGCCATTTGTGTCTGCTCGGCAGTCTCGATACTTTCCACCAGTCCTCTCACTGCTCTATTCAGACATCACGCACACACTCTTCATAAGGTCACAGAAGGATTAGACATTACATTTGTTCTTAGTCAACTTTATAATCATTTATTCTTTTACTTTTCTTTATAAAATCATTAATAATAAACATCTCCATAAAATCATCAATAGTTTTAACTTCATCAGACCTCACTTGATTCAACTCATTTCATTCGTTCATCATTATGCAATTAAAGGATAAAAACTAGGGCTGTCAAAGTTAACGCGATAATAATGTGTTCATGAAAATTTGTTTTCACACCACTAATTTCTTTAACGCATTAACGCAATCGATATTTCAGAGGTTGTAACAGGCTCAGTTTAAAAGCTAGAGTGAAGATACTGGCATCATATGAAACTAACCTAACAAAGGAATCCATTGCTACCAACCATGTCATACCGGCTTGTCGCAAAGGAGGTTAAATAACGCTCCAAACTTAAGTTAAATTTTAGCGAGGAAAAACTGGCATGGCCATTTTCAAAGGGGCCCTTTGACCTTTGACCTCAAGATGTGTGAATGAAAATGGGTTCTATGGGTACCCACAAGTCTCCCCTTTACAGACATGCCCACTTTATGATAATCACATGCAGTTTTGAGGCAAGTCATAGTCAAGTCAGCACACTGACAGCTGTTGTTGCCTGTTGGGCTTGAGTTTGCCATGTTATGATTTGAGCATATTTTTTATACTAAATGCAGTATCTGTGAGGGTTTCTGGACAATATTTGTCATTGTTTTGTGTTGTTAATTGATTTCCAATAATAAAAATATTTATATATTGCATAAAGAAAGCATATTTCCCCACAATACATTAAAGAAATTAGTGGTGTTAAAACAAATTTGCGCGTTAACTTTGACAGCCCTAGTAAAATTATTTTGGTGAATTAAGATTTAGATTATACAGCGTGATCAAATCAAGTGAATCTGACAAGATTATAAATGTTCAGGTCCAGTTTACATGTATTACATCCACATTTCATGATTCAGTTTCCTTCTGCTCTCACCAGTATAACATGCAGAAACACCAGTTTTACAATGTTACAGGGTAAAAGGGAGTAACAGCAGTGCATAATCTCCAGCAATCAATGCACAGCTTTCACAAATCAAGTCAGCCAGGCGTGTTCCCTGTAAAGATGTTGAATGTCTCAAGAGGTTCTGTTCTTCCAATCCAATCAATACCCTTTGTCTGTTTCCACTTAGCCAGCTATGGGTCAGTGTCTGTGTTGTAAATGAGGTGTAATAATTACACGTTCTCAGCAGGACCCCGTTGTGCTGTGGAGAGACAAAAGACTCTCCACCTCAGACAATCTGTTTGCACATGGACATGTTCACTGTGCCTTGTCAAACTCAGCTGGAACCTACATTAAATCAGTGTTTTTATTTCAATCTTGCTGGTCAGTTCAGGTCCAGTGTTGCAGAAGGACAACCTGTCAGTCACGGGTAATGAACAGCACAAGATACAGCTGGATCACTGAGGTACGGCACAGGTTTCACATCATCTGTAACTGTCAGCAGCGGTAACAGGAAACAGTGTGTGTACCCACTGTTCACTGCTCATTTTCAGCCCTTCATCATACAACTAAACCGGCTCCATATTTCTCCGAGCTGTCACGACCTTCAGCACGCACACAGGCACAAAATGGGCTGTCTCTAAGAAGTCAATATGCACCAATCACCTAGGAGAATGATTACAACACACAGCGATGAGCATCTGTTAATGGCGTGTCATCATCATGGAAAATGGAAAACAATGTTTTTTTGAACAATGGAAGGCAACTTGTTTTTGTCCCTCGCATAAATCCATGGTCTGTGGTCTGTTGTACATCGATTTTGGAGGTCCTTGACATGAAAAAGTTTGAGATTGCTCTCAAAATCTGTGTGCTGGATTTTTCTAACTTCCATTTATGTTCATCGCTCACTTTATGTTCCTCTGGGAAGCGGCCTGGCAAAAAACAATTTTAATAAATAAATAAGTAAGTAAGTAAATGGTTATGATGGTATGCATATTTATAATGTTTTTAGTGTTCAACACAGTACATTTCGAGAGACATTAAAATGATGACAATAGAATAGAAATAATTTTTTGTTTTACTTTTGTACGGCACTTTGTAGGCGGATGTTTTACTGGCGTTCGGTTGTCACTTTCAGCCCAAAATGGCAGAAGTGTAGCTCTGCTACTGGGTGATGATGTTGCAATGGAACGACCAATTGACTTTCACTTCTTAGCAATATACGCATTTTGGTTCAAATGCTTCAGGTCATGTCCCGAGGGCAACTTTGGTCATGAACTATTGTTTCGCTTGACAACTAATTTTATTGTATTGTACACAGTACACCACACAGTGAAATTTAGTCTCTGCACTTAGTCTCTCTCTGCATTTATTTCATCCTAGTAATAGGATACTATATAGCACCTTGGGAGCAGTTTGGGGGTCCAGTGCCTTGCTCAAGGGCACCTCAGCAGTTCCCAGGGGGCGAATTGGTAGCTGGAGAGGTGCCAGTTTGCTCCCAGTCTGTCCGGGGACTTGAACTGACGACCCTCCGGTTCCCAAGCCAAGTCTGAGCTACTGCAGCCCCCATGAGCTGGTGGCACTAGAGAGAAACTCTCTAAAGTCATGAGGATTCATAACGGGCACCATGTGTGTCTTTACCAAACGTAAGTTCAATCCATCCAATAGTTGTTGAGATACTTTAGACCAAAGTGATGGACCTACCAAAGGGCAGATCAACATTGCCATCCCTAGGGCCTAGCTGCTACCATGGCTAATAAAAATGTTGAATCCTCTCATAGCTCTGAGTTCAGAAATGCCTGATGAGTAAAATCAAGGCCTTTTGTCTCAGAACTTTACACTTCAGAGATACTTTGTCATATCATAAGCGTTGCACACCCTCTTCCTAATAAAATAAAGCAGTCACTCGTTGTCTCTCATGTTCTAATGTAAATAAGGGACTTTGGATTTTGCAAGTCAACAGATGGTTGACCTTTTCTAACCTGCTTTCTAATGTCACCATTGTGCCGGAGGAAAAGTCAGAGGCAGCATAAGGTCAGGCCAAAACATGTTGAAAATATTGCTATGCAAGGCTGAAATCTGCTGGCTTTCATTCACACTCATGCAAAAATGCAATGTGTGTGGCCACACACACACACACACACACACACACACACACACACACACACACACACACACACACACACACACACAAGCAGAACATTTTGCACTGTTTTGATGACCAAGCAATCAATAGAGTAATGGAGTGCGGCCACCTCTGATTGTATTGTCCTACAATTGTTTCACCTTCATGACAGTAAAAATCGAGCGTTGTCCGTAAAATTGTTTCCCCATTGAAACAAGACCATGTGTGCTCTTCTGTTTATTCTGTAGACTTGTGTATTCTGTTTCTGAATTTAGACTATTTTTCTCATGGATTGTGACTTTCATTACTCCAGAGCACTGTATACTGTATGCCTGTTTGAATAAAGACACAACCGTGACAGCATAGAGCTTCGTCTCAGAAGATGGAAATGAGCGTCAAGCCTCCGTGTCAGCAGCGAGACTTAACACACATTCACACTTACAGTACGCTGCAAGCAAAAAGCGAGGCTGTTTAATTGGGCCCTGGGAGAATACACCAGAACAATCCGTCCAACAATTCATTATGCATTTAACAGATGATTAACTTTAGCGAAATGCATTATGTTTCCACACTTGTGTTGTGATTTTTCCCACAGTACGCCTCCATTATTCACATAGTATAGAGGCAATAACATAATCACAATGTAAAGTAAAAGAGACATATAATAACAAGTGAAACTAACCTCTAGATCTACTTTATTCCACACAACCCAAACAGATTTTTTGTGTTCGTAAAGGCTAAAATAATCCTATCACATATCCAAACAGCTCTGACTCTGGGTCAGATTCTCCAAGCTGTATAGAGATGTACAACAATGCACAAGGGATTTCATGTTTTGTTGACACTGGTGGAACTCAATGCCTCATTGCCCCTATACTGCAGCGACTGCATTTGTTTTACCACCATTTTCATAATCGTTTCCACTGTTCAGTGACCATTCCTGGAATAGGCCATTTGCATTCTGATAGAAAAGCTAATTTAAAGATGATGGAGGCACACTATGCACATATCTTTGTATAGATTGGTGTTTACCTAGCCAAGACTGTGCCAGGAAAGTACACCTCCCAGAAATGTCCAGCAGGTGGTGACACAATGGTCTGCACCAATGCTGAAAAACCATGTAAACATAATTCATCAAGAGTCTACAGACATTGTACCAACATTTTGAGGCTGTACTATGGCACAGTGCTGCTTTGAGCTAAATGCTATTTGGTCAAAAACCAAAGTATTGGACAAATTTTAATTTTGACCTGATGACCACTAAATGGAAAGCAAGATGAAAAAGTTAAATAATGGATGTTATTACAATTCATGAGGGGAACATGAATGTCTAATCTTGTCAAATACCACTGGGCAGCACCCTTTGGTATCAGAAACTGATGCACGGAGGCACTCTTTAGCGACAGCATACCTACGTGACAAAGTGGGCTTTCAAGTAACTCCAATGTAAACCCACCCACAGCGTTGTGCAATGGTCGGAGCAAGTGACGTAGTATTAATGGTGTGAGAGCCGGCTAAGGGCGGGCAGAAGGGGTGATGGATGGGTCAAACAAACACAGGACTTCCGCCAGGAGACTTGTGTTCATGTCCCGTGTGAAACTAAAAGCAACGTTGTCTTATTTTGTCACGTTAGTCGTTAGTCATGTGACTCGTTGGTGTCGTCAGTCCCGTGAGTTGCTAGTCAGTGAAGTTAACTTCAACCACGACCGTTTCCTAAACCAAACTAAGTGGCTGTGTTGCCTGAACCTAACTTCCTGTGAAAGGAATGTATATTGACACGCTGTCCCCGGCACGTCCAAACGTAATGCAACAGGTGTACCCCGTGCGTCAGTCTCCGGTACCGAGGGGCACTGACCAAGCGGCGGTACTTGACGAGTTGGGACTGAGAATGTGTTGGTCTGTACCACATTTCTTGGCAATCCAGATAACAGTTTAGAGAGAGATATCACTCAAAATCACAAATGACAACCCTATAATGGCACTAGCGATTTGGAGAGCCAAACAGGTAGGGAGGACCTAAACGCAGACAAAAACAGGCTGACTGGTGCAGTAAAATTATGTAATAAACTAAAGACTTACAAAATGAGAGTCCAAAATGCAGGCAGGTAACAGCACAGAGATAACGGGCAAACAAAACTTCATATATAACCAAAGACAAACCAACAAAGGAACTGGGCTAGAATAAATAGTGAGACTGATGGGGGAAGTGGGAACAGGTGAGCAGGAGGTCAGGTGACTGCAGGGCTGACGAGGGGCAGGTGAAACTAATCAGGGCGGGGCAGACAAATCAAAACTGGCGGGAAAACACAAGGCAGGAAGTGAAGAGATCTGAAATGAGAGGAGTAACAAAATAAAACAGGAAACACTGAACATAGATGAGTGATATGAAAAAAACATAACCTAAGGGCAGGGCATATTATACTGTAAAGAGGATCTCCACCCAAGTCTTTATGGTGTATCATCTGGGGACTGTGAATATCTGGACATAATTTTGTGCCAACCCATCTTGAGATATTTTACTGGATACGTGAAGCCAACAGGCTCTAGACAAAAAGCCATTGGATCCCCAAAGTCTTTAAGATACATCATCTGGGGACTGTGAATGTCTGATGAATTTCATGGTAATACACGTAGTAGCTGTTGAGATATTTCTGTCGGTACCAAAGTGGTGGACTGACCAACATTGCCTTTCCTAGAGCCACCATTAATGCGGCTAAAATTGAAAGCAGCAATGTCATACAAAGTCAGAAAAAATGCTAGGTTTGATAAATAATAAACAAAGAAATTCCCCATAAAATTAAATATTTTTTTACCATAAAAAGTTGCTAAAAAGAGCTTCGACTTCACCACCCTCTGCAGCGTCATCCATCAGATGCTTGCTGGGTAACAAGCACTTTGCGAGTAGTTAAATTTATCTTTGTACGTGTGACAGTTTGGGAATAATAAGAGATGAGGCTCACAGGTGCTGTCTCTGCAGGGCAGCCGGTTGTTCTCAGGAGGAGGTGTGAAGTCACACCCACACTCTCCCCACAACAAGGAAAATAACCGAGGCAGAGCCAGCGGGATGGCTGCACCCAACCAGGAGCCATGATAACCTTGGTTATGCATTCCTCCTCATTGTCTTGGATAAACTATCTATGTGAGACGACCTTCTGTTAAAACGCGTTGATGATCATCTCTTCTTTAACAGCTCATCACATTGTCAAAATACAGGTAGCGAGGTGCCGCGGCACTCTGAGCCATCAACAGCTGAGTGCTGTGTGGATTACCAAAGGCAGTGAAATGCTCTTTGCTTTTCTCACTTCAGCTTCATGTACTTAGCTGCCTGTGACTGCACTCAGCTTTGGAGGAGGCACTTGTATTTTTTTTTTCTATAAGATTACAATTTCAAATGTTACAGTGGAACTATTCATGCAAGGGTGCACTGTGCTGAAAAAATACATATACAACAGTGATTTCTACTCACTGAAATTCCTTGTAACTGTGAACCTCAGCAGGAAAAATTGATTAAAGGGGACCTACTATGCTTTTGTTCTTTTCCCCTTTCCTTTAGAGTGTTATATATTTTTTTTATGCATGTAAAAGGTCAAAGTTGCAAAGTCCAAAGTCCACGTCAAAGGGAGTAATCTCCCAGAAACTGTCTGCCTTTTCTTCTGTAACTTGGTGATGTCACCAAGTAACACAATTGCACAACGGCTAGTTTGGCACGCCCTGAAACAAAGCTAGTTAGAGCGGTGCTGGAGCGGAGTCCGAAGAGTTTGGTTCGGTTGACCAATCACAACAGTGGACCAGCTGACCAATCAGAGCAGACTGGGCTTTTGGGGAGGGGGCGGGGCAGGAGCTCAAAAAGAGTGCTTCAGACAGACGGTAAAAAGAGGTGCTGCAGCCCAGGCGGTGTGAGAAAAGTAAAGTGTTTTTTGAACAATTAATCATGTAAAAATGTTCTAGTAGAAACCTAAAATACAAGCATGCACCTGAAAATGAGCATAATAGGTCCCCTTTAAGATATTTAGCCTTAAACAAAACAGACAAATTGTGAGAGAACAGCATCATTTGGGTTGTGAAAAGAGCTCATTTATCCACGTAACGTATATTTGAAATCTCCCAAAAGCCAAAAAAAGAAAGAGTGGTGTCACTTCATCACTTCACCCTCCTCCATCCACGCCCCAACCAGAGGGTAACCTCACCTGAGAGAAAATCACCTGTCAATTAGGAAGAAGAACATGTCACCAGCTTTGCTGTCAAAAGTGACCTTGTGTGGGTGAAACTGGTGATGCACGTCATTGGTTTTATTCTCGTTGGACAGAAAAACATCATCCTTCTAAAGGAGTATTATGGAATTATGTTAATATTTCCCTTATTGTTTTATCCTTGTGTTATTTATTGCTTCTATTTTGTTTTATTGCAAAATGTCAGGATTTAGTTTTCGCGATTTGTGCTGAATTGTCCTAAACGGTCAAACACATGCTGCTTTCTACGGATAACAGTTGTTCATATCTCCTAACCTATAATACATTTCTCCAATGGTTTACTCCTACTTCATTCAAGGACATGTACGTGGTGATATGAGCTATGTACAGTACAGGATCTTCCATAAATCACCAAAATGTTTCAAATAAGTGAAGCAGTCTTGCATGTAAGAGAAATGATGTGTATTTTTAGACTTGACAGATTTCATACAGTTTCCATCTCCAGCATATATATGGTTACACTCTGTATTGGTTTACAAAGAAAAAAAAAGAAGTTGAAACTATGCAGCATTGATCCTGAACACTGTGTGCTCTTTTTTTGTCTTTTGTCATGTGATTGAGGATAAATGCTGAAAGCCCAGTTTCAAGCAAAGCATGAGACTTAAATGTATAAATAAAGTAAATGTCTATGTCTGTGAATCTATATTTATTGATCACATATTTTGGTATTACTACCGTTTAGGTTTTTTTCTTGTCTGCCAGACAATTTTAAGTCCCAGCAGGCAGCAGTTACCACATGGTTTACCCATATTTACTGCCATCAGACAAGAGTCTGTCTTGTTTATGGATTGGCTGCTGTCAGGAAGCTATCGCTCAAGAAACACACTAATTGGTCATAAACAACAGTATTTAACATGTCATTGTGTTGTATTTCACTGACGGTCAATATTCTCTTTAGCAGGCTGTTGACTTTCTAACTGACCGTAACCAGGCACAGAAGGCCTGCCAAGGTTTCTTTTAGTAAAAACATAAGGATTGGTTATACAGTTGTCATTTAAGCCAACAAAATCAACCAGCAAGAAATAAGATACTGCTTTTATCTACCTCTGTCTGAAGTCAAGGACTCATTGGTTCAAAAATAACACAAACAATTGAGTGGTAAATCTGCCCCAATTATCATTGTAAAAGGCAAGTGCTGCCGCAACGTTATGGTGCCTTCAAATGAAACTTGTGAGCTCGTGTTTACAACATGGGAAGTCGTGTACACGATATTCTTGCCATTCAAGTGCAATCAAGTCGTGAGAACGCCGCTGCTAAGCAACGGCAATGTTAACGTCACTGTCGGCGTCTAGAAGCCACAGAGGCTAACAATTTAGCAAGATAGCAAGTGGGTAACATAATGCAGGAAATGCAAAGGCATAATTTCAGAGGAAAAAGATGAGGCAGTTGGGAATATCAACATTTTCCTCTGACATATTATAAAATTATGAAGAAAAACAATATACGTCTAAAACTACAATATATTCACTTATTATGTACCGAAAAATTAACTTCCTTGGCCTCCGCCATTTCTGACAACGTCAACACTTTCACTTACAAGGTTGTGAATACGACAAGAGGGGGGCGTTCATGTGGACTCTTCTCGTAAACACGGTACTGTAAACACGACCCCATTTGAAGGCACCATTAATATTGCCGTTGCTTAGCAGCAGTGTTCTCACGACTTGACCATTTGAACGCCAAGCATATCCTGTACACGACTTCCCATGTTGTAAACACGAGCTCACGAGTTTCATTTGAAGGCACCATGAAGCAGATTAGAAACTTCCCACTGCAACAACATCAGGAGCTGAAGAGCTGTGTTGGCAGCAGTACATGCAGGTTAACTGTGATGGATTTTATTTGAATTCATTCTCCTGTGCTCAAAGTTGAACTCCTCCTTCCCCCTCTCTTTGGTTTATCCTCTGCTCTTAAAGCAGGCGCTCAATCCTTTAGGCTTTAAGTGGATGGAGAGCTTCAGGTTCTGGCTCAGACTTGCCTCCTGCCTTCTCACTGGACAGAGATTAAATTTTGATTGATTTCTCTCAGCGACGGCTGTTGGAAATCAGCTGAAAATTGAGAGAAAACGACCCTCAGTAGGCTGCGAGAACTGTGCAAATATGTGCACAATGACACCTAGTTTCTCACACAGTATTCATCCTGTGTCTTCAGCTACAGTTTCACATAGTTCACCTCAAGCATGACGGGAGAAAAAGAGGCATGAAGCCCAGCTGAGGAGCGCTCTACTTCACCTTCAGTGCAAAGATGCAGCTTTTCTCGCTCCACACCTTTGAAAGCGTACATGATGTTTTAGTGGTTTCCCACCTGCGGGGTGTTGACCTTGTCAGTGGTATTTCAGGCTCTGGGGACTTCTCTCACTTGGCTGCCAGCACCCGCAGGTGGATGGAGCGAGGGGTTGTCATGGAAACAGGCCACTGGGATGGGACACGGTGCAGGCTCCAGCACACGCTTTGAAAAGCTTTCATTGATAGCCGTCCCAATGATCTGATTTCCGGTCTGTTACTAGGCTACCCACTGAGACCGTATAAAGACTCGGACACTCTGTGCAGATAAAAGGACGGCAGCGCATTTTTCAAAGTAGCAGATTCAATACGCAGGTTTAACAAATGCCAGACTACTGCGGCTTCGCCCTCCTCTGTCCATCATTCTCAGAGCAGGACACAGTTCTCCCTAAAGGGCCCATGACATTCACTGACATTATTCTTGCAGCATCTCCTGACATCTCTATACACGGAGAAAAGCAGTAGACAGTGTTTAACCCATTTCATCAGCAGCATTTCTTGATGCACACAAAGCCAAATCAGTTACTGACAACAGTGTGACATTAAGAGTCAAGGGACTTTATCTGGGATATATAATGTGCATCAGTAACACTTTATTTTAACACCCTAATTAGCATTTATAAGTAATTTATAAGCATTTATGAACAATTAGTACATTGTTTAAAAGACACTATCATGTACATAATATATAAAGTGTATCAGTAACACTTTATTTTAACACCCTAGTTAGCATTTATAAGTAATTTATAAGCATTTATGAACAATTAGTACATTGTTTAAAACACACTATCATGTAGCTTTAAGCAGATAAAGACAAAATGTTTATCATTTGTCAACAAATTATAAATTTGGATTTAAAATAGTTTATAAATGTGATAAAACAATTTCTTCCAGAGCTATCAGCTGCATCTCAGGGCCTTCATCAGCAGTTGGAGTTTGTTCAGTTATCATGAGTGAAGAAGTATTTAATTAAATAAATACTTTATTAACAAAAATAAAGCTTTTATTACAAGTGTGTTATATGTGTGATATTATATTGCTGATCATTCATTAACATTTATACCTGTTCTCATTCCCAGGGTGTCACCGGCGCTTTGTCACGGCCGTCGGTGTTCGATACCACCACACAAGGCACCCGTTAGCGCCAGTATGAGACGAATCAGGCTTTCCATTAACTATAATGTAAACCAATCCACGGCAACAGTAAATGCACAGGGAAAGTGCTTTGGTGACATAGTTTAAAGAGTAGTAATTTCCTAAACCTACATTACGTTTAATAACATTAAGAACGTGTTTACTGCGACCAAAAAGTGACGCAGAGGGGTCTGACAAAAGCGCCAGTATATGACAAGTTGGGATGAAAAAGTGTTGGTTATGGATACTTCACAGGAGAGAGCGTGCACAAGAATGAGCATGTTGTCAGGGGAGAATAAACGGAGATCGTTTGATTGCACCACAAAGCCCAGACCTGTCAGTCAACATCACTGGAGATCCACTTTTCTAGACAGTGAGCCACTCAGATTGGGATTTGCATTGCGACGGACTCAACATATTACTGTCTCACTAGATTTTTGCAGAGAAAGCAGATGGTTGTTTCATATCATTTTACTGAAAAAGATGAAGAAAAGCTACCGAAAATGTTATATCAAATGAAAATCCAACATGACAAAATGATGAATAATTTGCAGTCTCGGACGTACTGTAAATTCCATTCCACAAACAATACAAAATGATGAGAATATGAAACATGTGGCTGATTATAGCATGGTCGTTTGGTGCCAAATAACGCTGCAGTCTGTACTTGCTGTAACTGTCCATTATCCATAATCACCATCTCCTTCAATCTGGTCTCAGCTGAATTACACTCCCTATGTTGCTTCCTCTCCAAGCTTTGGAGCTACAGAGGTATGTCTGGTACAATAAAACAGACAATGAACAAAACATGCAGGCACCACATCCATTGTGTTGGTTTTGAGTGACGAATTTCTTTGTTTTTGAAGTTACTGTACGTACTCCGAGGCATTTTTGTGCAGTAATTACATTGTACCGGGACTAGAATTTAAATTATTCTCTGATAATTGCTTTTGCAGAGGCAAGCACACTGCAGTCTGCATCTCCCATTCTCTCTCTATCAATACTGAGGTTGTAACCAAACACCCAGAGCTATGCTCATCACACTGAAATTAATAAAATCCTACTGTAACACATTAATATGAGATGATGATTTTTTTCCCTGCAACTACATTTTAAGCTTTTAAACCTTTACTTTCAACCTGTAAATGTCTGTTTCTCCAAAGCACATTTATTAAATATACAGTATACACATTTTTATAAAAATGACACTTGGTGTTGAAATCATGGTTTAAAAAATATGAGGAAAGATTTTATTTAGCTTGCTCCTCAATAAACAACATGTTTGTGTGTGTAAACCACAACAAAATCAGTGATTGTAGACATATTCTAGCAAAATAAGAAAAGAAATATTTAAGAAATTTAGAAAGCCTTACATCTATTGACCTAGTTCATAACATTCATATTTCTATTGCTGGTTTACAGTAGCTGCTCTGCAAACTTAAAGTCTAAATCAAACATACTTATTATGTTATTATAATGATTTAATGTACAAAAAGTAAATCAAGTCATAGCTGATACAACATTACAGAGGAATTGCTAACATTATTCAATAGACAGTATATCAAGTCTAAACATACTTTGTCAGCTTATATTTGAGTTGATAGACAAATTAGTATATATATTTCAGTGCACAACAGTCAACAGTGAAACTGTTTTACAAGAGAAAGAAAGAAGGCAGTCTCTAACAGTTCTGCCGTAGAAACATGTCAAAAACAAGGTTGGATTTCAGCCTCTCCTTTGCTTACTGAATCCGTGACAATGCTCATGCTGTGTTCATTAAAACAAGAACTAAATATAAAGCACAGTGACTACTAAGTCCAGGAAGCTAAACAAAGCTGCCATATTGTGAGTCAAAATGGGACGAGAGGCAAAAAGGCAATATGCTAAACTAAAGATCTGAAAATCTCGGTTCGTCATTTGCTTTAAAGAGCAAGTCTGAGAGAACCAAAGAAAGCAAAATAGGAAACATGAGAGAATAAAAATGACTTGATTTCAATTACACAAAGAAGCAAGTATGTATATTTGTGCTCCTGAAAGAAACATGTCTCTAAATCTCCCACTGGATAGTCGCTTTCACCACATGTAATAGCTGCGTGTGGTGTCCACCTGACTGGGTTTGCTCTCGGATGAGCCCTCTTTCTCCTTCTCACTGTCTGCCTCCCACAAGTTGATAAGAGGAGGGTACAACTCGTTCAGCGGTATGGACGAGGTTTTCTGCATGTACTTTTTCAGAGAGTGGTGATAGTTTTTTCTCTTCCACCTCTTGGCAATGAACACTCCCAGTGAGGCCAGACTGATGATCGCAAACATTGTTCCCATGACTGCCGCGAGAGCTGTGTTGGTCCCTTGGTCGGATATTTCCACAGCGAAGGTCGCTTGCTTCGTCGTCACATTCGCGCACGACTTCTGTGTCTGCTGGTGGATGTTGGAGACGGTGAGGCACACCTCGTACTCGGTTGCTGGTTGTAAATGCGTAAGGTTGTACTCGTGGACATCAACGGGTACCCTGGCAGTGTAAGTAATGTGTGGGTTGTCTATTTTCATGGTGGCAGATGACCACTTGAGGTTAGAGGTCATTACGTTGGAGTTTATTTTCCAGGAGACCAGGATTGAGTGAGATTCTATTTGTTTGACGTAGATCTTCATAAGCTGAGTGCTGTCTAACAGAGTGCCGTTCACCCGTATAGCTGTCACTCTTGTGTCGGCGCCCTCTGAATTTTGAGCCACACAGGTGTATCTGCCAGAGTCTTCTACTTGGATATGAGAAATTCTCAATGTCCCTTCACTGTTGAGGCTGTACTTGTCAGATAGGGTGTCCTTCATCACTTTGTTCCCCATTGGTGTCACCCAGTAGATCTCAGGCTCAGGCTGGGACATGGCTCTGCAGTCCAAATCCAAGGTCATGCCAATGTCAAGGTTGAGGTGGCTTGGGAAAGTATCATGGGAAATCAGGGGCAGGCACTGGTTCGCTAAATTATTCTGCAGCACCTCCCGCACATGCATACCCCTTACTTCTGTTGGCATGGCACAAAACATCGCCACAGGTTCCATGAAGCGGACGGTGGTTTTGTTGGAGCTCATCCACTGTATGACGCAGTCACAGCGCAGAGGATTGCTGTGGATGCTGATCTCACGCAAGTTGGGGAGAGAGTCCACCGTGGACTGATAGAGGGCATTTAGGGCATTGTTGTTCAGCATTAGACTCTCCAAGGCCGGGACATCGCGAAAGGTCTGACGGTTGATGTAAGAGAACTTGGGGTTGTTTGTAGCCTCCAGCTTTGTGAGCTCAGGAAGATTGTCCAGAGCGTACCGGTCGATAGAAACCAGCTCTCCCATGTTGTTTATACCCAGCTCCTTCAGTTTCAGCATGTTCTTGAAATCTCCTTCTTGAATCTTGTGCACTGGGTTTTTGTTCAAATCCAAGAATTTGAGGTTTGGTAGTTTCTGAAGGGCTCTTTGAGGAACTCGGACCAGCTTATTGTCATAGAAGGAGAGGCTCTCAAGATTGTCAAGTCCCACAAAGGCATTTCCAGGGACGTCTGTCAAATCCATCCCAGCCAAAACCAGGCTTCTAAGGTTGCCCAGTGGCTTGAAATTAAAGTCCATTATTCCAACAACAGGGTTCTCCCCAATCATGAGGATCTCTAGGTTGGGCGTAGATTCAAACCACTGGCTGTTGATGGTCTTGAGCTTGTTGGAGTTGAGGTGAAGCCTGAGCAGGTTGTGGAGCCCAGAGAAGGCATTGGCAGAGATTGAGTTGATCTGATTGTGGTTGATGTAGAGCTCCTGCAGGTTGCTGAGGTCCTGCAGACAGTAATCTGGCATTTCTGTGACCTGGTTCTCCTCCAGATGAAGCGTGGTGAGCTGGGACATATTGATAAGACCAACATCTCGAATGCTACTGAAGTTGTTCTGGGACAAGTCCAGCTCAGTCAAGTTGAAGAGCTGCTCCAGCTCATCATTGGTCCTGGCAATGTAGTTGCTCTGTAGGAGGAGAACCTGAGTGTCACTGGAGAGGTTTCCCGGGATGCGTGTTAAGCGAAGGTCATTGCAGTCCACAGTGATGGCTTCTCTGTAGGTGGACTGGGGGGTAAACCAGGGCCTGATCTCGCATACACACAGCTGGGGGCACTCATTGCTCTGGACGAAGGATAGTCCTATCGATACCAGCATCAGGCCAGCAAACACCTGGCCTAGCAGTAAGCAGTCTAACCTCCGTCTAGCCATGCTGGGGTAGGACAGGAGGAGGGGCAGATGCTTTTGGGAGAGAGTGCTTTACAGTCATCAACCAGACTTTCTGCTGATTAGGTCTTTCAGTCCAGTGAAGGAGTTGAAGTAGAGGGTGGAATTTTACATCAAGATCTTGGAGCCCCAGAGTGATCTGGAAAAGAAAGACAAAACATATATGTCATTATACAGAAAGTAGTGTCTATCCCATTATAATGAAGAGGGTATATAATGCATAATTATGTTTTTTTGCCATGCTAGCAGCATGACTCAAGGGATAGCAATGTCGGTCGGTTGGTCCACCACTTTGGTCCAGACTGAAATATCTCAACAACTATTGGATAGATTGCCATGAAATTCTGTACAGACATTCGTGGTTCTGAGAGAATAAATCCTCATGACTTTGGTGATCCCCGTACACTACTCTCTTGTGTCAGCTTGAGGCTGACATTTTGTAGTTTTGAGTGAAATATCTCAGCAACTATTGAATGTATTGCCATGAAATTTGGCACCACCATCATGTCAAAATGTTAATTTGTGTAGTACTTTGGTTTATAAACAAATAAAAAAAAGTATTTTCTGATTAAGATATGGGATAGATGTGGGATATGCCGATATTATTCAGGTTTTAGGAGCATTCTTTGGACATGTATAGAGCGCATTTGGAATATGTGTCTCAGTTGGGGTTTTTAATGGCAGTTTGCGACACAAGGCCCTACGGCCTCTTGCCTGTTTGCGGCCAGCTCTGTGCGTTGCAGACAAACCGACTAGCCAACAGTTGACAGAGATGCATGCCCAAAAGAAAAGCCCAAATTTCTGGTCGGAAGGAGAAACACGCCTACTTTTAAACATTATAAAGAGGTTTTTGGATATGCACAAATATCGCAACCAATCTTTTCAAGAAGGTTGTTGAAGGAATGAAAGAGGGAAGCGTACTAACGGCTGCATGTAAACAGAAATATTAGTGGAATATTCTTTTCATTACCCATGTAAACAGCTTAGTAGGAATATTGTCTTTTTTGGAATAAGGGCAAAAAAACTGATGTTAACATTTAGCTCAAAGCACTACTGTGTATAAATACAGCCTTATAAAGCAGCTAGCATGACTGTAGACTCTTAGTCTTTTTGTATGTAACAATTACTGGATTATCACATAATCGTTCATGTTTCTTGTAAATGA
The DNA here is from genome assembly GCA_916701645.2 of Sebastolobus alascanus. Taxonomy (NCBI): domain Eukaryota; kingdom Metazoa; phylum Chordata; class Actinopteri; order Perciformes; family Sebastidae; genus Sebastolobus; species Sebastolobus alascanus. Next base: position 1,907,971 of record CAKAOJ020000194.1, read on the forward strand.
AGCAATTACTTAAGACAACAGCCTGACTAAGAACAACAATTGCTTCTCACTATCCTTTGGAGACTGTGAGTTATGTGCATCATCAACAGTTTTGGAAAAATGCAAGTTCAGCTCATTACAATGCCTGCACAAAACACTGCTCTGAACTACTTGGACATGGATCAAATTCCATGGAGGGCTTTCATCTATCCAACAGGCCCACGAGGACTCGATCATTAGCTTCTCCGAACATCATTAAACACTATGAGATATTTGTATGTGCCATGCCTCAAAGAAAGCAAAAAAAAGATGCACGTCTTCATTTTTAATGCAACGTCTTCAGCATTCTGAATTTAGGGCAAACATGAAAAAATAGAGTTTTCAGCAGGCGTAGGATTTTTTCTGGGTTGATTGGGTACAGACGGAAAATTGTCAAAACTTTGGGGAGCATTCTTTAACTCTAATCATCACAATTAGGGATTTCAGGAGAGGGCTGAGAGAGGACTAGAGACTCTGATCTAGCTCAGTAGCTTGGTTCAGCAAATGCAAGCTCCTGAGAGGTGCAATGGGCATCTGTTTGCCCATATGGCTGTAACACTTACTCCAGTTACTTGGAAGATAAAGCATTCATCCTGGCAAACAATAGACAGCTTGTACTCAATGCCAGTGCTACATTTTAAACCTCTCATTGTCTATGATTACATGGGCATTACAGTCATATAATTTTTTATCTATCTATGGCAATGTAGGTCAGTCAGTCCACCACTTTGGTCCAGACTGAAATATCTGAGCATCTATTGGATGGATTGCCATAAAATTCCTTTCATGTAACTTACAACTATTTTTGATATATTCAAGATATTGTATGTTTTGGTATACTTGATACTTTGGGTGTATTATTGTCTCTGCATTCCCATGATTTGGGATTGATTGATGATGAGTTTAGAGGGTTTTCATTGCGTACTTGAATTATTAATTGGGTGGGTTGGATAGTTAACCACACCTGCTATCCACAGACTGTATATAAGAAGTGGACGTAGTCACAGTGACGACACCCACTGGTTTGTGGACTACGGTTTTGAAGCCTTGAGTTTGGCATTTTGGCCGTCGCCATCTTGTTTTTTTGCAACCAGAAGTGACACGAGAGGGTGGAGCTAAGTATAACTGAACACTGAATAAGACATTTTTAGGTGACCAGAAATGTTAAGATTAACTTTCATGAACTGAAAACACACTGTGAAAGGGCTAAAGTTGTAAGACGAAAACACAGACAACTCCCAGACCGGACAACGCCGTTGTAGCGACCTGTCAATCACAAGGTAGCCATGCCCTAAAGCATACCCTGCTTTATGGTCTATTTGACTCTAAATAGGACCATAATTTACTAAATGAACATCATGCTGTATTGAAGAAGACTTGAAACTAGCGACTGAGACCATAAACTCATGTTTACAATGTTTACTGAGGTAATAAATCAAGTGAGAAGTAGGCTCATTTTCTCATAGACATCTATACAATCAGACTTCTTTTTGCAACCAGAGGAGTCGCCCCTGCTGGCTATTAGAAAGAATGCAAGTTTAAGACTCTTCCACATTGGCTTCACTTTTCAGACCCAGAGGTTGCCCCCTGTTGCCATCATAGTGCATGTGGTGACCAATTTGAAACATTTAGATTTGATGAAGAGCTGACTGGGTTTGAAACATTTAAATAATTTGGGGTTTAGAGTCAGTGGGCAGCTTTTACTCTTTACATCGATATTTCACGAACATTCATGGTCCCCAGACGATGAAGCTACCTGACTTTTCCTCGAGCGCTACATTTGTGGTTTTGAGTGAAATGTCTCAACAACCACTTGATGGATTATTGCCGCTGAATTTGCTACAGACATTCAAATATCCCACTGGATGAATGTAATAACTTTGGCAATTCTTTAACTTTTTTCATTTAGTGTCATCATCAGGTCAAAATCTTAAGTTGTCCACTTTGGTTTATGACCAAATACCTGCAAAATAGAACTGCCATCAGCCTCAGCTGTACTTTGTGTTTTAGCATGGTGATGTTAGCATTTAGCTCAAAGCACCACAGTGCCCAAACTCTTGTTAGCGATGATTTGGAGTAAACCAGGGCTTTCATATTTCTTTTATCTCATGAGATATGCGTCTCATTCACTTAATAATTCTGGTCACATACAAATACAGTATGTACTGTAGACATACAGTTTCTATGTTATGTACTTTTCTAACAGTTTTATACCTCCCCATTGTTTATTAACAGGATTAGGTTCCCAGCACGTCTTTAACAAGCCTGTTGACTTGCAGCATCCTACAGCAACAGAGATCATAATACTCAATTAGGTCTGTTTACTAAAGGAGTCATCCCATCCAGTGCAGAGCCATACGGCAGCACCACAGTACCACGGCCTTCTCCACCACACAGCTTTATGGTCAACACCAGCTTAAGGAGATAGCACTTAAGAGGCTTTCAAACAAGAGAGCTGACTAATTCATCTGAATGCAAACTGCCTGGCAACAGCACCAGGGAGACAGGAACACGTCTGCGCTCCTCCTATGCCGGGGAGTCCCGATGGGACGGGGCGGAGCATGGGTGAAACAGGGATAGTACAGTATCTTGTCTTCAAGCTAAAGCACTATATATTGTGGCGATTGCTGCGCCAGTCAGGATTAGTGGATGGAGATACTGAAGTGGAGATTAGCTTGAGGCAGTGTACTGGATTCAAACCCAGAGGAGAGAAACAGGTCACTTAGCACTTTAATTAAAAGCAACATATCAGTGCAATCTGAGCCACATACAGCAAAGAGAAGAGTGTTAATTCATTGGTAATCTCTATATGAAAATAATTCCTTAAGTGCTTTTTTGTATGTGTGTCAATGACTTTATATTCTGTCCCATTGCAATATAATATGATAAAAAATAATTTAATTTTGTTACAGTATTGACAAGAATGTTGCTATATTTTTATTTTTGTAGCTTGTGCTGCCTGAGGAACTGCGTGTCATCCACGCTTGTTCGTCAACCCTATAAATAACCCTCATAGAAAGTTTCTGGCATTGTTATCTCAAAAATTAAAAAACAAACAAACAAACAGAACAAAAAATAGAAAAGATGGGAAAATATTTCAAAACATCATGCATAATTTACATTTAGAAGAATGTTGTTTTTGTTGTCTTTTCTTGGATTGGACTGATAAAGTTACTGCATTTTCACTGAATTCACCTTTTTTTAGCTGAATAAAGTAAAAAAAAAAAAGGCAGATTCAGGAAGTAAACAATTCACAGAATTTAATCATTATACTATGTCAAAATTATTGTTTTAATTGAAAGGATTAAACTGTGAATAAATGCATTTTAGCTGACTAAAACTGAAAAACTAATCAATATACTGCGAAAACTGAGAATAAATGCAATTTTGCACCGTTGACTAATTTTTACATTGTTAGCCTCAGATCACAATCTTGCATCTCTATAACTTAATATTAGTGTTGGAGAGGCACAAACAGAAATTTAAAAAGCTGTACTCTACATGGTCATTATATGGCTTTTTGTTTTTTAGAATATACGCATCCTACATATTGTCACAAAAAGTATACAATGCGTCAAGATTGTAAGCCAGATTTATAAATACGTAATTTTCCGCTCTCACATTCTTCCTCATCCATTTACCACAAATGGGGTTAATCTTAGATTCTCCCCATTCGGTAAATGCTAAAAGCTTTGTCTGTGCTCTCCTTTCTGCAATGTAAGATTAAGAAGTTTCTGATCCCATTTAATACTGAACACACACAAAATATGACACATTTGTCGAAGTGAAAAGTAGGTTAGCTGAAAACAATAAAATGTTGTTCTGATGCAACTATGAGCACTTAAAAGACTGAAAAATGTCATCGTCAACATCCTGTTGACACTTGAGTAAACGCTGCCTGGGTCATCCTGACACAGGCTTCACAGGTCCATTGTGATCAGAGTCCCAGAGCCACAGGAAAGCTCACAACACACAGCAGGTGGAAGAACACTCAACACAACACCAAAGGCAGGAAGGCAGGAAACGGAAAAAACCCAGAGGTTGTAACAACGGCCACCTTTGAACCTGTGAACGGGATACTTGAAACAAACACCAACAGCATCAGACATAAACTCTGTGGTCTAAAGCCCCATTCAACAACCTGCTGCAGGATGCAGGATCGCTTTGTATTGCTTTGTTATGTGGGTGTTACTGTAGTGCAGCTTTTATTAATCAAAGACAAGTGGGACAGGTGTTGTAACACTAAACCCACAGAAATGGATCAGTAATCTGAATATGTAAATGTATCATCAAACCTACCTACATCCTCTATCTACCCTAACCTAATATATTCATATACATAATCATTTCATACTTTTCAAGGTAGGCAGGTAGGTAGGTAGGTTGACAGATAGGCAGGTATGTCATGTCATGAGAGCCTATGAACCGAAAAGCTATTTACATCATTCATGTATGCAATGCTGTGATTTCCACAATATTTCATATCGGTAAGTTTAAATTTAGGCATCCATTGATTAATGAATTTCTCCTTTGTACGGGGCTCCTGCACCTGCTGTATCTCAGTCTTTATAAAATGCCAGCTACAGCGTTGTCCATAATGTCCATGTTTATACTAAAACCGGTTTCTAATATGATCATTAGGTCAGCTAATCAGACCATGGGGTGAAGTATCACACTAGATGATGTCGCTGGTGACACAAATACACAAAAGTCAAACCCAGTCTAGCTGCAGTGACAACCAACTACAGGGCCTGTATACTGAACATGACTCTACCACAGTTTGTGAAATATAAAACAACTTTCACAACATCATAACTATCTATCGGCGTGTCCCAAACCAATACTACATACTAATTCTAAGCAGGATTTAGTGTATAATGTGTTCACACTATTGTATAATGGCAGAGTGTTTAATGGCTGCAGGTACTACATACACAATGCTGTCAGGAGACCAGACTTTTCCTTAATTAAAGTTAATTATACTGCGGAAATTTGGATTCGAGATAGTAGCTTTTTTTTTTTCTTAAAGTAACAGAAACAGCATTGTTTTAGGCCTTCTCTTCTTTATCTTTTCTCATTACTTGCCAGCACTACAAGAGTTGTGCCCGATTTTACCGATACAGTTGCAATGACATGACGTTGTGCCAATGTTGTTGCACGAAAAGGTGCATGAATGACATGATAATGTGCAAGGCAAAAGCGTGCAATAAGAACGCCGTTCTTGACTTAGGCGTGTTGTTAGTACGCCATGTAGCCTGTACTGACTGCAATGTAAATGCATTTGCATAAATATGCCACGCTCAGAGCTAAGACTGCTTACAGTGGGCGAGACCGGAGGTGGATGTGTCCAACAAACACGGGACTTTCAACCATGAGACCGGTGTTATGTTAGTTATGTTAGTGATGTTTGTGACGTGTTTTCTGTAGTTATGTTACGTTGTTTCTGTACATATTTTACTTAGTTTCCGTACTCGTCTTAAGGTCAATCATGACAGTTTTCCTAAACGTAAGTGGTTTTGTTGCCCCCTGCTGGTACTGCGCCTTCATCCACGCATGTAATATTCACGCCTCAATGAGCCAAAACGTGACACTGACTTGTTATCCTCTGGTGGACAGGCGGGTCTAACACACACTTTGGCGTGATACCGGGTTGCAATGACAGTAACTGCATTCATCCAGGTAACCCAAATGCTCAGAATCTGAATTTTTACCAGAAAGAGAGGGATTGAACATACAGTTTTCTTCTGAACTGTGCAAAACATGTCTGTGATGATGAGTAATGGTGAGAGGAAAGTAATCATTTTCTTGTATCAAGGTTTAAATATGTGAGTGACGGAAGATGTGAAAGCTCTTTACTAGATAAAGTCTCCCTCTGACTGACTAAGTCCAAGGCTCAGTTTTCACATTCCAGTCCGAGTCAGTCTGAGGACACTCAGGCTCATCGCCGAGGAAATCCGTCCTTGAATGCGATAAGAATGGAGAGTGACATGAGAAAATGAAAATGTGATCTCAACATGATAACAAGAGTCTTGCATTAGGATTCTCTTGGGAGACGCACATATAACCGCACTGGTTTGCCTTCGAGCTTTAGTTTACTCATCTGCACTCACATTAGAAAAAAAAAAAAAGATAAAACAGAAATGAGGGGAGACAAATTACAGGTGGAGCAAGTGAGATAAACAACCCCAGGGAGCCTATAAACACACCTCGACACAAACTGAACAAAATTGAGGTGATGAAAACACTCCTGAATTAGATGACAGAACCTGAGTGACAAGGAGACTCAACAAGGGGTAATATGTTCAGACTGTTGCTGTGACAGGAAGGCTAAATGAAGAGAAAATACACCTAATATATGAAGTGAAAACTCAACTGTCTCTCTTTCTTTATCCGTCTCCATCTTAACAAGAGAATAAATAGAGAAAAACTCATATTACAGCCTCTTGGGAAACACGTATCCAAATAGAAATGTAAACAGTTACACCTCCCTTAGAGACTATAGTCATGTAAAGCATTATATCATTTTCCTAGGATGGATGAGGGAATCCGGACTGGGTTGTCGTGATCCTCTCGCCCGTGCTCACACCTGCCTCTAGTGCTCTCTCCATCCCCTCCCTCTAAGGATTTAATATAAAGCACTCCGCCTCCTCGCAGGACGCTCAAATAAGCAGAAGTTGAAAAATGAGCCAATATTTTCTGAACAATGCTTGTAGAACTGTGTTCGCCCATCCAGAGCTCAACAGAGAGGAAAACAAAGCCACAGTTGTGTGTACAGTATGACTGTATGAATAGCTTCCCCTGACATACACAAACAAATATGTTAAGTAACACACACTACGACAAATAGATCACCATGCAACGCATCCTCATTCAACAGCTCGTACTTACGAAAAGGTTGTGCTCATTACATGGATACAGTCTTTTCAAAATACACTTCTGTCTTCACAGGAAACAACTTGTTTAGGTAACAAAACTACTTAGGGTTAGGAAAAGATCGTGGTTTGGGTTAAACCTAAGTGTATGGAAGTTATGTGACAAATAAAGATTACGTGGATTACATACAAATTGATTTTGTGGGATAAATATTTTTACATTAGAAAGACTACAGTGCATTACGTTTCGTAGGTATAGCTTTGAATGGTGTATGAGACCAGCCTGCACCATTTGAAGAGGTTCACTGAGTTGTACATGCACACGCGCTGTTTTCTGCTTGTATATGTGTAAGTATGAGCGTGCTGGTGTACATGCTAGCATTAGATGGCTCACGTTGGTTTCCCCTGGTTGGAGACAACTGGACCACTTCGCCATCAGCCACACTCGTAGTACGTATTGATTTTACAGCTGCTTGATTGCTGCACCTCACAAACTAGTTCACCTTCAACCAGGAAGCATAAGTGTCACTTGTGTGGAGACTCTCAGCCTCTCTACAAGCTGACTGATTTGATTTGTGCTCGACTGAAGGTCTGAATTATACAACAACAACGTCTTGGTGGAACAACTGCTAAAAGACTGATAAGATTATGGTACGAAGAGCAAGCTGCAGTGTGAATCCCCAAAAAATCTTAAAAGACAGAACAGACACAACAACAAAATTTAAGTTCTTCATCATAAAGTTCATGATGAGGCCATGAAGTTTGAATGGAGAGAGCCATACAATTATTTATTCTACCTAAAAAAAAGGTTGAACTGAACCAGATTAAAAGAAAACAGGTAGGGCAGCTATTCATAAATACAGCTTTGTGCATTTACGTTAAAACAATATACAGTTGGGGAGCACTTCAGGGTTCAGGGTCTTGCTCAAGGACACTTCAACTTGCGGGCAGGAGGAGATGGGGATTGAACCACTAACAACCAGCTAGGGGTGTAAATCACCAGTTTCATCACAATATGATATTATATCAATTCTTTGGACAACGATACGATATTTGCTGATATCACAAAGTCTTCCGTGTTAAAATTTTGAATCAATTCAATTCAGAGGCCTGTGATCAATATGAGGCGATATCATATGTCCATTTAACTCCATTTAATCAACTCACAAAAATCAACTAAAATAGGATTTGACAATTTTATTACTGGGCTCTGTAGGAAAGAGGTTCGATTGGATAGAAATGGTGACGCAGACGTACCATGGGAATTTCAAAATAAAGGCATATCTGAAAGATGATGATGTATATCGATGTTTTCACTAGGTTTGCCAGTCGGCCTTGTTAGCCTTTCAGGTTCAAACTAGCCACATACCTGTAACATCAGCTCGTAAACTAACCTGCTGATCCTCCGGTATCATAAATGTGATGGTCATGAATGTTTTTATGCATGTTAATGTTGTGTATGTGAGGCGAATGTCCTTCAGGGTTGTAATAATGAACGTAGCTGGGCCTGATCCACTCTTTCTTGCCCGGCACCTGACTGGGTGTGAAGGACCACGAGGGGTTCCTGTTGTCCAACCACACACTCCCCTGTTCCCCAGAGCCTGGGGGCAGCACAGGGTGTATGTCTGATGACAAATGTCATAACTGCTGTACTTGGCTGTCGAACACACATTGATTGTCTCAGGAGATCACACAGAGCTGAACTGCTACTGTGTCTGTGAGACCTGTTAGTCCACAGAGGACAAAGGGTTAATGCCTCGGCCCTTCTTATAGGAATAATGGTGGAGCTCAATAACGCAGCCCACCCCCTCCACACCCTGCCTTATACCCTCGGGACCTTAATGTTGGTGGTGGTGGTGGTGGGGGGGTGAAGCCCTTTACTCCCCTCCCTCTTATGAGCCTGCTGTCTCCTATAACAACCCTGACAGAGACACCTGCCTGCAACACACACGCCCTATTGTCACACCATGATCAAGTTAGAAAGAAGATAGACATCTTGAGTGTGTGTGTGTGTGTGTGTGTGTGTGTGTGTGTGTGTGTGTGTGTAGGCTTATTTTGTCTAGGGGTGTAAGAAAATATTGAAAATATCGAATATCGCAATATTATATTTTGTGAAACAGTATCGATTCTCAAAAACTATGTATCGATTTTTAATTAATAGTTAGATTAGATAGTTCAGATTAACGCAGTCAGTACTTTATTTCATTTGCAAAGACACGAGCCCTCTCAGTGTTTGTGCCCTCTAGTAGTTCTATGATGTTGGATGTTACTGTGATAAATGCAAATGCAGATCCTGTTCTGATTGCATAAATAAAGTTAACTTTTTTAACTCATATTCTATGCAGATGGTGGTGTGTTCTTTATACTATAACAGTTTTCCTAAAACTAGATTTACAAAAATCGCAATAAATTGAATCGTAACCCCTGTATCATGACACGTATAGTAGCGCCAGATTCTTGCCAATACACAGCCCTAATTTTGTCCATGTGGGAAGAGAAAAAGAAGTCAATCAGGTAGGGCTACCTCCTCTTAGTCGAATAGTTGACTAGTCCGTCGTTTTAGTCTTAGTCGGCTAAGATTTCTTTAGTCCATTAGTCATTTTTTATGCTTTTTTTCATGCTGAATGGCTTATTTCTCAGAAACATCTCTGGTAAACACAAGATTTAAAGTGGTGATTTTGTGTGATTCTTTCTGGAGAAACTCAGCCTTATAGATCTGTCGATTAGTCGATAAAATCGTATGAGTGTTAGTCGAGGACAGCCCTGCCCTGTCCAGTTTTAAAGAGTGATATAGTCTTCTGCTCGCTTAGAAATGAGCTCTCGGAGACAACAGCAGTGCAGCGCCAACCAGGACAAAGTTTGCAAGAATTAAACAGCTTTTGTTCCAATGTGACATGTCCACAAGAAAGCCTTTATACACAAGTGTGAGGAGCAGCTGCGCACAATGGGACTGTGCTGTTTTCCTGTCCTGTTTATTACTGTAAAGTCTTTTATTTGACCCAGAGGCCCACAGAGAAAAGACGACTCTCAGCACTTTGCTGTTAAAAAGAGGTCATAAATAGAGTCCTGAGGGCTGAAACAGAGCAGGACAAGCACATTAAAAAATAAATCCCTTTATCATCACCCTAACCTTTCTACAGTAGCCTATATGTCCCTTCTGCCTAAAGTTGAGTGATGCAAGTCAGCAGTCTCCGTCACAAAAGCGCAACAGCTGCAGCGTTGGTGGACCACAATGGACCCCCTGCCAATGCAACCCCATTCTCACCACAGCATCTTTTACAGAGGGCCTTGTCTGTCTCAAGACTTCTTTTTTTTTTTCGCTTATAGAGCGGAGGAATCGAGACATCTGCCGACATACTTTGACATTAATATGCAAATCACATTTGCACAACGCTGCGCACGCTGCCGCACGCTGCTCCTGCTGGCGCTGCAAGTACCGCAACGAGATCAAAGTTTGTTTTCTGTGGAAGATCATTTGACGCATTGAAACGGGTCGGTGCATTTGATCAAATATGCTGTAAGGTTGAATGTGGATTCAAGCAGATTTCAAGCCTGAAGTGATGCTCAAACCAGACTGCATTTATTTAACAAAAACTGATCATGCCCTTGAGTGTGTCTGCATCCTAAATATATCCCAACTCATCGCCCTTGCAGGGATGTTTGAGACATTCACTATTGTTTTACGCATGAAAACAACAACAATTATCTACTATCAATTGATGGTTTACATGATGTGGCTGCCAACCACATCACTAAACACATATTTTTTTTCCATCCAAAAATGCATCTTATAAAGAAACTAACAGACAACAGCAGTGGAAACCCTGCTTTTCGTCTCCTAAAGGGCTCTCACCTTGTTGGCATTCCAGTCCGGTGTTCCCAAGCGCGCAGGTCCTTTCAGATCCAGTTAAACGCGGCGATACACAACAATTAGATCACTGTTATTGTGCCAAGTGGACGCGGTGTTACCAAACAGCCTTAAGAACACATATTCCTGTATCCTTGAGGGTTCAGCTGGTTGTTGTTTACAGCAGATTTTGTCGCTCGTGTATCCGATCAGTCACAAGGCGCCTCGGAGAGAGGCATGGTGCGGTCTCCAACCTGCTGCAAGCAACCCACCACCGACCGGTCTGTCTGTCGCCCCGATAATATTCCTCCGCTGCGCGGCCGCCTGCTCCTCCTACGGATGGAGAAGGGAAATGCTAAAAACACCTGGCGCTGTCCAGACCAGTCAGCTGATTCCCCAGCAGGCTATTGGCTGAGAGCGCCTGTCTGTCACTGTCGGCCAAGCAAAGCAGAGCACCATCTGCTCCGGGCTTGTTGTGATGAGAACAAAGGCAGGAGAGGGCGGCGGGGCGGCGGGGCATGGGGCGAAGGGAAGGGGGGGATGTGTGGGTGGGAGGGGAGATTGGGAGATGGGGGTGGTACATGGCATTACTGCTGAAATAAACCTCCTTCTCTATAAGCTACACAAACATTGAGGATCGTACACTTTGTGTCACTAAAAGATCACAAACAAGACCTCTGTGATCTCTGAATATTTTTCTTAATTCTATTATTTTTCTCTTTAACCTTGGTGGTAAAATTGAGCTCAAAATCAGCAGAGTTCACTTCTGCTGTTCATCTTTTAAACATAGTTTTAGCAAACTCTGCCTTACAGTTTCCAAACTGACATTTTCACTTATTTGAGGCTTGATACATGTGTGCCCAAAACCCCAACATTCAGGGGCGATTCTAGGATCAAACCTTTAGGGGGGCTCAGCCCCTAATGAGAATGTGATGTGTACAGTCAAGTTTCAGTCAGGTTTCGTTTCAACATCGGGGAGGACACATATTGGGCGAGGAGTCTGGGGATCGTCCCCCATGAAATGTTGAGCGTCAAACCTTTAATGTCCTACAATTTTGTGCACCAATTTCTGCCTTTTTTTTTCATCGAGTTATGGTGGAAATGTCTTTTTGTCTTGAGGTCAGAGGTCAAGGGACCCCTTTGAAAATCGCCATGCCAGTTTTCGTCGCCAAAGTTTAGCCTAACTTTGGAGCGTTGTTTAGCCTCCTTCCTGACAAGCTAACATGACATGGTTGATACCAATAGATTCCTTAGGGTTTCTAGTTTCATATGATACCAATATCGACACTCTGCCCCGCTACAGGGTTTGATGATTCTTTTTCAGGGACAGCACACAATTAAAACTATATTGCACCAGAGTCAGCTAGAAGCTAATTTGCATGTGTTGTCCCTGGGTAGGTAGACAAAAAAACAACCACATGACAATAAATACACAAAACAACACAATACATAAAAGTTTATCAGTGTGAGATAATAAATAGAATCAGTACAATAAATACAAGGCAGTCATTGGTCGTGACACTTTTGTGCTGACTTAAGCCAAAGCCTGAGGCTGGTTTTAAACACTGCAAAGCTTCCTCAGTCTCTAATGTTTGTGGGTATGAAATTCCACTTCCACGCTACAGAAAAATCTGATTGACCTACGGCTGTCTTTCTGAACTGTGGTACCCAGTCACCCCTAGTAGATGCACTAATCCTAGGGCGCGTGTCATGAGGAAACATTTTAGGCTTTTTGCCATTAGTACGCCACCCAACAAAACTACGGTAACGTCTGCAGTTAGGTTTAGGCAACAAAACCACTTAGTTAGGTTTAGGGACAACGTCATGGTTGGGCTTAACGTAACTACGTAAACTAAGTAAAATACGTACAGAAACAACGTAACATAAGTACGGAAAACACGTCACAGATGTCACTAACTAAAGAGGCTAAACGTCACTTACAAAACAAAGGTTGAAAGTCCTGTGTTTGTTGGACCCATCCACCTCCCCTTCCACCCACCATAAGCAGTCTTTCTCACTTTTTATTCTATGTCACTAACTGAGCGTAGCATATTTACGCGGATGTGTTTACATTACAGTCAGTACAGACATGGCGTACAAATGACACGCCAAAAGCAAGAACGGCGTTCTTATTGCACGCTAAACGCCTTGCGAATTACGTGTCATTCATCTGCCTGGGCTGATACATCAGAGTAAAATAAGAGGTTATCAAAATTGAGGAAATTCTATTTTTTCAGGATATTACAATGACAATGAATAAATTCTTGTGAACATCCCAAAGTTTCCAAAGATTATATCGGTCTGAATTACATGGAAATGAGTATAAATGATGAATGAAATGAATATTTCCATTTGATGGAATGAAGCCATGCAAATCAAAGAGTCATTGCTCATCAATAATTTAATATTGTATTAGTTAATGCACCATTGTCTTTTGCAGTTGGTGATCAAAATCAATCGGAAAATATCAGCAGATATCATGCCCTTGTTAAAAGCTACAGGTAATTAATGCCATATTCAAACCAGGCATTCATTTTACACTTGAAATAATGACATGGCAGCATAATCACACGCATGAAAAAATATGCACAGGCCATTAGGAGTAAGTAATATCATGCAGTGACCTTTAAACATGAATTCAGTTGAATATCAGGATCACATTAAACTGGAGCTCAGGCTGAGAAGCATCCTGGCTCCATTAGCGTTTGTGCGACCATGTATGATGACATCTGTAGAGCATTAGCGCGATTTGAAGAATCCATTTGCTCACGGCTGCGGCGAGACAAGGAGATTATGAACCCGGTGTTGCCGTACGGCGAACGTGCAGCGGCTGAATGTGCTGCTCCTGTTGCCACGTCCCAAAGTGCATGGCAACTGCAGCAAAGCAGAAATGAGATGTGAAGGGGTTGAAGTAGAGGCCCTGAATGAATAATTGCGCTTCAGTCCACAGCATCCAAACCTAATCCTCCCTTCAAATCGACCTCCCATTGAACCCTATTTAAGAAAGCATGTAGCCTGAACATAACTAGTGAAATTTCTTATAAACATTTGTCTTTTTTATAGTGAACGCCTGCTTTTTCTTGGTGCAGCCCCATTGGAAAGCTGCATGCACTGTCCTCTAGAATCAATTTGTTTCATGAGTGTCCTTCACTTTGAAGCACCAGCGTCTTAATGCACTCCCTTCACATGACAGAACTGTGTGCTTGGAATCTTGGGAACAGGACGCGAGGTAAACTCAAGCAAACACTTATTTCAGCCACTAATTTCACACATATTGTAGATTTGAGACATTAGAGAAACATGTTTCTATCGATGACTCTATATGCTCATGGCTTCTGTCACTCTTAATAACTTATAAGACACATTAGCCAAATGCTAATTAGCATGCCATGCAGGTAGACAACATCTAACAGCGTTGCACGGGGAGTACTTTGTTGGGTTGATTTTCACACAGTCAGAGCTGTCTACCAGGAGGTGTATACTGCAGGCTTCAAAGCCACCCTTGGTGAGGTGAGGAGGAAGGTGTGTGTGAGGCAGGTGGGGAGTAAAACTCTTATCTGTAGCTACACCTCGTCTCTGGTTCAGAGAGATGAAGACAGATGGCTCGCTCTGGTCCCGTCAGAGCCACGAAGCTGTGGATACAGACCCTCAGACCCGACAGACGCAGAGCCTCAAGCATATCGAGGAAGTGACGCAGCTCCAAAACACCACCAGTGCTTTTACAGCAAGCTCGAAACCCAATAATTAAAGGAACAGTGTGTAGCATTTAGGGGGATCTATTGGCAGAAATGGAATATAATATTAATAAGCATGTTTTCTTTAGAGTATAATCACCTGAAAAGAATCCTTGTGCTTTCGTTACCTTAGAATGAGACGTTTCTCTACATATACAGCAGGTTCTCTTCACGGGGTTGTGTCTAGATGGTAACCCACAAATTGCGAAAACTTGAAAAAACTCTTATGAGATTCGTTGCCCGACGACCTGTCCTAACCTTAAAGGACAAATATGTAATATATTTACTGTAATAAATAATAAAATGACCATCATATCTCATCAGAGATTAAGGAAACATGTTGAATTGAAATACTGGCTTCTCTGACAACAATGCTACAGCCAGTATGTTCTTCTTTGAAATTTCCATTCTGGTCCGGAACAACTGTTTTTTTTTTGACCGGTGTGATCCCGTCCACTGCCCATTTCAACACCCCGTTGCCACATATGAAACAAATTGGCATACAAACACAGCCTTCTGCAGCCATGGAAGCAAGCTTACAACTGGATCAACAGAGACAACGTTAACGTTAGATTCTACCCGACCTGAAAAGCCTCGGCACGTCTCTCTGTGGTCCGTGTGCAGCTGGGTTATCAGGGCAGCGAGTATTTGAGACACACAGTCGGTGAGGTGATTCCGACTACTGTTGCTGGACAGAGGCTAAAGCGGTCGTGTCTAAAAGGTAACCCTCAAATTGCAAAAACGTTCGCTAACTTCTATCAGTCACACCAGAAGAGCGGATGTTTTGAATTTGAACTGCAGTACCCATTTTAAACGCTAGCTGTCAGTTCCACATATTGTTCCTTTAACCATTTGAGGTCAATGCCTAACCTTAACCATATCGTGATAGTTTCGCAACTTGTGGGTTACCTTCTAGACACGACCTCTTCACGGAACTGGCTGCCATGTTTTTACAGTAGCCCAGAACAGACAAACCAAACATTGGCTCTAGATGGGGTCATTCGCGTTTTTATGCTTTTGCGTCGGTCACCGTAGTTCTCCTGCATGCTTGGCACACGGGAGAAGTTTCAGTTGGTTGCAATGCAACCTCAGATGTTGCCAAATCCTACACACTGCACTTTTAAGAGTGGCATATTGGAAAAAAGAGAAAGTGTTAAGCATCATCTTTAGTTTTAGTGATAGATCCGGCTCTAGGTTTTGTGATTTCAGGACCACCTCATGTTTGTGTTTGAGTAAAGTGTTTGTCTCAGACTGCATCATTTCAGCAGCTAGTTCAGCACCATGGACAGCAGCTCACCTGTTGTAGTGCTGCAGAGAACGAGAGGGAAAACTGAACTCACTGCAAATGCATCATAGTTTCCTTCTCCTGTTTCCTCAATGCAAATCTGATAAACACAATGTCTCTTGTTTTGTATACGTAGAACACAATGTTTAGATTTGGAAATGCTTTGGAAAGTCCTCCACCACATCCTTGATCATGGAGTTGATCACAGAAAATAAAATCTGTCCACTATACTCATAACACTCATTTATAAAAAAGTGGCAGTTTCTATTTTAATGTATGTATTGTTGTTTGTGTTGTATGTTTTTCTAATAGACTTCAAGTCTGTCAATTAAGATAAACTAACTACTGTAATTCAGAAATCCACGATCTGATTCCAAGAATAAATCAATCCGAAGTATTGTCTGTGTAAATGTAGTTAATTTGAGTCAATCCCACATGAACCAAATGTGTATTAATACACGGTTGAAAATAGTCCCCAACATAGGCACTTTACTTTACTCCTGTTTGAGTAGCATACGCTCAAAACTACAGCAGCTGTTTTAGGAAGTTACTTTGCCCTTTCTTAAAATAAAACAATATATTTGTGACAAGTTTTAAAAAAATGTATGTCTTCAGTAGGAATGAATGGGATTTGAATTGAGAGAGGGACTCACACATTGTTGTTTTTTGTCTTTTTGTGAGATTTGTTGGCAATAAGACACACAAAGGATAACATCAGCTTATCTTTTTCAGAAACTGTCAACAAAATCTCTTTTACCACCATGCGGGCGTCTATCATGTTGAGCTCTTTGTTCACTTCTAGCACACCGTCTACAAAAAGTCAAAGAGGACAAACTATTTTTGCATTGTAGAACAAAAGCGTGAATTCAAACTTGAATGTGCAGATTTTGGCCAATAGCTCAACGACAGGCAGAGAATAGAACAAAGCCTCCACAACCTGCATACTGGAGATCTACTATTACTAGTCTCTTCTCACTCTTCCAGTTGTTTGATCTTCTCCTCTTGAGATTTATATGCCCGGGAAAGAGCCTGCATAACATCTCAAGAGTGCCAGAGAATATACTTTTGTATTAGTCTCTGAGCAGGCATTTTCTAAGAGGCCCTGACACATGGTCAGACACTGTGCTGGCATCACCAAGTGTTCGCCCACATTAAGCTTCAAATAGTAAATTTACTATGGGCCCCAAATGTATAGCTAAAGACAGCATTCTGTCAGAATATAATATTGTGTGTTTATGCTTCTTTCAATCGCTCATAAACTTTGTAACTCATGCTTTGTATTTGCTCAATCGTTCACTGGATTTATTCATGATGTAAAATCTCTCCATTAGTCTTCTCAGCCTGGCAGTTTGCTGTGCTCTTTTTATGTAGCGTCTCCTCAGTCCCTTTTTGAAGTCAGACAACAACAACCACATGAAAATCTTTTTGGGAGAGTAAATCAACAGCTTTGATTCAGCTGTGCATGAATATCCCACTACTATATGTTGTATTTTATCCATTTAGGACTGGTTTAGTTTGGCTTTAGAAAATGGTGTGTTTTGCTGGTTAAGGCCTGCTGCCACGAGTATATCACCCAATGATCTCTCATGTTATCACTGTTTATCATCAGGCCTGCAGGTGTGAGGGGGCATGTGTCGACTAACAATGTCTGTATCCTCATCCATCCATCATGTTTAGGTGATGACCCGTCTGATCTAGAGCCAGACAGGATTATGCGATATGATGAAATTCATTTTTAGTTTGAAAAGCCTTTGTTTGTTTTTCTTGTTAGTTTATTATGACACATTATTTTTTATGAAGACGTCCCCTCCTCCTCATCACCCTGCAGGTCGTGATGCTGCAGCCGTTCTGTATTCAGAGTATTGAGTGCTGCCATTGATTGCCTCTGTTAACTTGTGCAGTAAACACTGAGGTTTATCAGGTCTTGTCATCTCCTCACAGGATGAGACACTGTGCATGCTAAGCTTTAGATAATATAACCAGCTTCAAAAGAGCCTCCGAGTGCCGGCAACAGACACATTTTGTGTTCTGTGTGTGTCTCACTTTCTAGCAAACTTTAATCTTTCAGGAGCCGGATTGAACAAAAACTTTTTGCTCTCATGACTGCCAGGTGCAATCAAGTGATAGCTTTGTTTTATAGCAACTTAGTGAGGAGAAACATCACTGAAATTAGCTTGTGTGATAGGAATGCTTATGCACGCTGTGCAAGTTGTTGTTTCAAGGCGGATAACAAATATGGATAATCTCCCAGCGGAGGCGGTGTGTAAAAATAATGGAAGAATTATTGTTTAATATTAGCATTTTGTCCAACACTACAGCACCAAGCAGAAGCAGAGAGGGCTATAAATAGAGAGAAACAAACAAATGGTTCTCTTTTTCAGGTAGTGTCAAGTGGAAATGGGGGTGGGTGGTGTTAGATGTGGGTGTGAAAATGATTGAGGGCCAGACCCGGGTGAAGCCGAGCCCGATGTGATGTGGCATTTGGCTGGCGAGCCTCCGGGAAGTCAGGCTGTCAGAGGAGCTGACAGGCAGCTGAGCAGCAGCCAGGTGATGCTGCTGGGAGGAGGCACTAGCAGTCGGAGATGCTCGCTAGCTGGCCGGCTGGCCGGAGCCTCGGCGAAGCACCCTCCCAGCTCTCATTTAGCGTGACTCATTGTGGGACAGGACTGGAGGAAGAAAAGGCACATGCCGGCCAAATTTGCACCCAGTTGAGAAAGTGAAAATGGTGTGAAATAGCTTTTAAATTTATTTATTTTTTCAGCCCACAGTTCCGTGCTTATTTCGCTCTGTAGGGGAGAACCAAACCTCTCACCAACCATGTTCCTGAGGCTGAATTCTTTATACAACATTTACCTCAAGATGATGATGTGTTCATCTGCTGCCCATCCCTCTCCCCCCCTCCACTCTCTGTTCTGTTTATCTCCAGTTAGTCTCAGAGCTCACGTTGCTGTTTCCTCCAGCAAGACAAGCGATCCTCCCAGGGCTTATCCAAGTGTCTACTTTTCTGCTTAGCATGGATTTCTTCTTCATAATGCACCAACGCAGAGGTTAAAATGCACCTCACTGACTGCTGAAGGTTTGTTTTTTCTGATTTGATTTCCAGAGGACAGACGAGGGAGTGAGACAGAACGCAGAGCCGCTAAAGGATGCGGGGACCAATTTGTCCTTTATCTGTTACCTGAGGCTGCGCTGGTGCAACTCACAGTCAGGCTAGTGTCAGGTTTTCCTTTCATCTCCTGTTAATAATCCATCACAAGCTGCAATAGAGGTGGAATAACAATTCAATGGTCCCATCCATTAAAAAGGAAAGGAAAATATTTTCGTTTTTTAGTTCCTTTGAGCACGAACAACAACAAAAAAGTATAAGATTTTCTGACCTCAATTTTTTTTTTCCTATTTTGTAAGCCTCCATTTAAAGTACAAGTACACAAACTGTATACATTTTTCTCCATGAAAGGCTCCGCACACCCACAAAGGTGTTTTCAATCACTCTGTCTGATTAGGCCTCTATCAGGTGTAAACGTGGAGCCATGATGGGAATTAACAACAGACAGATATATATCAAGTCAAGTTGGTACACATTCACACAGTCTTGAGGTTTAATTTGGCAACATAAGTGAAAACACCCGTGTGGCTGGACTATGGATGTGAAAAAGTGAAATAAAAGACATTTTTAATCACACGTCTCTTTTTATGGACAAGAGCAATGCATAAAACTCAAGAAATAAAACAATTCCATATAAACCTGAAAAGTTATGAATTAAAAATTATTGATGAATGGACAATTTTCAGTGACCACAATGAAGTGGTCCACAACTCCACAACTGTTAATCTGCCTTTGGCGACTCATTATTACGTGTATTAGCCGTATCACCCTGGATGAGCCTAAATAATGAAAAAAAATTTAACAAATCATGTTGATATAATAATTTCAGCACATATAAAATGGAATAACATTAGATTTATCATACTGACACCAGCTTATAATTAGTAGCCTGTGGCAATATCCAGTTTTAGTTAAAAAAAAAAAAAAAGAGAGAAAAAATTAGCAATGCATTTACCATTAATGGACAACTTAGCCAATTGGTTGGGTACAAAAAATATATTTAAAAAGTAATCTGACTTTCATCTGAGGATTCATTTACATAATCATGCTGTATAAACCCTCCGAAACTCACCTAAATAGAAATATTTAAAAAAAAATTCAACCATAAGCAGTTCACATGTCATGCAGAGAGTTCTAACTTCCTGTGAGGAAGCTACCTGAACAACAGGTTGCGTCCGGAATTCCACACTAACATGCCATTTAGTACGCTAAAACAGTATGTGAGATTTTTTTATGTCCGAAATGTTAGTATGAAACTAATAGTACGCTAATTGCATACTATTTCCAGTGAAATATTACAGAATGCAACGCTGGACACTACGGCGGCATAAATATCCCACAATGCCTTGCGGTAGTGACAACAAAGTTCATAACAGACGTCATGGTTACGTGTCTCCAATCGGCAAAGAGGCTCTCAGGAAGTGACGACGTAAATTACTGCTCAGTGCATCCGAAAAGATACATACTAATGATTATTCACACAAAAGTGAATGATAGTGCTCATATCGAGTATGTAGTGCATTGTATGCGATTTCGGACGCAGTCCTTGTTCTGACAACTGCAGTGCATCCTGGGAATTATTTTGGGCCCAAATATCGCACCTTAAAATGTTCTCTACAAAACAGTTGAAAAGACCTTCAGATATAGTAGCAGAAGAAGTAGTAGAAGTACGATTTTGAATATCCCGTTACTATGATGCCAACAGTCCACATCCAACCTTTTCTTTATAAGCCTCTTAAATCAGGTGTGTGTGTTTTGCCTCCCTGACATACTGGAGGTCATTTAGTGATCTATTTATTTGCTTATGTTGCATCTCTCTGCAGTCAATAATCAACACTCAGGATGTGCATGCATGAGCATGTTCTGGAAATGAGCAGCGTCCCTATCCTCCTTCCTCCCCCTTGTATAATATAGACAAAGTGATACACTCTGTTCAGTCTGTTAGCTCCAGGAGCGAATACATCAACTCGACTTTTACCAGCAACACTGACGGTGGCATTACAGGTTGAGGGGTGAGAAGGTCAAAGGGAGGAACTATAAGCTCACAGTTAGTCAGCTGATGGTTGCTAAACTAACTGTGGTTGCCGGGCAGACTTGGCAGCCTCATGTTGGTTCGACAGCCTGATCACTTTCTCACTTGTTCTTTTTTTGTCCTGTTTTTTTTTTTTCCCCACCTCCTTCCCCTCCCGTGTAGCAGCTCTCTCTCCATGTAACAGATTTGAGAGGTGTTTCATTACTCAGTCACTTCCCTCACTGGCTTCAGTCACGCATCCCAGCAATAAGGCATGCATATGCACCCATCCAAACCTACCTGGAGATACTAATTCAGACCTCTAGATAGCATACGGTAAAAGAAAAACAAACATGCATGCACCCAAAAGCTTAAGAGTATCTTACTGTATCTGCTTTGGAATATGAATAAGCAAACACACAGTAAGAGGGTTTCTCTGTACTCTGTCAACTGTGTGTGACGACGGCAGAGGAACAATCCTCAATCTGGAGGAGTCTCCCATCTCATCCCAAGAGAGTGCGCAGCCTTTGCACCACTGAAGAAGTGAATTTACGCCACAACATGCACAAGTCTTTAAATATTAATAACATCTGCCTAGTAACCAAACAGGAGCTCTCCGTGGGACGCTTTCCCAGAGAGCAGCAAAGACATGAGAGAGAGGTCAGCTGTTCACTCAAATGGGTGGATTTATGGAGGAGAATCAAGAGGTGGAGAATGTAGGAAAACCACCACCAATGAAATTCATATATTCCCACATAAAGACCCAAAGACAGATCAAGATCTAACTGATACTATAATCTGCTCTTGTGCTTCAGCCCCCGTCTCTTGATACATTCAGTATTGTTGGATATCCTCCAGTGATCACTGAGCACCTGCAGGGTGAAGTTTGGAGTGAAGCTGATGTGTGAATGGATGATGCATTTCCTGGGAATCACTTCAAACATTCATGATCACGCTCCGAGAGCCCGAGAGCAGGGAGGTGATTTCAGCATGTCGGCCAGAGCTGCTGCTTTAAAAAGATGGGAATTTCCCACAAGGAACTCTTCCCAGCAAGTGTTCCCACTCAAAATATCTTTTATTATTCTTATGTATTCTTCCTGCTAGATATAACATGGATCGTTCTTTGAATCTCAAACTTCTTGTTGATTTTTTTTCACTCGCACATTCTGGAGCTACTCCCCCCAAAAACTTTTCTGCAGAAAGCAAAGCCACAGCTGTACTTGTATGTTTATGTATGTTAGTATTATTGTGTTTGGAAAAAAAAATAAAAATGCACAAATCCTCTTTGGCAGCCAAATGTCGTGTAAATATGTCCTTAATCCAAATAATCTGATCCTGTGATATTATGTCTGCTCAGACTCCAGTTGTAAACATTGCTTTGTTTGACATTATTGTGTCTCTGTCCCACTACTTTGTTGTTGAACTTGAGAACAGGATTCAGCAAAGGAAAGAAAAATCTATTTTGGATGCTGATTTCGAGCCAGATCTACTTCAATTAACACTCAATAATCTGCAGCGACAGAATTTGCAATTGCAACCCGATATCATGGGAAGGCGTAGAAATAGCACGACATGGACATTCCGTGTGTCATGAAGACGGATTTTAGCCTTTTCTCATTGACAACAAGATTGTTAAACAAGAACAGCTTTTTTATTGCACGCTGAATGCCTTGCGAATTATCGAGTCATTCATACACCTATTTGTGTGACCGGGATGGTCATACAGAATCTACTCAAGTCAATAAAATGACATACTGTAAAAGTCAGACTTTTATGTTTCATATTGTGGACTTTATTCCATTAATAGACCTCTTAATTTCTGATATCAGCATTATATCAGCTGCTCCGGTAGTGAGATATTTGAAAGTCATTAAAGTGGCTACAATCAATAATTTATTACTGTAAGCGTTTATATACTGTTTAAAAATGCTAAAAAGAAGGAGCTAAGATAAAGTGTTACACACTGCATATCATGCTTACAATCTCAAGCATGTAAATAGTGACTGTAACAGACTAAAAAAATAACTCTCCAACTCTGACTCAGCAGGTCAAAGTGTCAAAGTGACATTCAGATTTTCTCAAGGCCACGCAGAGTTGCACTCTCAGTGAGTCTGTTCAACTAAAGGGAAAGTTATGCGGTCACTCCGGGGGTTTTGTTGTCCTTCTCTGGGCCTGGATCTCACTGTCCTGAGCCTGCTATCATCACCTGACTGCAGTCGACTTTCATTCGGTGCCGGAGAGTCAGCACGTCGCCTCTATCGTCGTTTTCTTCTCCGCTGAACATTTATTATTTAGACAGAATCGCTGCTCTGATGAAAAGTTTTTCGGTAAAGACGAGACAGAATCGTTGAGGCTGAAATACCACCAAAGAATCCATACTATGACTGAGTGTCTTTACTCCTCCCTGCCACTACCTACCAAAACAAAGAAAACCAAATGTCATCTACCCACCGGATCTTATATGAAAACACGTAAGCATCCTCAGTGGTACCGGGGAGCTGTTCAAAGAAGTCTGAGGTTGCGTATTGTATTCGATAAAGAGCAAACGCCTGCTGCCATTAAGCAGCCTGTAAAGGCCACACAAAAGTGGTGATTACACCTGCTGGCCCTCGGTGGGCCCTCAATGCAGCTCTTTTAAACACATTTGCAAAAGAGGATTGTGTTTATATGTTCAGCCCCCTCCCATGGCTGGCACAGACAGAAGGAGCTTAAAGGCTGACCTCATGGGGATCAAACATAGAGTCAATGGACCCAGTAGCAGCCTGGCCAACAGCGGGAGATCTCACCATGGGTGCAGAGATTTGCTCCCTCACCCAACAGGCCATTAAACTGCTCTTCATTAACAATAAAGTCACACTGCTCTCAAAAAGACACCAGCTCTCTTTCTTGCTCTTTTTTTTATCTATCCATACACTGTTTGTCGCCCATATTTTACCCATCATGATTAATGTTGATCTGCTAACATTGGTATGATTACACAGAGCAGTTACACGTGCATAACAAAGAATATAGCTTAAATGATAAACTCAGAGCTGATGGGATGTAATTAAATCCTTAAAGGGCATCTTAGCACTCTAATTCTGTAATTGGATAACCAAGGAACCATCAATTAACAATCAGGAAATTAGTGATGACTTCTGTGGTAGAGCTAAAAGGTAAAATACAGTTTTCCAAACTGTACTTAATCTGTCCATGTTTTCCCTATTTCTCCCAATCTATAATGGCTCCTCTTGATGTTGAGTCTTGGCTCTTTATAATGTGTCAAACAATTAAAAAACACCATAAATGTTTCACTGAACTTGTAGTTCTCAAAAGCCATGCTAGAGGCTCTGTGAGGCTGTATCATAGACTGTATATAAGAAGTGGACGTAGTCACCGGGACGTCACTCATTGGTTTGTAGACTGCCGTTTTGAAGCCTCGAGTTTGGCATTTTGGCCGTCGCCATCTTTGTTTTTTGCAACCAGAAGTGATACGAGAGGGTGGATCTAAGTACAACCGAACACTGAATAAGATATTTTCAGGCTACCAAAAAGGTTACAATTAACTTTCATGAGCTGAAAACACACTGTGAAAGGGTTAAAGTTGTAAGATGAAAACACGGACAACTCCAAGACCGGACAACGCCGTGGTAGCAACCTGTCAGTCACAAGGTAGCCACGCCCTACCCTGCTTTATGGTCTATTTGACTCTAAATAGGACCATAATTTACTAAATGAACATCATGCTGTATTGAAGAAGACTTGAAACTAGCGATTGAGACCATAAACTCATGTTTACAATGTTTACTGAGGTAAAAAATCAAGTGAGAAGTAGGCTCATTTTCTCATAGACTTCTTTTTGCAACCAGAGGAGTCGCCCCCTGCTGGCTATTAGAAGGAATGCAGGTTTAAAGCACTTCAGCATTGGCTTCACTTCTCAGCTCACTAGGCTCTGCTTAGGCACCACTGTGCTTTGAGCTAAATGCTAATGTTAGCCATTCTCACAGTGAAAATGCTTACATGCTGTTATTTGACAGATACATTTACCATGTTCAGCATCTTAGTTAAATGTGTTAAGCATGCTGCAAAGTCAGATGATCACCATAGTTACTACAATTCATCCTGAGGGGGACATGAATGTTTGTACCAAAATGTAATGGGTAATCCATTTAATAGTTGACACATCTCACTCAAAACCAGTCAACCTGCTGGTGGCGCTATAGAGGAAAAGTCAGTGGATCACCAATGTCCTTTGGATTCATCCTCTGGGGGCCATTAATGTTTGCATGAAATTTCATGACAATCCATCCAATAGTTGTTGAGATATTTCAGTCAGGAACAGACCGGCTGACTGACAGACTATAGGTAAAAAACATTATACACACAAAGAAATGTCTGCATAGCTCAAAAGTGCAGTTATGGAATTGTTTCATCAAACATGATGCTGTTACTGGCTCACCTCATTAGTTCACAATGTTTTACACTGAATTAGAACAGAAGGGCTGCATTTATTTCTCCTGGGAATGTTCTCTTCTTTAGCAAGATGGTGCTTTAGAGCAGACATCGTTTTCACCGCTATACAGAGGGGGCCCTGCTGAGGTGCCATCGAGCAAGGCACTTAACCTCCAACTACTCCAGCGTAGCTGCTCAGAGGCAAACAAATCAGATAGTGGTTGTACTGGGCAGCTGCCAAGAGTGAATGTGTGGAGCGCGAGTGTTCCTGGAAAAGAGCATTTGTAGCATTTGACTCTATCCTACTTAAAGTCCCAGTGAAATGGAAGTTAGAGCGTCTTTAGCTTCTGTACTGTGACATCTTCTCCAGTGAAACTGAATATTTGAGCGGTGTACAGCTACATGAGGGATTTAAATCAAATCCTTCTCATTTGATTGGACCGCTAAAAAGTGGGGATGGATGGATGTCATGATATTATTGGTTGAAACTGGATGGTACTAGCTTATGCAATCATCACACGTCATATTTTGTTTTCCAGGAAGAAAAAATAATTGGATTTTGATATAAAAATACAAAGAAATAGATTTTTTTTGTAAAAAAAAAAGAATGGATATATTGTTAAATAGGTGCACAATATGACTGGGGACTTCATCTAAAAGGGTTAAAAGGGCATTTTTCATTTAATCTCGAATTTAAATAAAAAAAAGGTCTGGCATGATGTTACTTTGGAATATGTCAGGGTATAGAAAAACATATGTTTTTCTGCCATAACTAAGTCATATGTTGACAGCAGACCAATATGAGATAACAATCCATTACCAAACTGTACAGTCTTTATCACGGAGAAATGCAGTAATAACATACAACAGCATACAAATGACGTAGCGTTGCTTTCAGGGAAGTATGAGAGTCAGCTGTGGTGGAGCTGAGTGTTGGGGGTTGGGTTGGGGACTTTGTGCAGCAATGACTTGCATTTCTATACTGGTTTTGCATAAATCGCCACTCTGCGACCAACAAGTGGAACTGATGCCATGTAAGGTCTGGCAGGGTTGCCCTTTGAGGCAGAAAAAAAGGAGAGCAGAGAAAGAGGCTTGTGTATTTGCATTCTGCAATGGAACAGATGGAGCGTCTGTCATCCATATGCATGAGGCAGGCGGCTGCCAGCCTATCACCTTGACCCTTGCTATGGAACTGTGACCTTGGACTCAATGGAGGAGAATGGGACCAGTCTGAACTGTGCTGTTAAGGCTTTATTCTGCGGCTGGGAAAAGTGGCCGTGCCTCGTGACTCCAGTATTCGGGGCTGTGATTGAGACTGTGGAGGAATGCCGCTCTGCTCTCCAACACCTGCCTGGTCTCATGCAATTCATGTTAGTAAATGATGGATGGAGGGGAGGAGACGTGAGAAAATGTCACAAAGACACTTCTGTATCTGAGGCAGATGCCTCGGGAAGCTTTCAGGGAGGTTAAGAAATAACTAGAATGATCTGTTCTCAAAAAAGATGTGTTGAGAAGAAATAATAATTGATAAACATTAGTTCATCCTATTGTAACAACAGAAACTATTTACAAAATGTGTTCATATTTTTCTACGTCACCTGAAATGAAACATTGGTGCAATACTTTCACATAATTTGGGTTCCCTTCGGACATGCCGACAAAAGCAAAGGCAGCAACAGCCACTTAATTACACAATTAACCTTTACACTGTTCCTGGGAAACTGAAAACAATCACAGTGAAAAATGCAACAGAAATGACTGCAATCCATAATTTAAATGAACTTTTCACGGGGCTGTCTCGGCCTTGTTTGGTCCCTTCAGTGGAAACAGATTTCTCTCGCAGTGATTTGAATTTAATTTGCACTCTTCAAAGGCCCTCCTGCCTCTGAATGCCAATGAAGGTGACCTTTGCATAAAAAAGATGGAGGTGCGGTGACAGGCCATTTTGTAACGACACGACGGAGGAATGAATGATATCAAAACAAACGATAGATGTTGACAACATTCATCCAAAGAAACCAGTGTAACCTTTTTTCATGAGGAAGGCTAGACTAAATGTAGTATTTGTTGACTGAAAACAAACAAATGACTATTTACTAAAACTATTTCTTTATAAGACTAAAACTAAATCAAAATCAGGTGCCAACATTAACACTGAATGCTACAGCTTCCTGTGCAGGAATGGGTTTCACCAGCTATTCATCAAGTCCATTATTATGTTTGTGTGTAGAGTCCTTCCAAAGTTCTTATTAGTTGGTTTCAAACTTGTGATTTACTAAATCAGGTTGCACCATTAAAAACTTCTTAGCTCTCTAATGACTAGCTAAGAGATATCTTAAGAGAGCTAGTAACGACTAGCTAAGAGATATCTTTGTTGTTTCTAGGAAACATCTGCAGCGCAATCAACTAAACAGGAAGTCACTATAGCATCACAAGCTGTAGCATAACTTTCAAATGCTACAATTTTATGTGGGTAAACTATATATTAAAGTTAATTGCCAAACCTTTGTAAATGTAGGCATTACTTTGTTTTATTTATATGCATATATGGACAACATTTTGTAATTTGAGGTATGTTTTGTTATTTATGTGAAATGTAATTTAAAATCTTCTAAGTGTCAAGTCAGATATAGCCAATCAACCATATTTCATAATATCTCTTTTAACATTCACTCTAACTGGGTCACATAAGTTACACAAAAGCTGAAAGCCCTGTGTTTGTTGGACCCATCCACCACAACTCCCACCCGCCCTTTGTGTGTTTTTCGCTCTTTAAACTACGTCACCACACTCCCCGACCACTCTCTCTGAGCGTTTAATATTGATGGGTTTACATCGTAGTTACTTGAAAGCATGGTGCGTCTCATACAGACAGACTTGTGCATCGGTATCAGACACCGAGGGCCTCAAAGCGTCGATATTTGACACCCTGGAAATGAGAATGGGTTGCTAATCTCTATGTAAGAACTAGCTTGAGTGGTGCAACCCATTTTAATTTTGTGATGCGTAAATCTCCACTTACTACTTATGTGGGCCTATGGAGTAAGTAAAGCTTTAATTTAAGAAGAGCTGGTGAAATCTCTAACTAGCTCAGAGCTGTAGCTTTAGGCTAAAGTGAAATAAACACACATAAGACTCACGTCCATGAGCATTATTGTACATATTCTTTAAATAGCACTCCAGAGACGTGTAGTGATTAATGAAGACCTATAGCTTACCTCAGAGAGGATCATATGGGATATAAGCTCCCCTTCTGATTCCTACGGTTAACTTTATTTAACTGCTGCAGTATATCACTTTTTTGACTGCACCATATTTGTCACTATTCCCAGCGCAGACACCAACAGCACATTAGTCACCGAAGGGATTCCCATGTGGACGGGGGGAGTATTTCTGCTCAGACCGTGCGTGTACGCGCATCCTTCTGCGGAGGAAGAGCTGGCTGTAGAAACGAGGGCACGGTGCCATTGAGATGCGCGGCAAAACAAGAAGTTTGCCTCACAGCCAGAGTTTGGGAGAAGTTCTCTGTGGAGAGAGCTGGAGCGTGTCTCCTTGAGAACTCACGCTGCTGAGGCAAGCAGAACAAAGAGGCCGCATGACACTGAGCATGAGAGTGTGTGCATACATGAGAGCAAAGAAAGGATAGTAGCTGCTGTCATTTAAACACCTGATAGGATCAGTCTTGTAGAGTGCTTCTTCTATATTAGCTCACTCAACTCACAATATCTGGACAGGTTGTCTTGTCGAATATCCGAACTGGCGACAGGCCATTAATGTATACTGGGATCCCAAATAGCATTTCATTCCTGGAATTACCACCACATTGTTTACTGTAATCATCTAATTCAATTTCCTACCAGCACAAGCCTTATTAATTAAAGCCCCCACACAATTCTGTGACAAATAGGATTTTCAATGTCTGTGTGCAGCGGGAGGTCTGAATATCTGTGTGTGTGTGTGTGTGTGTGTGTGTGCGTGTGTGTGTGTGTGTGTGTGTATGTGTGTGTGCTCGACTCCCTCAGCTCAGTCGGGGGCGCCTCAGTCTCGTCATGCTCCTGTCGTCACCACACCCCTCAGGAGTCTGGCTCGTGTAGCTCATCTCTCACCGCTGTCTCAGGTGACTCTCCATCATGGAAATATTATAGAGTAAATAAGAAAATCAAAAGGGGCGTATTGACATTTTTCATTTGAATCATTTAAAGGTGCTACTTGTCAAAAATTAAATTGAAAGACTAATGAATTTAAACTATTATGACAGTAATCTTGAGATGGGAACACAGTTACTAACTTTAAGTATAAAGATAACAAGACCAAAGCCTAGAAACTATGAGTTACTAGTGTGTCTGCACTCTGCAGCACATTTACATTGTGTATCATATAGTCAAGTAAATAGAAACGGTAAATTTGGCAGGAAATTAGCTGAATAAAGGGAGATTCTGTCCATGATGTTAAACCAAAATAATGAATACAGATTAAAAAAAACAACACTTTTTAAAATATTTATCACCTTCAGCAATGCAAAGAGAAATAGGAAAATTAGCAAATTGGTTTTCTCATAGAAAACAGTGAGGTCTGTGGGTTATCCAAGCCGGTTAGACTGTTATCAGGTCATTAAATGGGTGTTATTAGTGGTTTTAAGACCCATAGATGTGGGTCAGTCCGGGTTTCGCATCCCGTGTGAAACAAACGTATAGTATTCTTTTTGTTCACAACCTTTAGTTTCACTTTTGTAGTTATTTTAAGCCAAAACACAATCTTTTTCCCTAAAATTAACTTATTTTAGTGCCTAAATCTAAAGAAGCTATTTTTATTTGTGTTCAAAACACAAAATTTTATTCAGTTTTACATGTTAGAACGTGTTACTACTAAGTAATGTTTAAATGTCACGAGCACCACAATCATTGAACTCCAATGTATTTGGGTGGAGGTTTCTCACAACTAAGACTATCTGCATGGTTAGGCACCACTATTGTTTTTTTTTTGGTAATTTGTATGAACTGACCCTTTAAATTCCAACAGACATGGACCATAAATTCTATGGTGTGGACTTATAGTACATAAGGACGACCTGCTGTTTTACATTCAGTTATGTGAACAGAAATTGTTTGCAATCTCAATCTTATCTGGGTCATGATGTCACACACACATCATATATACAGTATATATATAGTATATAAAGAGTAGCAGTGTCCAAGGACACCGTACAGACTGGAGAGCTGCATTAGCACCAAGGATAGCATTCACTCCATCACAGAGAGAAGCTCAATGATAATCAATACTATCACTGTCAGCTCCTCCTCACCTGAGGGAAGGACATACTGTAACTGCAGCTCATCTGTTGACTGTCCTACTTTCCACATCCAAAGTCACTTATTATTCTCTGTCGGAAGAGGAGGAACTGTTGTTGTGTAGAGGCTGGATGAGCAAACTGAACTGAAGTGTGATTTAGAACAGTTGATTATTAACGT
This sequence comes from Sebastolobus alascanus, assembly GCA_916701645.2. Classification (NCBI taxonomy): domain Eukaryota; kingdom Metazoa; phylum Chordata; class Actinopteri; order Perciformes; family Sebastidae; genus Sebastolobus; species Sebastolobus alascanus. The sequence goes on from CAKAOJ020000194.1 coordinate 1,938,743, forward strand.
GGTTTGTGACAACAGTTCTAACTCCCTTCCTCCTTTAGGTTATTTATTAATTCGCTTCATTTTTCATGCTCAGCGAGGAGTAGGCCACTGACTGACAAAAAGTTCTCCCCTTCCCTTTCCTGTACACTGTTTGAGCAGTCACAGGTGTTAAATATCTCCATCTCACGTGCCGCCACGATCACACAAATAATGGGCGTAAGAAATGCAAATGGCATCCATCTGTACAGGTGGCCTCGGAGAGATACAGCGTGTCCAAAGGAAACAAATGATGAGAGCAAAAATACCCTCTGATTAGCCCGGTGCAGACCTGAGCAGATGTCCTTCACATTTTCTCTTTCAAGGAAGTCGAACGAGGAAGATTTTCAGAGAGTGAAACCACCCACCAGATAAACATCTCTGCAAATGAACACTGACTATTCATACAACTAGGTGCCCTTCACCTGCCATACTCACAGTTTTAGTATGACTCTATTTGGATGAAAATACACCACTAACAGTGAAAGCTGAACACTTGGGTCTGTCTTTAATCTGCTGAAGACAGCAATGAACTGCATCTGACTCAATTTAGGACATAATATTCTACTATTTAGCTTTTTTAGAATGAATAAAAAATTCAGTGATGGCTCTTACACCGGTCCTGAAATAGCTAACACATACTGTACCTACACACTATCATTGTTAAAGCCTAGTTTCATCAGCCTGTGACCTGAGGCCTTATATTTCCCAGGAGACCTAAATCCACCTCACTACCAGGGATTTGCTTCTTCCCCCCTAGCAACTATTGAAATGCTGATGTTACGTTATCTACTTTAAAAGGACGCCACTATTTATCTATTTCCAACCCAAATAGCATAAATTAATAAATATGCATACAACATGTAAGGCTACCAATATAAAAGAGGTGCTCATTTGCATATGAAGTGATGATGTTTCTACTACTGATAGGAAATCAAAGAAGAATGAAGCCCACCTCCCTCCACATCCTGCATTGTGACTGTATTTACAGTATGAAGACACAAATAGATAAAATGAGTTTACATGTCATCTTGTGGCTGAGCTTTAGTAAACAAGGTTCATTTTGACACCTGACTTTGATTTTATTTGAGTCTTTTAACTAGAATCCATTTGTTTTTGTCACGTTTTAGTTTTGATTATTGTTATGAAAGATGAAACTAAATATATTTTGTCAGTGAAATTTTATTCTCATTTTCATAGGGCATTCTTTGTCGAGGCGTTCTTGTTTATTGTGAGGTTAGCAATACAAAATTGTTACATTTCGTTATAGTTTTAATTTTGTTTTCAAATGCTTTTCATTAAGTTTATTGTCGTATTATCAAAATGTTGAATAAATAAAAATATTTTCCAGTATAGTTTCTATTGAATAAATCGTCTGGATATTTTATGTGAGATTGGGTATCCATAATCAGGCATGTTTAATTAGTGTGTCAACTCTATTTTTAGGCTTGGCATGCTCTGGTTGGCTCCTGTGATTCCTGTAGAGGTGGCTTTTTGTCCGGGCCAAAAAATGATGGTGGCCAATCAGCAGCGGACTGTATTTGGCCGCTGGTTCCACTCCCCGCTGTCTGCAGGCGGATATAACGAAGAGAAATGGCGGTACAAGGGGACACACAGCGCTCTATACTGATAGTGCTGGATTGGGGATCGAAGTTAGCGTCTCTGTGGATCTTTGTGTCCTGATAGAGCACAACACAGCTGCTACTTGTGCTGCTTTCTGGCCTCTGGCCTGCCACCGTCTCTGATAAGCATTTAGTATTCAGCTGGGGCTCATGGACCGCTGCCCATAAACAGAGAAGCACTCAGAAGCAAAGACTGCTGTCTGATTACTCGCACCATACCAACCAACAGCAGGTTGTTTCACGTAAAATAAAAGATTTGTCATATTTTTTAATCCACAATAATGCAACTGTTGAAGGTCCCTTCCCTTACTGAAAGGTGGGGTGGGTCTTAACAGCAGACATGAAGGTTTATGTGTTAGATGGGGAGTCCCCTCACGTCCCAGGGTGGAGATATTAAGAGATGAAATGGTGGCGCTTCTAAAATGATTATCTGCTCTCCCCCAGATGGGTGCAGCACACTGTGCAAGTTAGGTGAGTTACAGCTTTGAGAGAATGAAAAGTTCATTGACATGAAACAGTAAATTAGATTTAGGATGAGCTGATGAGGGCTGCAGTGAGGAGGAATTCACTGCTCAACATATCCTCAGACAACGGCTCGTATGATTTCTTACAAAAAGTTATCCCTCATTTTTTGTGCGTTTTCCTACGAATGTCCAGCAACATGTGACTCACATGTCAATTTACGCTCCATCCTTTTCAAAATAAACTAGTTAGGTTTAGGAAAAGGTCGACTTGCTTAGGACTAGGCAACAAAACTACTTAGGTTTAGGAAAAGATCGCTGTTTGGGTTAAATAATTATTAATCCAAATAACCCAATATTTGGGACAAATATTAAAAAAATAAAAAATATACCCACATAGCTTTTAGAAAGGTGCCGATTAAAAATATGACTTTTCCTCAAAAAAAGTATTATGATTGTGAATGAATCATTTAAAAAATGTTGGCGGGTCGTACCTCAGTGAAGCTGGCTGCTGGTTACTTTTATTATTTGTTATTTTTCTATTTTAATTCTGCTGTTTTGATCACCCAATATATATATATATATATATATATATATATATGTATACATCTTGTTTGTACATACTCCTTTTGCTATACATAATGTATATATGTTATTTTTATATGTAACATATGGTTAAAAACATGCAACAACTTGAGTATCTTCTGTTTACAATTTATCTAATCTAATCTAATCTAATTTATTATTGTTCATCTCTGTGGAAGATATCTGACGTTTGGTTCCCACTTCTAACAAGGCTTGTGAGCTAATGGTAAAACAACGTTGGTATCATGTGGTATCTCTGTGTCGTCAGTTAGTGTAGAAAAAATGGATAAATGGGTGAGATTCACGGTAAGTGCCTGGCAACGACTTGTTGTGAAGTAAAGGCAATGGAACGGGGGAGGGAGAATGTGACATCCAGTGGCTGAATGTTATCAATGTTATTAATAGCGTTAGTGGTGTAACTTAAGTACGGAAGGTACATGACAAATCTACATTGACCTCTGGTTTCACACGGGGTAAGAACAGCGGTCTCCTGGGCGAAAGTCCTTTCTTTTTTTTTACCCACCCATCCACCCCGACGTCCTCCCTACACAGCGTTTGTCGCTCTTTATACTTCCTGGTTCACGATTACGTGGATTACATACTAATTGATTTTATGGGATATATACGAATTTCAGTGCATTACTTAGTCGTAGGTATAGCTACGAACGGTGTATGAGAACAGCCTGCACTGCTTAATACCAAGTTGTCTGAATTATCAGCAGCTGTTCGTTCCTCCCTACCCCCCCACCAAGAGATCCCAGCAGGCAGTCTGGTTTTATCAGTGCTGAATGATCACCCCAATAACTGCTTCCTCATTAACACCGAGGCATAGACGTCTGCAGGTGGGGAAAGAGAGGAAGAAGGCGGGGGGGGGGGTTACAAAGTTGGAGTTGGAAGAAAAAAACAAGTGCTGACAGGGCCTTGGCTGTGATGGAGAGACCCCATCACTCCTCTTCCCCGTCTTGTCACGCGCTCCTCCCATCATCGCAGGAGCTGAGTGTGGGTGAGCGATGGGTGCTGTGTCTTTCCTCCCCTCCCCTGGTCCTGTAGATTGATTCCCCTGACAGGACAGGAGCCCCCCCAGACGTAGAAAGACAGAGTGATGAGAGGGATATAAACTAAGTGTCTCAAGCAACTTTGGTTTCAACGGACAGAACAAAAGTCAGTTCAGACTTTAAAATTTGGAGAGGCGTCCACAAGGTAAACAGACTATCTTCAGAATATCAAATATTAACAGACCGTTGCATGTTTCCTACTTGTTGGGCTGAGTACCTAAAGAGTCTCTGAAGCTCTACATTTGACATTTAGAAAAACGCAGACGAACGCAGGGCCGAATTTTGTGCAACATACTTGAAAGGTAATGATGGTTGAGGATGGGGGTGAGCGTGCTTCACGACACAGCGCTGTAAATTAATTTTGAGGCTGTTACACACACTGGTTATAAAAGTACGCAGCAGAGAGCTGAACTCTAAATAGCTCCGTCTGTGAGCTGCTCATTAGGCTCTTTTTTTAGTTCCACTGGATGTTCTTGTTATTAAAACGTGACGAACATCACAGCAGCAATGGAAGTGCAGTCACGAATTCACAATTTTATCAGACTAAACTCTGAGAAACAACTAATTTGAATGGAGTGGGGAATTATACAAGGAAATAACGTGTAGCAAACAAAAGTTTTTGTAATTTCAACTCAACTCAGTGTCTCTAACTGTTATATACACAATGTTATTTGTCATATCATGTTTTAACCATTTTAGTAAACATTTTAAAGGTATAGAGAGGATGAGTAAGAGCCTCAATGTGCTTCAAATGAAGTGCTTGTCAGATTGTCTAACCTGACGTTGGAACTGGGGGGTTTTCTTGGACAGTTTTTGTAATTTTTTCTAAACGAAGAGGAATATGTGGAACAAAAAAAGACAATTTCTGGATCTGTTGCATCGATTTGTATCCTTGTCCATGCTGAGTCTGACAATGTTGCAGGAGTGCAAAGCTAAATCAGCGGAGTACACCTTTAATGCAGGTTACTGGACATGCTATCTATCCTATAGCGTGTAAGCAAACAGGTCACAGGTACAGCATTTTTGTATTGTAAACCAAACAAACGATTTTGTAATATAGGGAGTCTAGTAAATAACAGGGACTAGTTAACGCTGCACAGTTATCAGGGACTGTAACTGTAGTCTCCAACATTAATGGGTATAAACACATTTGCCCTTAGACATGGTCAGATGACACGTCGAACCCGTAAGTCTTTATTGCAGTCAGAAGTATTTCTAATTGCCACAAGATGACAAGTGTTTATTTATCTTTGCATAAACGTTGCATTTGTATTTTTTTTTTTTATTACTCCAATATCATATTTAATACAACACATACAGGGTAAAGGGAAACAGAGAGGTGACTATAGGACAACACACTGGAATGAAAACACAGTTGTAGAAAGAGCTTAGTGACATGATCAGAAAGTTTGTGGCCGCTAAAACAAAACAATTAGCCATGAGCTCATCATCTGGACCAAAGCCCAAACTCACAGATGACGTTCTGGTGGGCGATGAGGACATCTGATCCTAACAGTCTACGCACAGGACTCTCCTCCACTGGTGATACTTAGCAGCCATAAATGCTATTTTATGGGATCATTTGGTGCACGGAGCCCAATCCGTAAAGACTGCATTGTCTCCATGGAGATGTAATGGGGACGGGAGCCGGTAAATCAAAGTGGGTAAAAATGGAAGCTGATTCACATTAGTGATGGCTAATTAGCTCATAGCAATGACGGCTGGAAGCTGTCTGCTGCTCGCTGGGGCCGTATGTCTCCCGAACGGGACCTCGGGAGGCTCAAGAGAAGCTCCAGCTTTGTGTTTTCATGGGTCATTTTACATTTCCCCGGGGTGCACTGAAAATGACACATTTTTTGCAAAACAGAAGAAATACACTGATGTGAGTGAAGAGCAAAAATGAGAACAAGATGACCTCATGCTGTTTGTCTCATAAAAACACATGTTTGGTAGTCGTCTTAAAGGCAGCGAGCAGGGTGGGAGGGTTTCAGCTCCTTTATCAAGTCTGGCTACGGCTTCCTGCTCTCTCAAACCACCACCTCCTCGGCTGTTCGCCTCGCCAACAGAGGAAGCGGCATCCAGGAGGACTCTCAGCGTGGATGATTAATTCTGAAGGCACTTTCTTGTCAAGAGGACCTTTACTGGGCTGATAGAGGCAATGTGTTCTGTCAGGCCTTTGAAATTCAAATGATGTCTTCCACTTTGTGTCCCACTGACGGCTTTGAAAGCTTGCATGAAAGGAGAGCAACAGAGATGGGACCGACACGAGCAGAACAGAAAGGCAAAATCAACTCCATCCCAAAAATAGATGACAGCACCAAACCCAAAAGACGCAAATAGATAATCAAAAAGCTACTTGACTAAAGCGTGTCTAAGGTTTTGAAATGTATAGGAACATGGCTATTTTTGCACTGGCACTACCACCTGCCTATTTTACAGTTGTTAACAGTAATGCAATGAACACAAACAAAAAATGAATATTTCACCCTGTAGCTATTTCCATATCATTCCATAAAGCCCCTAAAATTACACAAATTAAAATTTTCTTTTGTATTTTATACAGAGACATGTTTCATCATTTTCACCATCTTACATTCATCATTCACAACACAAAATTGCCATTTATCAATTAAGGAAAGTGGCCTCAAGGGTGGAAGTAACAAAAAATAAACTTGATTGACATTTTATTTGAAACAGTGTTGATCTGATAATCAACTGTCGACCATTCATCATTCACAACACCCAACTGATATTTATTGTTTACAGCCCGCAATTTTTGTTACTTCCGCCCAAAATGTCAAACAAAAACCACGTTACAGTGCAGGCGAATGTCTCCACAAATACGAGAGTGCGGTTCACTGAGTGGGCGTGTTCTTTTTTTTTTTTTTTTGATAGGGTGGAAGTAACAAAAACTTTCTACAAGACAAGTGCCAATTCCAATTTCATGCCTCTTTTCAGGATGGTCCTTGACATCAGATTTGAAAGGCCGTCCACTGGCTCTCGGTCAGTGACTTTGATTTAGTCTCACTGTGATGAGTCTGGTGGTCTCTGTTGAGCCAGTAGTGTCAGTACTGGTCTTACGTTGGACTGAGATTCTCATCATCCATCGGACATGCTTCACCTCCCTCTCTCTATCCTCCTCCTCCTCATTAACAAGATGTCCAGCTCTGTGTAGGAGGCTCCTCACCGCTGATATTTTATGTGTCGTAAGTGGTGGCTGGAGGTAAAGTTGAGATATTGGTCTGTGTCATGGGTTTTCTGCACACTGTGGTCTTTATTCTCCCATCAGTCTTCACATGAACACAGGTGTCTACCAAAGGTAAAAAAATAACTTCCATGCTCTAATGACATTGTGGCTTCACATTTAATGAAGCTTTGGATAATTCATATTAAATGTGACTCTAGGGTCTCTTAAATGGTTTCTATTCACATTACACTTTTTTTCTCAAAATTTTGAATGCTACTCTGATAGATTTTGAAAATGAATCTGCAAAGCTGAACACCCACCTATGACATCATAAAGTCCTAGTGGATTTGATTTCTCTGTATTTCATTTTAAAGTGAAACACATGATGTATGATACAGAACGCTCTCCAAAACCAAAACATGCAGATTCGTTGCTATTCCTGTCCACCAGTGAAACTGCCCATCAGTAATTACTGTACATAGTTTGATTGATTAGTTCACAGAAGTGAAAATAAAGAATTTATTTTTAATCTTTGCAGTCTGTTTAAAAACTGGTTGTCTTTCATCAAATCCTGATAAAGTTGTTCAATATCATAAAGTCTTTGTAGACACCTGCTAATATGTGCATAGCCAGCCTGTTCGCACAAAATAAGGCATATAAATGCCACGATAATGTGCAAGCGCTTAGCGTGCAATAAGTGCGCCTTTCTTGATTATGACGTGTCATTTGTACGCCATGTATCCTGTATTGACTGCAATGTAAACCAACAAACATTGGACTTTTAACCAGGAGACCCGTGTTCGAGACCGTTGTTGACCAGTGTTTTGTTTTGTAAGTTACGTTTGTCACATGTTTTTTATTGACGTTTGTGACGTGTTTTCTGTAGTTATGTTACGTTGTTTCCGTACGTGTTTGACTTACTTATTTTAAGCCCAACCATGACGTTTTCCCTTACCCTAACTAAGTGGTCTTCTTGCCTGAACCTAAGTTAGTGGTTTTCTTGCCTAAACCTAACTGCGGACGTTTGCGTGGTGAACAAATGACACACGAAAAGGCTCAAATGTGTACTCATGACACACAGAATGCACGTGTAATGTCGTGGTATTTAGCAGAGGCAATAAAAGGCAGTCAAGTGAGCTTGAACATAAAGATACATACTGTATGCAAAACAAGTAGAGTCAGTGAACTACTAATGGTTTCACTTCATCATCAGGAGTCAGCAGAGCTGTAACATGTAACGGTGCTTCTTCTGCTAACAATTTACCATCCAGACGATCATCTGCATATGGAGACATCTACTGTAAATGGATAACACACAGACAAGTTGGGAAAACATGTGCACTCTGTCTTGACTCTTATTCACAAATGAAGAAAAATTCCGGCTCTTAGTTTCCGTCTCAGCTCTGCAGCGAGATGATGGCGGCTCGTTGCTGTAAGTGGAAGATGTTAATGAGCGCAGAGGGACGGAGGCAGCATGTGTCTTAAAAGCTCCCTCGTGGTGGCAGGTAATGGCGCATAGTTTGTCGAGCGGACCACACGGCCGTGTTCCTGGAAAAGCTTAAATATCCCTTTTAGAATACACTCGGGCAATTTTAGAAGCCATTAACATCAAAAAAGAAGAAAACTCTGTGGCTTTATGGATCCTAAATGACTAACAATTAGACCAAGCACTATTCATATGACTCCTGCAGAATACAGCCCCACTGAGCAATCAACACACACTGTAGAGGCCTTTTTCATACCAGTCGAGCTGCGAGAGAAAGCGAGGATAAAGCCTCCGATCTGTGAAAAGGGAACTGAATGATATCCTCGGCGCTAACAGATTCCACCAAACAATCCAGTGGCTTTAAACACTCCGCAATCCATATGCGCTTTTCAAGAGCCACGGGTAATTATTGACAGCCTCCTCCACACACATCTCAAAGTACACAAAGACTGCCATTTGTTTGGTGTGTTTGATTTCAGCTCTGCATGGATACTCGCTCATTGATACAGTTTATACAATAATCTGTTCCTCCAGCGGGTTTCATTGTAGAGAACATAACTGAAACTGGGATCTCATTTGCAGTTTCATAAGCACAAACAGCCGTAATGCAGTAAAAGAAGGGTGTTTCACATTTTAGCACAATTTAATAAAAAAGTGCCTGACATTCTGTAGAGATATGATGTATTAACATGCATTTTCTTCTTCTTTACAAAATCCACTGGTACGTGTTTTAATATGAAGTTGAATTTCTGTCCTATTGACGTCTACCACTCTGCTACATAGTCATTTTAATAAATAATTGTCTTACAATAGAAACAAATGAAATCTGACAAAGACAAATGAAAGCCATTTTTTCCTGGAATCTAAGAAAACACAGATGCGACCGGATTAGTTGGATATTTATACACACAATTACAGCTGGCAACTGTCCAGTTTACACTGCTGACCACAGAACAGCATCAGCACCGAGAATTGGTAGATGGGTTCATGAAACAACTAATCATCAGTGTGTTTCTAGCAGGTTCACTGTGGTGTTAGAGAGTACTTTGGCATCAACAGCCAGTGGGCAGGACACTAACATCAACCAAAGGGGTGTCCGTGTTTGAATGACGTGCCCTGGCGGCGCAGGGCACGTAGTAAAGGACGTCGTAAACAGATTTGCGCTGGGAAATGGACCTTACAAACTAAGCACAGCATTTTTGTTAAAATAAGTGCACTTGTTACGTAAGCTACATAAGTTGGCTTTAGTGAAGTACGTAGCCTACGTTACGTAATAAAAGTACGGTAAAATGACCCGGCGTCGACTTTTGGTTTCACACGGGACACAAACAGCAATCTTCCGGGTGAAAGTCCTGTGTTTGTTTGACCCACCCATCACCTCCTTTGCTTCCAACCTTGTCTCCTACAAAATTACGTTCCCATACAACTAAACTGCATTCTCAATTATGTGTTATTATCGAATTTCCTCCCAGTTTTAAACACGTGTTTAACGTTGTAAATTGAAACAAAACAAAACAAAAAATGCAACAAAACTACTTGGTTAGGTTTAATAAAAAAAACAAAAACAAATCATGGTTTGGCTCAAAAGGACTACAAAATTGAAACAAAACAAAAACACAACAAAATGTCTTGGGTGGGTTTAGTAAAAAAAAACCATCATGGTTTGGGTTAAAATGACTACATTTGTTACGTTATTAAGCTACGGACGTAAATTAAAATAAGTAAACGTTGACTTTTAGTTGCACACGGGACACAAACGGCATCTGTTAGTTTGACCCATCCATCCACCCCAACCTTCTCAAATTTCCGCTGACTATCAATACAAACGTATTTGTGATAAGTCAAAAACAAACGTAATCAATGCAGTTTCATTGTATTGGAAAGTAATTTTTTCCGACAGAATTACTACGGCCACGAGAGGTCGCCGTTGTCTTCTTGTATTTGTATCCGCGATCAACCATGTGAATAAATGATAACGGCCTTCTGAACCTACTAGTAGGTGTAGCAGGCCCCTTCTAACCGATATATATAAGGCTGATAACCACTGATAACGTCCATTCAATCGACAACATTCTTTAGAAACCCAGGACCAGATTTTGTATATGAAAATTGCATTCAGCTGTACTGTATCTACTGACTGGCCTGCAGCAGGTGATCATAAACTGTCTGATAAGGGCAGCCATGAAAATAGATTCCACCTCTTTACAAGTATTTTATTGTTATCATAAACCATCGAACAACAGGTCAAATTACTCTCCATGTTTGGCAAATCTCCAGTGTCATTAAATAGAGGTGGCATTGTGAATCTTAAGGTGTTACTACATGATTGGTGAGCCAACAAATTATACATACAGTGTCACTTGCTGAATCATCAGGATGATATTTCACCAAAGACACACACACGCACACACATACACACACACACACACACACACACACACACACACACACACACAGTCTCTCTTTAAATGGGAATGTGACTCAGAATAAAGAGCTCCTAGTGTCACACATTTGGATTAGAGCCAGGCAGATTTAAATGCATCACTTAATAGACAAATATGGCTCTATAAAGCACTTTACTGCAGTGCCACAGCTGTTTTAGTGACTGATAGAGGAAACAGACAGACTTGTAAAGGCTGATGGCACTGCAGTTATAACACCTCTGTACATTTCACCAGTAGCATCATTTAGTTAAGACTTTGGAAAGTGTAGAAATGGACTGTGAACATGTGAGAACCTGTCCTCACCTTGAACCTTGAGTTTTCCCCTCAAGCTCCTGTGTAATCTGCAAATGCAACGCTGCAACACACTGCCAACGTATTTTCAGACAACGGTTAGTATGATAGTCTACGAAAAAAAAATCCTCCTTTTTCCTTTGTTTTCCTACGAATGTCCAGCAACACGTGTCAATTTCCACTCATTACATGCACACTGTCTTTTCAAAATAAACTTCCACCTTCACAGGAAACAACTTCCTTAGGTGTAGGCAAGAAAAGTACTTAGTTAGGTTTAGAAAAAGATCAACCTGGTTAGGATTAGGCAACAAACTACTTAGTTTGGTTTAGGAAAAGATCGTGGTTTGGCTTAAAATAACTCCAGAATTGGCGTTGTTTAAGTACATAAGTTACATGACAAATAATCAACGTTGACTTCTGCTTTCACACGGGACACGAACACCAGTCTTCTAGGTGAAAGTCTGGTATTTTTGGACCCACCCATCCGCCCCACGTCCTCCCTATGAAGTGTTTGTTGCATTTTATACTTCCTGGTTCACAACTGTGTTTATTTTGTGGGATACATATACAAATTACAGTGCATTCATTTTTGTAGGTATAGCTATGAACTGTGTATGCGACCAGCCTGCACTGGTCCAACCCCGTCTCCTACAAAATTACATTACAACTTAACTTCATTCTCAATTATGTTTCGAGGGACAGTTGCATTTTTAAACATGTGGTTAACGTTGTAAATTGAAACAAAACAAAAACGCAACAAATTACTTATATTATATTTAGACAACAAGCCGACTAATAAGCCAAAGTTGACGTTTGGTTTCATACGGCACATAAACAGCGACAATAAACAACAGGTCTTATGGGCGAAGGTCCTGTGTTTGACACATCCATCCACCTCCTTCTATGATGAAATGACTATGATGAAAAACAAATTTGTGATACGTCAAAAACAAACGTAATCTGGGAGAAATACGTTTCCCTTGAAGCGCAATTGACAATGCAGTTTAGTTGTCTGGGAACATAATTTTTAGGAGACCAGGCTGCACTGACACCTTCCCACTGAGAAACCCTCACACTGACACAGTGACACACACTCAATAGACACACAAGGTGATACTTTATTCATTCATTCAGAAATGCTCGTACAGCACTTGCACAAAAACAAACAACTAACTGTGACAAGCAGCTGTGCCGGCGCACCGTAAGCCTCCTCAACTTTAACCCTGTGGCCACTCTTCTGCACAGATTTGTCGTGTCCGGTCCATGCTGCTGTCTATCAACACAGAGGGCCTTACAAAGACACACATCATCTGTAGTCAGCACACACACAGAAAACCGGGCAGTATTGCAGGTCTGCTGATTTGGAATTTGGTTGACAAGTCAACAACTGCTGAAGTGCTTTTGATCAATGGATTTAACACACACTGAGCATTTTACAGAAGACATTCTCTCTCACACAAAAGAAACACATATTCCTCCAAAACTGTCTGCAATTCAGTAGGTGCATATGAATGACATTTTTTTACTGAAAAAGACTGAAGTCACAACCTCATAAACATTACATGTATATACTACTAATTTGCAAATGCACATGTGTGTTTTAAACAAACATAAAGGGGCAGGAAGCTGCTGAAAGACACGGGTAGCGGACAACTGGGATGGCTGGAGCACCATGGCAAGCAAACAGTGTCAAATGGGAAAGTGAGCAGTATATATACTGTCTGAGGTTGATGAAGCACAGGTGTGGCTTGATTGGGGAATGAGGGCCAGGTGTGCAGGGAGGAGGAGGAGGAGGAGAAACTCATTATGAAAATGTGGGTAACAGGTGGAGAATGGCAAAGCCTGGACATTTCCGTGAAAATGCAAAGACCTAAGGGAAGGAGGCAGGACAGGTATCACCATGATACCATGATATCTGTATCATTACGTATACCGAGCTATAAAGAAGATGCACCTTTCCAGTATCATGCAAATCTGAGTGAAATATACACAACAGAAATTATGTTGTGTCTGACAGACACGTCGTAGCCGGGGTCCTGGTTGTTCTGAGATGAATAATCTGGTGGTTTTTGAGGACTTTCATTTTGTTTTTTGCTTTTTGTGAATGATTCTCTTTTTTTATTCAAAGACTTAACGTAAATGGGTACATTTACATTGCATCCCATGTCGCAATATAACTATGAAATTGAGGAAAAATATCGTCAATATGTGAAGTAAATGGTAAATGGACTTGCATTTATACAGTGCTTTTCTAGTCTTCCAACCACTTAAAGCACTTAAAAACTCCTCTATGACAGTAATTTAAACCTCTTGGGGTTTTGGAAATTTGAAGATGTTGGACTCTGAGAAACTGTGATGGGAATTTCTCTAAACTAAACTAAGAATCTATAAAATTATTAATTACTTCATAATGAAAACAATCACGTGTTGCAGCCCTGTTGGACCCAACAAGCTTATAACCACCTGATGATGGGAAATACAAATCAGAATTAACTGTACAAATCAAAGGTTTCAAAGGTTATGGATCTGGTTCTTGTGATTCATGAAGCTCAAAGTCACTATATATCCGTCTATATTCAAATATTAAATGACTGCTCGGGGAAAAAAAAAAAAAATGATTTAGGCCCTGTTCACACAGAATGTTTGCTGTGTCTTTTTTATTTTTAATCGGCAACCACCAAATGAATGCTAACTTTAGTTTAACACAAACCATGAACTATACGCAACTTAACAGTTTAAATGAATAAAAACAACTTACCCGAAATCTCAAGTACCGCCCTAATTTGCCTCCTGCTGTTTTCTGTTCAGATCATGTTAACAGTTGGTAAAGTCATACAACTCCGTTTATCCAGCAAAAGTCACCACAATGAGAAAAAAAACGCTAATGACATCGGGTACTCTTCAGCTCTGAGTTGAATTAGTTGAATTTCATAACAGTTGAATTATTTTCAACTTGAGGTGTTATTTTCAGATGATTATACACTAAAGAAAACATACTTATTAATATTATATTCCATTTCTGCCAATAGTTCCCCTTAATTGTTACACACTGGTCCTTTAAGGTGCAATGAATGTGATAAATACTATTATCAGTGGGTAAATTATGTCTCATATGATTTCAACATCCCATGTCACGTTACCTTATTTGACCCGCTCTCATTCAGCGATCATGTCTGTTGTGGCTGCAGCAGTGATGTAACTCTGCCCAGCTGGGAGGCGGCCTGTAATCCCCAACACTGGCCTTCTTGTTTTTGGTACAAGGAAATGTAAAACACCTCCAGCCGCTGCAGGGAAGCAGGAATCCAGAGGTACCCCAGAAGATAACAATTCTCCCCCTCAATTATTCAACACAAGACAAAAAACTGAAAGTATATGAAGCATGTGATCAATTATTAACCCAGCTCCATGCATTATTGACTTGGCAAGCTGGAACATTTATTGGGACTTTGTTTTCCATGTCTGTCCGATGAAAACAAGAAAAACCTGCAGCTATTGAGCTCGTATTTCTTTGACTGACCCTCACGTCGGCTCAGGTGTTTGATGGAGTGTTTGTGTGTGAATGAGTGTGCGTGTTCGAGCTTTGATCGCCTTCAATTGCCACACATTTTGTCAAGCTAATTTGTTTTCCTCCCCGCATTGATTACCACTTGCTCTGGGGCAGATCCAGCGTATGGGACGGCCTATCGTCTCCATCATCAATATGCATGTCTGACTCTCCTGACCTTGAGAGGGTAAACAGACGAGACAAGAGGAAAACAACTTCCTGAGCAGCACTTCCTCTTTTGTTTCCTGAGGGTGTGAGGTGATAAATAGCTCTTCCCCTGCGCGCAGTAGGTGAACTCATACAGTAACTGTGTGGGGTTGCATCACCAGGGATCCCGCCATGCTCGGCTAATGCGATTTGAGGCTGTGAGTTTAAGGAATTTCTAATGAGAGCAGCGTCTTCACAGCAAATCAGTGTAAGCTTCAGGCACATCAAAAGGGGCGTCAGATTTGAGGCAAACTGATGAATATTCTGCATGGCAACTGCGACTTTGACAAAGGCAAAAAAAAAGTGCCTTTTCAAGTAAGTTGTGCCCGCTGCACGTCAACTTCACAGCAAAGCACATTCTCTATTTATTACCAAAGAAGACGGGAGTTTAGGCGCGCTGGAAAGGCAACTCATACATTTTAGAGAAGCTTGCAGAAGTCATGCTGCTGAGTTATTATATGTTTGATCATATCTTTTCATAACAGTCTGTTCTCTTAACTTTCACCCACCTTCATTATAATTGCAGTAGATGCAGACTGGATAGATAAATAAAAGATATATATAGACTCCTGTTAGAGCAGCTTAGTGTATTAACGACAAAGGTTACAAAAAACTCCTTTTTCACGAGTATCACATCCATTATGTAGTATACGATCACTCACTCTGCTTTTAAGAGGCTTTCACTGGAGATTTCAACAGCCTAAAACACTGAACAACATCCACCGTGCTCGTCTGGCACACAGCCCAGCGTTCTGAGACAGCGGCGTCCTGTGGGAGGTAATCTCTGCTGGGAGCCCAGTCAGAAATCACACTGTCAATTTTACACATGTCGCATGGGCCACATTGAATCACACCAGGCAATTTCAGAGTTGACTCCCTTGTAACCAGTGTTTCTGCAGCAGTAATTGGATAAGCTGTCAGCTGGGGCTCCACGAAAAGAGCTGGCTCTTACTCTACCTGTTGGTGTGTGTGTGTTACATGTGTGTATGACAGCTGCTTTTGTGTGTGTACTGCACTGTATGTGCATTTGAGCAGAGTCATATGTTAGCAGCCTACACATTGTCTACCTCTCATCACTCTGCTGTTATAAGTCATTGTTTTTACGTTTTGTTCGCAAGCATTAGAGCATTTTTTTTTTGATTGTTATTTGCTGTTTTTGCAGTGCTGTCCCATCCATTTTGTTTGTCAATCCTTTTGTAAACTGGCAGAGGTGGGCCATATTATTTGTTACAAATGCATTGTCTGTCTTTCTTGCTGTCACACTTCAGTCTCTGTACGGATCCAGCAAACAAAACATTTTACAACCCTGTCTCCTACAAAATTACGTTCCCATACAACTAAACTGTATTCCCAATTACGTTTCGGGAAACATATTTTCTCCTGGATTACGGTCATAAATTTAAACAGTTTTAAATACAAAACATAAACAAAACCAAACAAAAAATGCAACAAAACTACTTTGTTAGGTTTAGGCAAAAAAACTACTTGGTTGGGTTTAGTAAAAAAACTTATTGAAATAAGTGAACGTTGCCTTTTAGTTTCACACGGGACGAGAACAGCGGTATCCTGGGTGAAAGTCTGTTTGTTTGACCCATCCACCACCCCGACCTCCATACTATGTGGACTCCTGCAGACTATCATTACAACACAAATGTAATGTGCGACAAAACACAATTCCCTAGAAACGTAATTCGTTAACGTCTGACCAAGCTACGCTGTAGCTGAGCTTATTAACTCCAAACCAGTTGATGGAAATGCACCTAATTCACATTTCTTTTTTTGCAATATTTCAAAATTTTGCTTAAAATTTACTTGACAATTGAATGGAAACACGGTCAATGTTGGTTTTCTCTTAGCCGTGATCAAGATCTTTCCCCAAACCTAAACAAATTGTTCTAAACCAAACCTTTAGTGGTGTCATATTAGAAAACACTTTAAAAAAGCTCTTTCTCCAAGAGAGAAGAACACTCTCTGACCTCCACCTTTGCAGGTTTCTGTGTCCATTGAAGTAATAAAGACCTAATGGAAGATTTGAAGGATTTACATTTTGAATGTGAGGTTTTATTATAAGGTTTTGAGCAGATGTTCTTCATCAAGACAGTTAATGTTCCGTGTCTGATTTCCTTAATCATATTCATCTCAGTGGATTAATAGTGAGCACATTCATAACCAGATGAAGATGATTTATAAATTCAGCAGATGTGATCCATGTAGGATATTTTCATCCTCGCGGGGTGCTGAGCCGTTGAAGTGTGAGAGCATTTTGTTAAAAATTGTAATGAGATTCGACTGTGTTGTTTTAAAATCTTATCTCTAAACAGTCATGTGGATTTGACTTGGAGCAACAAACACTCCGTAGTCAGTCTTCAACAAAACTCAGTGGGTAATTATTAAGATCTTGTGAATGCTATTTTAAAAACAGATCGTTGAAATACGTAAGTCTTTGAGACCTGCGTTTTTCTTCTCAAGGATGTGAAAATAAGTGTGAAAATGAAACACCGACCTTTCTATAATTAGAAGTGATATATACATGGTGTTATACTCTGTTCTGACCTTCTGTGACTCATGTAGTTAAACAGCAAACAGAAGAAATCATTAAAAGCTCTTTAACATCCATCCCGATCAATCACAAAGGCTTTTCATATTTCTTCCGATGTTGTCAGAAATGTTTGAATAACCGTGCCAGTACGTCTGATACGTCTCTGCACAACTCAGTGATCAAAAAGAACATTTCACTTTCAACACAATGTTAGTTGTTGCCAAATAAAGGTACGATTTTCCGACAGCCAGTCAAAGAAAGTGGAGCACACAAATAAAAACGTCAGCGGCCCAAAACTGAAACCATCATAGCGTTGCTTCTGTTTTGCCACTTTTCTCAAGCTTTCTTTTCTGTTGTGAATCTGACATCTCAACAAATGAGCTGAAAAATAAACTGGATAATAAGCTGTTAAGATCCAAAGCAAGCCATGTGGTTGTATTACACACACTATACTTGGACAGCAGGACAGTACTTGAAACTAACTTGTGTTTTTCTTGGTTCCAAAGTTTCAACCACAGATGGTCTTCGTCAGGTAAAGGTGAGAGTGTGAGCACACCTTTATATAGACAGTTAGTGGTGTCCTCACTCTCTAACCTTTATCTTATGTGTTATCGAAACATCATATTACATCACGTCTACACTGAAAAGATTAATTGAACAAATATGCAGTGCAGAACATGCATTATTATCACCTCATCACCGTAAAGTTGATAGGGTGAACATGTTTGCAAACAGTTGCTTATTTACCAACACAGTCTCACGGCAGTTTGTGAAATAGTCACGAAATTTAATCTATTTGATTTGTGTACATAGACACTAATTTCCCTTTTTTTTTGTGACGCTCAGCACGACTTTCTACAACTTATTTTTTGTGCCTTTTTCCTACGAATGTCCAGCAACAAGTGACGCTCGTGTCAATTTCTGCTCCAGTCTTTCTTTAAAATAAAACTACTGTTAGGTTTAGGAAAAGATCGACTTGGTTAGGCTTAAGCAACAAATAACACCGGAAGTGGCGTAACTTAAGTACGGAAGTATCGTGACAAAAACTACTTAGTTAGCTTTAGGAAATGATAGTGGTTTGGGTTAAAATAACTCTGGAAGTGCTGTAACTTAAGTACGGAAGTTACGTGACAAATAAATCAACTACTTCCCGGTTCACAATTACGTGGAAACATATGAATTGATTTTGTGCTGACCATCACAAGAAAAAATTTGAAATTTGTGTCTATGTACACGAGTCAGTACATTAAATTTCGTCACTATTTCACGAACTTGTGCGACTGGACCGGATTTACACATCCAGCAGACACGGAGCAACATTATCATCCATTTGGAGTCGTGTTTTTGGCCACTTGATGAATGCAATTAATCTATATCAAACAGAGGGAATAAACAGTCATTACACCTGTGTATGGTGAGAAATGGCCCTAAATCCTCTATGTACTGATCTGTCCAGATCTGCTTGGATTAAGTGGATTTTGCACAGAAAAACTACAGTCTGATGTACCTCTCTGTTGATCTAAATAGCTTAAAGCATTCACAGCATTTGTAAGATGAGGGGTTGTATAATAATACAAAATAAGGCAAAAAACCTTTCCCACTAATTCTTATTTTTCGGGCATTTCTTTAATATTTGGTATTTTATTGTAAAACACAAGATATATTACATATTACTTACCCTTACAAAAAAAGAAAGATACTTTAAGTTTATTTTGTGATGTAAACTTAAGTATAGTTCAAGTATAATCCTAAGTATACTTTATGTAATAAGTATACTGATATCAATGTACTAGCAGTATACTTGTAAGTGTACTACTTCAATCCTTCTTGAGACTAAATTGGCCCGCTTTGTAGTTTATAAAAGTATTCTTCTAAGTATACTTTAAATGTAAGAGTCGTAAACTTTGAGTACACAACATCCAAGTTGTATTTTGTACTGCAACTATAATATGAACTACAAGTGAACTTATAGGTATACTGTCAGTTTACTAGTTCTATACTTGTAGCCCACTTTTTAATTCGTGAAAGTACACTTTAAAGAATACTCTCAGTAAACTACTAGTTTGATAGTTTTTACTGCACGTATACTCGTAAGTTTTCTTTAAGTTAACTTAAAATACTTAGCCAAATATACTTACACCTTTCTGTATACTTGTCGGTATAAGCCAAGTATACTTAAGTATAATTTTGTTAAGTTCATCTCTGATAAGTGCATAAAAAGTAATCTGAAAGCATACCCTCTTATTTCAAGTTTTAAAAGAAATATACTAATAGCACACTTGAATAAACTTCTTTTTTGTAAGGGTTAGGGCTCAAATATCTATTCAAATGAAACAATCCAAGAAACGGACATCTGCCATTGGTTAAAGTGCTTGCAAGTCATATGTCAGCCCAGTATCCAAGGAATTACATTCATGTTGGACTCTTACAATTTTACAAGCTCAAAGCGTATTTTCTATTCTCTGTGCAATGAAAACTTCATCTAATCTGCCTTGTTTACGGCCTGTTAATCTGTTAGCATCCATTTTGACAATTTACCTTGAAGAATGAAATAACGTGCCCCCACCCCCCCAGACAAATCACATCAAAACAGAGCCCTAAGCCTGAGTCACGTACTTCTGGGCTCTGTTATTGCACCCAGCCCAAATGACATCCCACAGTGCACGGCGACGGTAATCGGATTAGCTGTGGTCTTGAGAAGACAAACATAACATGTTGTGCTCCATCCCCGAGACTTCCCCTTTAGCCATCATCTTCATCAGGTGCCATTGTCCCTTATCTCCTTCCCTCAGCTCCTGTCCTCCAGCTCGGCTCTGAGGCCATGACACTCGCAGCCAAACCAATTTACCCACATCCAACAATCCAATCACTTCCACAATGTATCCGTGTCAATGTCAGAGACTGGGCAAAGTGTTGTCCAATGATCTTTGAAATGCAATGGATCGCTTGGAGGAAATAATTGAATTACACGCTATAAATGGCTCATCTGACTGATGGCAAACAACAGAGAAATGATCACTTCATCACCTGCTCGGAACAAAAAACTGAAGGTACATCTCTGTAGAAGAACCACTGTTTTACCCATCTAATTCTCCCTTTAGTAAACCCAGTAAAACCCTGCAGGGGAGAGAGCCTATTGATTGCTATGATGGCCGCCTGAGGAGCACTAGGTTGTAATAACAGCTTGAAGGCATGTCCTGGCCTGACTCCTCTACCCCTGCAATGCCATACCGCAATGAGCAGGGCACAGGGCAGGAAGCACATAAATAATTCACTGTGATCTCACTCCGGCCCACATGTAATTTAGCTTGTATCCCCGATGGCTCCACCAAAAGACAGAAAGTGTTCTGTTTTACTCATCCAAAGGGAACCCTCTGCGGTGATTTGAAACAGGAAGCTGTGCTACCCTCCTCCGGACTAGAGGCAAGTTAGAGCAAGAAAAAGGTGAGAAAACTGCTGGACTCATCAATATGCATGAAATACATGAGGCAGTGCTCCAGGAGGGAAGGGAATCACAGCATGGCTGAACAATTAAAGCATTTGTAGCAGGAAACCAAATCATCTTTCCTTAAACTACTGCTGTGCTGACTACCTATCACTACTTGTAGATCCACTGCACAAGTTAACTCTTTTACTTAAAGATAGGGTCGACGATGTTGGAAAGCTAGCATAATTTCAAAGTAGCACTGCTCACGAGCTCCGTCTAAACCCACCCCCTCCCCTCGGGGCTCCTTCCAAGGCAACTCCCCCCACACACATGCACGAACACCGCCGCATCGTAACTGATTCACAGACACAGAGCGGAGAGAGGACCTCAACTCAACAACGCTACCTCATGACAAGTAACCGCGGCAGTGCTACTGCAGGGCTGAGTTTTCTCTTCCATTCTCCAGTAAATGTGTGGCGGCGACGCACTTTGAGTTCAGGCTGGTGCACGCCAAGGGTAGAGTACGAGCAGGGAGGCAGGGAGGCATCCGATTGGTTCTTTCCAAGCTGACCTTGAGGCAGTGAGTGGTAGACGTTTTTACAGGATTACAGCAGCTACAGATGACGGCTCTTTTCCGGTCCTTTTTCAGAGCTCATAAGTAATGGATCGCTGTCAGGGTGTAAAGACCATTTCAACCAATATAAAAAATAGTGTATACTGGATAACATTATCAACCCTGCCTTTAAAGTCGACATAATGTATGTCTCTTTTTCAGCCCGTTTGCACAAAAAAGGCGGTAGTGACGTTTGTCACGTGTTTTCATTTTTCCTATCCATTTCATACTGACCCTTTAAGGTAAATCTGGCAAAACTAAATCTCCTGTGTGTTTAAGGCTGATACTGGAAGACAGGTACATTTCTACATCAACACCTCACCTCCAGATGTCTGGGATGAGGACTGACTTCTGCAAGAGTCAGTTTTCCCATGGCAATCAGCAGCTCTACTGGGAACACTGTAAAGTCATTTAATATCCATCTGCAACAGCTACAAATCTAATCAGCAGAGCCCGACCGAATGTTGTTTCTTTCAACCTCAGACGCTCAATTTGTCAGATCCAATCTTTGTCCAATTTTACTCATCTTTCATTGAAAGTCAGGGGTGCTGCTGGGAAACTGCAATCCTGTCAGCTCACCTCCAACAGTTACTTAGTTCTGAATGTGTAGTCTTGGTGTTTGTTACATCTACTGTCACACATCTCAAGGACAGTCTCACTCTGACACATGATGTATGACAACGAAACTAATCAAACATAAAGATACAGTAACTAGAGCTCTTATTTTTCAACATGTTCACTCTTGGATTAATAGAACAGGCTTGTCCTTATGTCTTATGACGATTTCTCTCTCTTACATTCAGTTCAACAGTCTTTGTGTTGTGAGTTATTTTAATACAAAGAGTGCTGAAATCGATCAGGTTTTGCTGAGAAGAGGAAACTAGTCCAACAAAGTCTTAAGGTACAGATCTGATTATGCAAAGGAGCTCATATGTTGAACAAATGAGACTTACTATAGATTCAATGAGGACTGCATCTGTGGGTCTAAAAGTTTGTACATTTCCAGATCTCTTCTCCAACAGACAGCATGATAACAGTATACAGGATATTATTGAGTGTATAACACGTAATGATTGTCTATTTAATTTGTACTGAATATGTAGAGTTTTCTGTACACAATTATCTAAAGCTGCTTAAAAGTTTGGTTTTATACCTCGGGAGCAGCAGAACAAGCTGTAAACACAACATCTGATATATTATCACCTTGTAAAGTTGATATGGCAAACGTGTTAGCAAACAGTTGCCTATTTACGGAGCAACGTTAGTTTTCATTTGAAGTCTTGTTTCTGACCTCCCAATGAATAAGTCCAATATTTACTCTACTCTTAGCTCTGTTTTGGTCTCCACCAGCTGCTGAAAAAAATATCTGGTTCTTATACAGTTGCTAAATGCTCCACGACGTTCTCAAACTAGTTGTGAACTTGATGCTTGGCAGGTATAATAATGCAGTGGGTTTATCTGAGTATTGAGAGTGAACCAAATAGTAAAGTGGCAGGATGTAAAACCAAATGTAGAAATGGGATCACACCACCGATGGTGCCAAATCGGGCCAGGGCCTTAAAAAGTGTGGGAGGGGGTCAGTGCATGGATGTATAAAGAGACCTGGATACAACGTCGGAGGCAGGCTCCCATTCATTTCTATGAAAGTTGCTCAGTGGTGCATGAAGCAACATTTTTTTGACTATTGAGTATAAAATTTCCCAGATATTCCACCGATCTTCCACATCCATTGGGCCCAAAGAGCAGGCGCAGTAGCGTTTCCTTTAACCCCAGCTGCCAGCCCTCGGTCCAGCCAAAGTCTGGGTCTCATTCACATGAACAGAGGAAGGAAAATAACTCTGGATTCGGCTATTAGTGCATTTTACAACTTTTAGGACCTAATGATTTAAATATGAGCTATGCAAGTGTTCATACTGGGAAGTTGATTTACCTCAAAAAAAAAAAGATGAATGCTGATTTACAGACGTCTCTTTTCCAATGTAAGTCTATGAGGAAAAGTCTTTTTGGGTCCAATGGCATCACATGTTGGATCCGGAAGTTGTTATTCCACCTTCTGGCCACAAAAAAAATTGCTTCAAAGCCTGGCGCTCTTCCTGGGGGCTTGGGCCAATGGCCTCTTCCCCACTTTCCCCCTTCTTCCAGTGCCCTTGCTCGGACCACTTTGAACTCGGCCTTCATTTTGATCTCATCTATACACCTGTAAAGTTTCGTGACTGCATCTTGACAAAATCTGTCCACAGACAAACACCTGGCAAAGTACTGAAAACTGCTTCTGTGGTAGTTCCCGCTACAGTAGGTATCATGATGACACACACACAGACTCACAAGGTAAAATAATACCAGCCACACGCTGTCGCAGCTGGTTGTAATGAGCTCAAAGAGGCTAAAATGCTCTGTAGAGCTGAGGGGAACTTGAGAACTGGGTGATGATTATCTGTGGGTTCATCACTATGAGCGACCCCCCTTTAAATTAAACACAGTCATATAATCCATTGATAACACAAACATATTGATCACTGTATTTATTCAGTTAGTTCCACCATACTATCACAATGGGAACTTGGCCCAGACAGCTTCATCAAACTGATTTCCCAAGGATCCATTTAGACCCTCTAAATTATGAACAAACTCTTATGTAATTAAATTGACTACACAATATCCAACAAAGAGGTCATTGTTTTGACAATAAAATGTTGTTCTTTGCCTTGTAAAATAAAAATGAACATGTTAATGCAATAAAATCGTATTCTGAGTCAGAAATCAAATCAGATTATCAGCTCATCAGGTGATTGGCTGAAATAATGGCTCATCAATAATTAAGAATAATAGCGCTGCCGGAGATGATTTACCACAAAATGTTGGCACAAATGTGTGCGTCCGTGTTTCAGTAAAAGAGGGAGGGAAATCATAGTTTATGAATAAACAAGTCTAATCGGAGCTCTGCGGCAGATTGTTACACAACCACTTTGAAAATCCTGGAAATCAGTTTATTCATGCGGCGTCGCAGCAGGGAGGGATGCTTGACATGTTCACTGGAGGAGAGCAAACTTCTGCCATATTTTTTTTCTTATCCGATCAGCTTTGTTGTGGTAAAATCCCCTGTAATTGATGACAGAGACATGTTCTCTCCGGCAAATCAGTTTAAAAGGAGATGACGGATGGAGACGGAGGTTGCTGGAAAAAGCAGCTCATCAGTCTTCCCTCTGCCGGGGTGACGGGGGCATGAAGCTGTCATTTTCATTCGCTCTGCTACTTGCTCTTCTCCTCCGTTCACAACTCAATCCAGCCCGCTCCGCTCCACTCTAATGCTGGATTTGCGTCCTGATCTGCAGTTTTGAAATTCATATTATATGTTTGTGATTCCTGCACTGCAATCTTGTCAGCTAATTTGAAGGAAGCTAGGAATACAATTTTGTATTTTTGTCATATTTATTTATTCTCAGAAGCTGCAGACAGTTTTTCTTTTAGAGTTAAACAGCATTACATTTTCCCATATTGTCCATTTACATTTCACAAGCACCTCTAACTACAAAGCTTTGCAACAAAATGTGTGCCGTTTATTTCTCTTAAGTTCTCAAACCAATAAACATTTTTTTTCTTCTGTTGCTCCAACCTGTTTTTAGTCCCTGCAGTCTCCACAGCACCATGCTGCTGAAGCATCAGCGCTCCCCTCCTGCTCTCATTTGCCTTCCAGGCTTTACAAGCTTTCTGTGGCTGGCTGGGGAAAAGTATTGAAAGCCTAATGTGTTGATATTAAGCCATTTAACTTGATAAGAACTTAATGCTTCTGGACCCACGCTTGGTTTTATGGGAGTTTATCAGAATCCTGCCCCGGAAATGAGTGTTGCAGTGAAAATGTGATGTAAACCTGCGTCAACACACATTCTCGTTGTCTTATACCTGCATGTTGCTGTAGAGAGGTTTCACCATTTTGGACAGTGGTAAATTGACTGTGACAGAATTTGACAGATGATGATGATGATGATGTCAAAAGAGGGATGAGGATGAAAATGCCAGCACGTTCTCAGCAGGGCGTCTAAAACCAACGCTTTATCACGCCCCTCGGTGTGTGATACCGACGCACAAGGCACCCTTTTAGCGTCTGTACAGGCCCTGACACACCAAGCCGATGGTCGGCCGTCGGAGAGTTTGGGGCCGTCGGTGGGCGTCTGTCACCCTAGTTTTTGCGGTGTGTCCTGCAGTCTCGGCTCTAGTCTGCCAATGTCAGGCTTTTTTGACGATTCAGCATGTTGAATCGGTGGTGGAGCCCGTCGTGAGAGAAATCGCTCTGATTGGCTGTTCAGCTTCAACGAATCAGAAGATTCGGTCAGTTTGGTGTGTCTGGGCCTTATGAGATGCACCGGGCTTTCAAGTAAATACAATATCAATATTAAATGCTCAGAAAAAGTGGTCGGGGGTGAGGTGACAAAGTTTAAAGAGCTAAAAAACCCATGTAGGTTGGTTGGTTGGGAGGGGAGGTGGATGGGTCCAACAAACACAGGGCTTTCATCCAGGAGACTATTGTTCATGTCCTGTGTGAAACCAACATTATGTTGTTTGTCTTTATGTTCACAACATTAAGTTTCACTTTCACTTTACAAAGGCAGTAATTTAACCCAAACCACAATCTTTTGTTCCTATACCTAAGTAGTTTTGTTTGAATTCATAATGTTAACCACGTGTTTACTGCGACCGTAGTGGAGCATCAAAGTGTGACGCGCTGGACTACCCGGGGGGTTAGAAAGTGACGCCAAGGGGTCCTGACAAAGCGTCAGTATGTGATGAGAACGGGTTGAAAATGCATAACAGCACCCATTGTGCACCACAGCACAATGGGTGGAAACATAAAGACCAGGAAGTAGGCACCACAGTATACATCCAAACACACACGCACATCATATTTTTATTTTACAGCCATTACTTGACTATAGTGGAGGTACAAGCAGCTTCATCAGGCTCTTTGTTGTGCTGCAGGATGATTGGGAGGACACCAGAGGTTAGAAGAACAGCTGTGAATCATCACATCTGTCTGTGGCCACTGATGTCTGTAGAAATCTCCACAAAGATATATCAAATGCAGATTTTTTCCACATTTTTATTGGTTGTTGGATTCTGCAGTGATGTGGGGGAAAAAAACAAACAAATAAAACCACAATCTGTGGCATATTTGCGATAAGACACATTCTCCAAACAGAATCACTTAATGACTGCCGGATAAGAAGCTTTTCTTTACCGGCTTTGTCGACATGTATTGTGAATTTGGCTCGGTCAGCAAAGGATCAGCACAAGTTTCCTTACTGTCGTCTGTGTCTGGCTGAAAGCAGCCCTGTGAATAATCTGGATAAATAATGTACACTTAGTGGCAGCACCTGCCCGCCAGCTGCAGCAGAGCCTCCTCTACATCCATCAGAGGAGCTGATTATTCTGGGCCTCTGTATCCTCGTCCACTGTCCAACATGCGATGGATAAACATGCTTCTGATAGAGTCACACTGGTGGTGCTGCCGGGTTGACAAAGTGCTGAATCATGTGTAGTATTGACAACCTGGGCGCTGACCTTGGTAGGTGTCTACCGCTGGCTGATTGATGGCAGATAGACGCCAAGCACAACAAAGATAGAGTGATCGATCTGGCCGGGACTCACCGAGCCCTCGATGATCCCCGCTGAGGCCCAGACACACTTAACTGTCACAGTACAGAGGAAGTCTTATATCATAGTCGCTGTCTTGTTACACTGCATTATTAGTGAGTCTTATAACTCCAAGATCAAGTATTTTATTTTACTTTAGAGGCAGCGATCACACTGGGGCTGTTATTGGAAAGATGATCAGTCACATTCAATAAATAAACATTAACCTTAACATTCACGAAGCCTGACAGAGGAGGATGATTGATATTATATATTCAGTTGTTCCTGTATCCTTCGTTGTTTTCGACTAAGGCTCAGGAGGAGATCTTACTCACTGATCCATTTTCCAGACAATTATCCACGGCTCCCATTCAAATGATCATCACTCCTCCATGCAGTTCATAGCAGCAGTACGCTGCTTGTGTTTCCTTGTTCTAAATGACAGCGCTGACATCTCCTGGATGAAGAGCAAACCTGCAAGAGTGAAAATACAATATATACACAGCAATCTTCATTTTATTTATATTTATACATTTTTATTAGGGCTGTCCTCTACCAAAAAAATTCTTAGTCGACTAAAACTCATTCAACTTTGTTGACTAATCGATTAGTTTAATAGACAGATCTGCAAAACTGAGTTTCTCGACAAAGAATCACAGAAAAGCGCCACTTTAAATCTTGTGTTTACCAGAGATGTGCTCATAAGTTTCTTAGAAATAAGTCATTCAGCATGAAAAAACATAAAAAAAATGACTAGTCGACTAAGACCAAAACAACCGATTAGTCGACTAAACAACTAAGAGGCCTAATTTTTATGCAATCCGATTTAAGTCTGTGGCCCTGTCATAGTTACTGGGTCATGAAAGCTCCAACTCCAAGAAAATTATTCAATATTTTAACCATCATTTGATACAGAAGCTCTTTTGGAAAGCACTTTGCGGTTTGAGCTGTTCAAATTTAGAGGTGTTGACAAGCAATTTCCCCTAGAGGGCACTCATATCTCTTCTTTTACAAAGACCAATACATTATACTGTACTGTATATATAGGGTTTAGTCACTTCAACAAACATATAATAGCTGATAATAGCTGATCACTGGGCACCGCGCTGCTGTTGTACGACTGAAACTAATCTAAATCTAACTTTACACATTGGAGTTACATTTTGCCCTTAAAGGACCGCACCCTGTGTTTTTCCGTGTTTTGACTATAAACTTATATGTGTTATGCACTGCTGACTCAGACATGCTGTATTGTTTCAGATTTTAAAATATGTTTTTGCAAACCGTTAAGGCGACCTCTGTCACTTCATTTATTTCTACACGGCGAGAAGTCTGTCTGCAGAGAGTAACACAGCAGATTTATTAGAAAAGCCTGGGCTGTAGTACTACACAGTGTCTTTGCCCAACAGTAAATACAGATATGATAATAGTGAAATACCGAGCTTAAACAGGTCTCTGCACATCTCATATCTATCATATCGGGACAATTACACAGCACACAGTTTAATCCAGTTTTATTGCTCTGCTGAATGCCTGTGGGCAACGTCTGCTGTCTGTATTGATATTGATTTTAATACAAATGTCATTGATAATCTTGAAAACTTGTGTACGTACTGGTACAGCATGGGCTGATTTGATTGCTGTCATTTATCTTGTTCACATTTTACTCCCTGATAATATTGGCTTCATTGGAATCAGGTCACACACTGCACAAGCCATGTCCTTATTTGCTCTTTATACTTTATAATCCACTAAGCATAACAGTGTGTATTTACTCAAAACATGTGTGACATATGTGACAACTTTTCTAATGTTTATACCATAACTTGATCTAAGAGGCTGAGCTGCTGTTGCTCTGACTTTCAGGGAGGCTTTCTTTGCAGAATGCATTGCTCTACACGCACTAGACATGATTGAGCTGTAGATTGCATCCCTTGCATCAACATACAACATGCAAGATAGACAGTAGACAACACTTGTTAGATGAGATGGGGTTTGTCAACATTCAAGGGAAAAAAAACACTTTGTCTTTCAGCTTTTTGGAGCAATAAAAAGGGAAAGAGACTCACAGTAAAAGGGGCAACAACATGCAAAATCAGTGGTATGGTCCTTTAAGGCCTTTATCTTCAGATGAAAGTAAAGCTATTGATCCAGAGCTCACTGTATACTAAGACAGAAGTGGGCCATGGTTTATTGGATTTTCGATGACTCTTACGAAGATTTCCACGTTATTGATTCCAGTGAATAAAAGGCAAAAACTGGACTTTCTCTATATGTCAATGTCTTATTGGTGGAGTACACGTCATACCCTGCATTTCACCTGTAAATGTCAGGGAACAGATGGCCTCCCAGCTATGACCCATAATTTCTCTGCCTGTCATGTACGGTATCCATCAGTCACAGCATATCATTTGCATAGAGCAGTTAAAAAATGCAGACACATAATGCAAAAGAGATCATTTCTATAAGCCATCGGTTAATCATTATAATTACAGTCTAGGTTCCAAACATAAACAACAATGACGGGGGCCTTCAGTGTTGCTGGCCCTCACCTCTGGAACGCCCTCCCTCAGGGTCTGCACCAGTGCACATCTTTTGCTTCTTTTAAGTCGCATCTGAAAACTCTCCTTTTTAGATCAGCCTTTCCTGGTGCTTCGTAATATGTTTATTATGAAAGTATTCTTTTATCTGGAGATTTCATCACTGTTTTTGTTGTTCTTTCTTATCATTATTGTTATCATTGTTCTTTCCACTGTTGTTATTAGTATGTGTTGACTGTTTTATCATATCTATACCAAAGTATTGAACAAATCAAAATGTTGACTGGATGATGGCGCTACATCAAAAGTGATGCATTGATATTATATTAGCAGCTTCCTTAGTTTAAAGAAAAATAACAGATCTGAAGTGCCCATTCACAAAATTGTTCTAGTCTAATTTCACACAGGAATTCGACATGGAAATTATGCTTGAGAAAACTTATATTCCCTTTGCAGTTTGAGGAAATTGCAAGAATTCTTGACACATGCAGCAGTGCTTGGTGGAGCCTGATCAAGCACAGCCGAAGACCACAGAAGCATGTAGAGTTGTCTTATATAACAAGGTCTCAATTTTTGATTATATCTCAAGTCTTACAGAAAGACCTTTGGGATGCAAAAGAGTGGCTAAGATGAGGTAGTGTACCTTTCATGTGCATGTGGGTTTGTAGCAGGATGTCTGAAGACACTAATATTTAACATGGCTCAATGTTCACCCAGAACTATCAGAAAGATTGTTAGATATAACCGCAGGCTATTTTCTTCAGCCTAGTGCAGCGTTTTCATGTCCCTGACTTCAGCGTCTTTTAGGTGATACAGATTGATGTTTTCTCTCTTCAGGTTTTCAAAATGCAAAACGGACCCATGCATAATCTTTCTGGATATGACTTTCAGAGGGTAGCTATACTCCGACACTTGTCACCAGCACAGAATGCGCTGGCTTGAAAAGATGTCCATCTATTTCATCAGCATGAGTTTTTCATGTTTCCACGGTCTATCTGAACCAGGCAGACACAGAACTTGATGACAACTTCATTAGTCAAGCTGACTCCTTTCAAATGAGTCTGTGGCTATGCATATCTTTCAGTTGAATTATCCATGTTAGGTTATTTACAGTTGTAGAGGTGAAAAGGAATAGCTGATGGTATAAAACTGATATTTGATTTTTTGCACTATTCTTTGTACAGTGTACCTAAAAACTCCATTGGTACCAACCATGTCATACTAGCTTGTCGGGAAGGAGGCTTAATAACGCTACAAATTTGTGCAAAATTTTGGCAAGGAAAAACTGTCATGGCCATTTTCAAAGGGGTCCCTCTACCTCTGACCTCAAGATATGTGAATGAAAAAAGGTTCTATGGGTACCCACGAGTCTCTCCTTTACAGACATGCCCACTTTATGATAATCACATGCAGTTTAGGGCAACTCATAGTCAAGTCAGCACACTGACAGTTGTTGTTGCTTGTTGGGCTTGAGTTTGCAATGTTATGATTTGAGCATATTTTTTATGCTAAATGCAGTACCTGTGAGGGTTTCTGGACAATATTTGTCATTTTTTTGTGTTGTTAATTGTTTTCCAATAATAAATATATACCTACATTTGCATAAAGCAGCATATTTGCCCACTCCCATGTTGATAAGAGTATCAAATACTTGACAAATCTCCCTTTAAGTTACATTTTGAACAGATACAAAATGTGTGATTAATTTGCAATTAATTGTGAGTAGCTATGGACAATCATGCAATTAATCACGATTAAATATTGTAATTGACAGCCCTAGTCATAATGTGTTTTGTCAGGGACTCACGTGAGCCTGCCTGAGCGATTTGTTTTTCCCAATACATGACCAAATACCAACGATTGTCCTTATTGCAGGAGACAGGTATTCTCCCACTGTGGGATTAGTACAGGTTGTTGTCAATATGGGATGTTATTAGTGGTAAAGCATGAACAACCTAAAGGTTACAAAGTATGTTTTCATTATTATTCTGGTACATTGAGTTTTTGTACTAACCTTAAGGTCAATACCTCATAATGCTTCCTGTCATTGCTATAGCAACATTCTGCCAAAGGCATCATTAGGGCTATATGTCAGCAGGTAAATCACGTCACAAACATGGCATAGAGCAAGAGAAAAGTCACGAGAGAGAGGCTCAAAATGAAATAAAATATTAACATGCGCTCAATATGTTAATCAGGGTTATCACTAAGTCATGATGTGCGCACGAGTGGGATGTGAAATGTGTGTGAACAAGATTAAAAAAACATGACTAAGAGTAGCCTATGTGGCCACACTAGAGTGGCACTGTGAAGCTGTCCTTATGTACAGGCAGTGGTGCTTTGAGCTAAATGCTAATGTGACGTCAACATGCTAACTTGAATTTCCCTCAGGATCAATAAAGTTACTATCTATCTATCTATCTATCTATCTATCTATCTATCTATCTATCTATCTACCATTTTTTTGATGAGTTTGGTTTTAATTAGTTATTTGATGCTATAAAAAGGGGGAGAGACGTCATGATTGGCAGCTGTGAGTCTCTCTCGCTGACAAACTGCGGCCGTGCTCGGCTCGCAGTTGGTTCGGGCGGTTGACCTCGATACTGCGGTTCCACCGCCCGATCACATCTGTGCAGACTCCAAATGATCACTCCAAATGACGTCAAAATCTCAAGATGGCAGCTCCCGTATCCGGGACATTTTGGCTTCACTTCTGTACAGTGGAATGAAGTGGAGACGTGTCGTCCATCTTTATACAGTGTAATGAAATGTAACTTTTAACATGTATAACGAAACTCCATATGAAATGGCCAGATTTAGCTATTTTTGATCCAAACTAACTCAAATGTTTAAAAATAGCAAAGTTGTATGATCAAAAAGTGGGGACGCAAAAACACAAATTTGCTCCACCAAGTCTAATAGTGGGGGTGCAGCTGCTCCACTTGCTCAGGTGCCTGTGCTCACAATGACAATGCTAACATGCTGATGTTCATCAGGTGTAATGTTTACCATGTTCATCATCATCCTTTAGCGTGTTCGCATGATAACATTTGCTAATTAGCACTAACAACAACACAAGCACACAATATAAAACCTCCACACTCTCGACTGTCACTTAGGGTGCTTTCCAGTTTGCTCCCTTACGCCTTCCTTCACGCCTACAACAGAGACGCAGGAGGGAGATGAAAGAAAAGGGAAGGAGTATTTACTGGCATCTTTTGCAGCATGAGAGACCAGCCAATTACCTCGACACGTCTTTTGACTCCATTGGCTGTGTGCGGAGAGAAACGCTAATGATGGGTTCAGACCTCAACTGCTGCCTCAATCATTTTACAGAACTGATGACGCACAGCTCTATAGTCGCTGTTATTTTCTAAATAACTCCTTCCACAAATCGTGACGTGAAAATATGAATAGCCTATTGGGCCTCATTCACCAACCGTTGCTGAAGAAATTTCTTCTTAAAACCCACTTACGCAGTGTTCACAAAGATTCTGACTTTCACCAATATTTTCTAATATGTTCTTAGGTAAGAACAGAATTTACGCAAACTCAAGAGCACACTTGCGCACATTTGATGCTGACATGTTTATGCAAAATAATTGCTTATTGCGTTTTCTTCAATTCTACAGTTGTATTTATAGGATTCAAAATTACTATGAGGAACTTTTAACTGGTTACGTCTCAATTAAATACTGATGCCTCTACATGTATATGACTTACATAAGTAAACGAGAGCATCAGCGAAAAGATTTGCGGTTTCTATATAGTTATTCTTAATGCTTGTTATTGGTACCACCAGGTCCGATTCTGGTGAAATCAGACAAAATCATGCCGGTTCCCCCAGAAACTCAACTTTAGCTCAGACTCAGGGCCTCCGGCAGCAACCAGCCCACCACGGACAGACCCAGATCTGACAGCAGCGGCTCCTCCTCCAGCCAAGAGCAGAGCTCCGCTGATCCCAGCTGGGAGCCAACAGCGAGACCACGCTGCTGGAGGTCCAGGCTGCATTGCTGGGCCCGCTGCAGGGAAGGGAAGCACGGTAGAACCAGAACAAGCAGACTGTCAGACCCTGCTGCAGTAAAATGAAGAGTTTTCTAAAAGGACTCTGGTGCTCGGAAACACTACCGCTTTTGTCCGCAGGGATCGCCAAAATCAACACAAAATGAGTTCCTTGTAGTAGCTTTAAATTACGATAATATTTTTATCATTTACAATATTTTTTTAATAATTATTTTGAAAGCATTATGGTCTTTTAAAATAAACACTACCAATACTTCAATTCACATCAATTATGTTAATTGGGAACTGTGCCATCCAATAATTGTTTATTGGATTGTTTTTTTGAAAAGTGATTGATCAGGCTATTTATAGGCCCAAAGTAGGCCTATTTCTGCACCCCAGGCCTACTAGCTGTTGCAGGTCGTGCCTGAAGAGGGAACACATCTTCCACAACCATGTAGATGTATTTGCAGAGAGCAACTAATACTTCTTGGGACGCTGTAGGCCTCCAAGAGGTGTCCTCATGGAGCTTTGCAATACTTTGGAGCCAGCAATGCAGAACCATACCTGGTGGTCTAACCCGGTACCACCACATATGCAGGTACTTTCCACCTTATTGGGATTTTTAGCCACTGGAACATTTTAGAGGGATCAAGGAGACAGGGTGGGCATATCACAGGCATCCATCAGTTGTGTGCACCTCCTGGGAAGCAGGAGACCGGTTGAGATGAATGGAATAAATCAACTAACCACACAATACTTAAAATTACCCTATACAGCAGCAGAACAGGTCCCAGTCAAGAGAGGATTCCATTGCATTGCTGGTCTTCCCAACACCATCAGACTGCACATTAGACTGTACGCATGTGCACATTGGGGCACCCTCTCCAGATCCGTTCCCATATCTCAACCGCAAGCATTCCACTCCATGAATGTGCAACTGATCTGCGACTCCCAGAGCCACCCACTGAATGTAGTCTCCTGCTTCCCAGGAGGTGCACACAACTCTTTGACAAAACAACACAACTCTTTGACAAAACAGTTCTGTGCGCCTCGAACAAGGAGCTGCTGGAGACGCATGACTCACTGGTACTCATCTTTGAGTCATTATAAATTCCAGCAACAGCTTCTATTCCTGTAATGACTTGTCTTATTAGGAGATAGATAAAATGCCCTGGCCCCCTGGTTAATGACAGCAGACTCACCAGGAGGTATCCTTCAATCATCAGCACGCACATTGCAGGCACCACCATTGGCATCTTAAAAGGACGCTGGATGTGTTTGGACACAGCAGGTGGCAAGCTGCTTTACAAGTGTGTATAAAGAAACCAGCTCAAAGTTAAAAGAACACTTTACCTTTTGAGCTCCTGTGGAACACCTTCAGGATACCCCCTCACCTCCGTCAGTGGTGGTGTAGTAAAGCTTTCCATTATTTAAAAAATATATATTTTTCGGTAGGTAATATAAAAGGTGGGGAGGTTTTTGTTTTTTTTGTTTTTTTTATAGGGATTTTGATCTTACGGAAAGATGGAGACTTTACAGATGATAGCATCTCCTCTAACCAGCTATAATTAATTTCCCTCGGAGTGACAGCTGCAAGACGTTGCTGTTTTGGAGCTGCTGTTCGGAGCGCCGGCATCTGACAACTCCCAGACCGGACAACGCCGTGGTAGCGACCTGTCAATCACAGGGCAGCTACACCCTAAATGAATTAAATAAATTCTAAATGGGACTTTGACTTGACTTGAAACTAGCGATTGAGACCATAAACTCATGTTTACAATGTTTACTGAGGTAATAAATCAAGTGAGAAGTAGGGTCATTTTCTCATAGACTTCTATACAACCAAATTTCTTTTTGCAACCAGAGGAGTCGCCCCCTGCTGGCTGTTAGAAAGAATGCAAGTTGAAGGCACTTGGCTTCACTTTTCAGACCCCGGAGTTGCCCACTGATTCTATCCAACCAATCCGACCAATAAAGGCATTCAAGGCATGAGATGGAAAGGTCCGATGACGTCATTCTACATAATAATTAGCCATATGCTTCTGTTTGTTGCACAGAGAATGTGTATTTTTGGAGCAATTAGCTTTCAGAACAAGGGGTCCCCGCCTCTGCAGCCACCACACTCAGCACCGACACCCCCAAGGGATGTGTGCTCACTGCTCAGCCCACTGCTTCTCACGCTAATGACTCACGACTGCTCCGCCAAATATGACTACAATCATGTTATCAAGTTTGTGGACGACAACACTGTTGGGCCTCATCAGCAATGCTAGAGGTGAGGTGGAGCGGCTGGCACTCTGGTGTCACGAAAACAATCTGTCTCTCAACATCAATAAGACAAAATATATGACAATTGAATTCAGAAATTGTGATGAGGTGTGTGAGGACTTTCTGCTGTTTGCGATAATAATCCCTGATGTGACTGCAGAGTCTCCTTCAGCTCAAAACCTTTTGAAAACTGTTTGAGGAGTGCCGTGGGGCAGAGAGGCTGAGTGGACTGGTTATATTATACATTGAGAATGAATGAGCAGAATAATTCTTGTTGCACCCACCGCAGTGTCCATAGCTCTTTCTATTTATTTATTTAATTTTTTTGTGTAATAGTTTGAGTTTCATCTCATCTCCAAGTCGAGTGAGGCTTATTATAGTACTTTTCCCTTCCCTGCAGAAATGCTGCTTCAAGGCTTCAAACCTATATTCCTCTTTAAATGGTGATTTCAGCAAGATAAAAAAGCAGGCTCCTGGGGAAATTGTTTACTACCTGTCTTTGATAGATTGTGACAACAAGAAATGATTTGTACAACATTTTAAATAAGGCACCATTAAAAGGAAGAGTGTTAGGTTGTAGTTTTGTTTGGACCCCAAAAGCAGAGATGGACACAGGTAAGTAAAATATGATAACAGTTTATTTTCCAACCGAGAGGAAAAAATGCAGGCAGAGGGGCAGGGAGCTGGCCGGCTCGTGGCGAGGAGCGAATGAACACGAGGCCTGAGCACATGGAATATCTCAGCCACAGGAGACACGGAAGCTGGAGCAGCAGCGAGGCACAGAGGAAACCTGAGCACAGGAAAAACACAGGTAAGTTTGGATGTCACGAGAAACACTACAAAAATAGCAAGATACAAAAACACTAGAGAATGTACGCGAAGCACTACCGAACGCGACTGAATTATCTGGCAGAGTAGTGGAGTGAAGACCAGGCTTTTATGGAGGGGTTGATCATCGGATTAAAACCTGGTGTGCCTCATTGCTGCCCTGGGAGGAGCCAGCCACACACATGCCCTGCCAGGAAAAAAAAAAAGAGAAATGGGAGGGGGGAGAGCAAACAAATAAAACAACAAACAAAACCAAAACTAACAGAATCATCACAAGGAGTCTTCTGTGATTGGTTGCTTGTCAAAGACGAGTCATTCACATAATTTCTAAACCTGGCAAAGAATGATGAATAATGAATGAGTTGGGCAGAAAAATGAGCCACAGCAGACAAACGATGGATGGTAGTTGTTTGTAGTTTAAATGTTTTGACATCTACTGAAATAATTAGATGTCATGAGAACCGATACTTTGGTATCAAGTCGAAGCCAAATTTCTGAAAACGTGACGGTACTCGTACCGTAGGTACCGTAGGTACCGGGGATCAGGGATCGAGACTAACGGCATCCTGACGTTCTGGGGACGATAGACAATTTCCCTGATAATGCTACATTTTGAACAACAAATCCGTGTTGAAATCGGTAGGAGGAGAGCTACTACAATAGCTATTAGCAGCCGATGGGCAGCACAGTCCTGCTTGGCTAAATAACGAAGCTAACATATGGAGGTTGCATTGAGTTACATTATGATGCGTTCAAGCTCTATTCAGTAAAAAGTATTGGGCGAAGGTAAATTATAACGTTATCATGTTGTGTTCAAAAGTAATCTTGTAAAATTTTGTTTTGGTCGAGAAACTTGAGGCAGACCATCAGGGATTAAAAATAAAACCAGTATGCAAAAGGTTTTTTTTTTTTTTTTTACCGTGTTATCAAATTGGGTATCGATAATCGTGAAATTTCACTGGTATTGGTATCGACTGCTAACTTTCTAGAATTGTGACATCCCTAGAAATATAGTAGTGGTAAACTGGGTTGCTTCTGCTCATTCCCTGCCTAAGGTTATACATGTGGGAGTGATGGGTAATTGGGTAAAGGCTCTCACGGCACTGAACAATATTGTCAGTTTTGAAAGATTTCCCCCAAAGGCTACAAACAGGTTTGATAAAAACAGAATTTGTAATCATAATCATACACTCTGGAAAGAGCAACATTGAATTTCCGATACATACACTGGCCTTAGGCGGAATCTTGGCGTGGGGAAAAACATAATTAATATAATTACAAACTTCAAGTGTATTTTAGTTCTCTCTAAAGGTGAGCTGTCAGCCACTTCTGAGAACCATGGAAATAGATAGAAAAATATGAGTGTATATGATCTAATCAGCAGCAATACAGTCCTTGAAAGGACTGATTGACAGCCATTGATCAGTTAGTGCAGGCATATGCAACATTTAATTTGAATAAAGAAGGGTGTTAGAGCGGAAATATATGCCTTGGAGAAACTCGTGCGTTGATTTGAAGTAGAGCATAGGGTCGAAGTATCAGTCCAGTGTGATTGTGAGATGATCCAGTTTGGAGTAATGATCCTGTCCCATGTGATGAATAGTGAAATAGACTCCCATCCCACGGGAATCCCACAGGAATCCAGAAAAAATGTCAGTCTCTAGTGTGGAGACCGTGACGCACAGCAACAACTCACGTTTTTAAGAACACTTGTCTCTATTTGGTCATGATCTTCTTGAGGCTACAGAACATTCAGAATCCCCTTAAGTGATTTTTTTCTTACTTGTTTTTTCTTTCTTTTGCCCCCCTGATTTTTAGTTGTGTGTGTTGGAGCTACATTAAATGAAAGGTTTCATTATTTTGTGATGTGTTTTTTTGTTTTCAATAGCTAGAGTTATGGCCTTTGCCTTTTTTTGGAGCCCTCGGCGAGATTTGTCTTTATGCAACTCTGTTCACTGGGTTTACAGAAACAGGAAGATACAGGAACATGCTGCAGTTGTGGCAAAGGCAAAAGGGAAAGTGTGTATATGCTGAGGCCGGGCTTAATGAGGGAACAAGGGACAGGTGAGACTTAATTAGGGAATGAGGGACAGGTGAGCAGAGAGGAAAAGGATCAGGTGACTGTCAAGAGGCGAGAACATTTTGAGGGCATCTGATAGAGAGATAGGCCTTTTTCAAGAAAACATTTACACTTTGTCATTTTCTGCCTCTTGGTCAGACTGACTTGCTTTGTGATCCCTATCTCAGTGTAAATGCATCCAAGAAGCATTTAAGGTGGACTGGTCCAAGTGACAACGAAGCACAGAGACTAAATACCCAAGGAGAGGAGGGAGATAATGAGGGACAGGTGACAGCAGGGCTAACGAGGACCAGGTGTTACTCATTTGGGCGGGGCAGACAATCACACAGGCGGGGAAACAAGCAAAGGCAGGAAGTAAACAAGACAAGAGGAGAGGACTCTCAAACTAAAACAGAAAACCAACTTTAACAAAAACACTAGGACCATGACAAAGACATTCAGGTTTACACTATCATTATGAAGTTTACCATTTTCAAACATTCATTTGAACAACATTCCTCAACCTCACATTACTAACATAACTAAAGTGTAACTTTTCTTTATAGGATCAGAGACCTTGAGCACATTGACAAGACGTACCATGTGAAATGTCTGTCTTGAACTGAAACATTTATGGTCCGTTTCTGTGGTCTTTACTGAGCACGAACCTATAAAAAGTGTGTTCAGAATGTACGTGAGGTGGATTTTAGCCTTGCATTAGTTCGACCGCCGGAGTGATTTTTGGAGTATTTCTCAACTTGCAAATATTCGCCCTTGACAGCCAACGGGAGTATTCCCATAAGAGGGGCCTACCTCCATAGATACCACATACCTTAGCAAAGTTTTTTTCCGCCATCAATCAACCATGACCAAAATAATCACTATTGCTGCCTTTCAACTGTTGTGGAGGTCCCAGATACGCTGGAAACGCTATCGTGTCTGGGTTCATAACATCGGCGCACACAGCTCGGTGAATGTCACTGCCTCCTCCAGGAACTGCCTCCATTTCTGATGCTCGGCAACGTCAGAAGAATCGCAACACTGACACAGTGTCACGTGAATTTTGAAAGAAACATTTCAACTCGCAAAAAATCCGCTTCCCATTTGGTCTGAACACACCATTCACACTCATTAATAAATAATTCCACAGAAACGCATGATTCTCATTTTTAAGAAAATGAATGACTGTTTAGATAATGATCAAAGAATAATGACGATCATCCTGCTTCTCAGAATTGGCTGCACTAACATTCCTATTGTAGCTCCGCTAGCAAACAAAGGAGAAGATGCTAATTGGACGTCCACAGCATTTATGTGGAGGTAAAGACAGAGCAGACTGTCTTCCAATCAAAAGCTTTAATTCACATTTTACTGCAAAAAATTGCACATCTGTCTGTTAAGATCATACGTGTCATGCTCTGTCAATGATGATGTACCAATTTTACAAAAAGTTAAATGGTATCCCCTTATCAGGAAGTTATGATGATGTCCTACTTGGTGACAGAAGCGACCTCTACTAACCCTCTCTGATGACTCTGAGCCCTGACCTTGAGTTTGGGCCCCAGCAAAGTCATAACCTGTCCAACTGCATGCGTATGGTGCCCATTGCAGTGGCTGCAAAGGCTCACTTTGTTCCCATAGTAAACACAATTTATCTCTCTTGATGAGCAGGTTGCGCGTTGTATGGTGGCCTCTGCTACCAGTGTGCGAATGTGTGCGTGCGAAAGCGCTTTGAGTGGTCGCTAAGACTAGAAAAGCGCTATATAAATGCAGTCCATTGACCATTCTTTATTTCCTGCAAATCAAATTTACATATTAAGTTGAATCATCCACCTTTGGAGCGTCCACCTTTAATTGTTGTTCCAGTAATTGTACTGGTGGTTTTGTCTTTGTTATCTGAAGGTTAATTTCCATTTGGAGATTGGATTTTGCAGTGTGCTTTAGGAAATGGAGAGACCTTGTAAGCTTCTTCACAGGCAGCTAGTAGCAGATCATTTATTTTAAATTACAGACATTATTACGGCCTGGTACACTGTGTTTTAGTGTAGAACCTGCGGAGCCATATATAACACATAATTATATAAGTCCTATTGTTGGAGGTAGGGAATAGTTGTGGAGGTCAAATCCTGTTTCGACCCTGATCTCAGTACTAAAGGGAATAGATGGGAGAGCGGAGGATAAATACCAACATGAAAATATTGCCTTATGTAGTTCTCATAAAATCACACTGGAGTTGACCTCGCATCTTATTATACCCCCGCGACAACGTATTCGGGTATATAATGTAGCGCTCCGCGTGTCCGTCCTTCCGTCCGTCCGTCCATCCGTCCATCCGTCCATCCGTCCGTCCGTCCATTTCGTTTCCTGAGCAGAACTGGGAAACTATTTAACTTAGGAACTTCAAATTTGGTATGATGGTTGACAGTGTGGTCTAGTTGTGCCTTTTGGGGGTTAGAAGTCCAGGGTGCCCAAAATTTCAAAACATTTCGCCCAAAACTGACTTTTTCAACTTCAAATTCGTATCTGGAGCAGAACTCTGAAACTATTTAACTTAGGAACTTCAAATTTAAGATAAGATAAGATAAGATAAGATAAGATAAGATAAGATAAGATAGAACTTTATTAATCCCGAAGGAAATTCTTGTGCCAGAGATTGCTCAAAATTACAACAAGTTCAAGTGTATAAAATAAAAAGTACTATTTCTAGGACCAGTGCCTAATAGAATAACAATAAAATAAGATATATTAAGTAAAATGAGTAAATAAGATAAGTAAAATAAAAAAGATTTTAAAAAAGTAAGCTAAAATTTGGTATGATGGTTGACAGTGTGGTCATGGTTGTGCCTTTTGGGGGTTAGAAGTCCAGGGTGCCCAATATTTCAAAAGATTTTGGCCACCCTGGACTTGAGGACAGTGAGCTAATAACAAGCTACATTGTGCTCAATAGACTAATTCCATTAGTTCCTAAAGTGCAAAACCTTTGGCCCTACTTTAGTAGGGGTCAAGCAGTGAGCGGGGGTATGTGAGCCATGCTCACTTTTTCCTTGTTTCATGAGTTTCCACCGTCCAAATACTAAAACAAATCCTTCAAATCCATAAACTGTCTATAAAGTTTTATTCTCTTTTACTCGTCTAATCTTCATCATCGCAGCTCCCTCTCACCTTTTGTCAAGAACATTTCAGTGTGCTGTTCCACAAATTGGCTCCTGCATGACTCTTACTTGAATATTTTCTCCTTTTGACAGATAGAAGCAGAGAGCTGTGTGCTCCTCTCTACCTCGTCTATCTCAGCGGTACGCAGGAGTTTCACTGTCACTGTGTGCGGAGGATACGTGAGGGTGTCTTGAATCTGATAATTACATCTGGCGATTGAGTCAGTTGTCCAAGCCCACGCACATCTCTGCCTCTACCATTTAATAGGCAAGATGGAGAATCCCTGTTGGGCGTCGGGGAGGAGTCATTTGGTAACATTTGTAACATAAGTGCTGATGACAAAACAAAATAAAGACACAAAAGATCTGTGTTTTACAGCATGAAACAAAGGCATGAGCTCAAATCATGTCGGATCTGTAGAAATCAAAAAACTCATTCATCATTGAAACCGTACTGTACTCTCAGGATTGATGGGATCAACTATCTTGTCAGTAATAAGGATTTTTTAGGAACTGTACAGTGCCCGTCAACACTGTATCTACTTCATTATTTAGACACTGGCCATGCTCTGATATGGTATGAACACACCAAAGTATCGCCAATGTGGATCTTTTTTTTTTTTTATTATTTTATATTTCCCTGGTTTTCAATCCCCTGGACTGTCAGATTTGTCCACCTGGGATGTGCCAAGAGATGAATCACCGCTAGTTGGAGAGGGTTTTTTTCAGCCGATACCATGAGGTAATTAGAGCCAATCAAATATGTTCTAAATCCAACTATATTAATGAAAACATCAAGCAATCTTGCTGATTAGTACCACAGCATATTTGATAGTGTTGCTTATCAGAAAACCAGAAATTTCCCTTGGTTTTTACAGAGCTTCTTATGTCAAGCCAGTATGCGAGAGTGCTGCTTACACTCACGCTTGGATAGAAACGTCCAACAATGTTTAACTAGCGATTAACAACCACCTGCAGACTGGTTCCTTCTCTATCCACACAGCTCTGGCATGTGGAGGAAGGGATTTTATCCAGTAGCCATGCCAACCACATACATTACATTTCCAGGTATGTGCCTTTCAAAGCAAATGACGTAAATCCACATAATCCCAAGTGACACGAAATTACGTCAATGTATTCAGAATGTATAATGATGTGAGTCATGTAAAAAACAGCCATGCTGAAATATGTACAGGACAAAGAAATCCACCGTTTTTTTTTTCTTTTTTTTTTTTCTCAAGCATTAAATGTGTGAGGTTTGATGTTTGGATTGATTCTACCCAAGCACGTGATCGCAAATGGGCTAATGATCAACAGGGCACAGGTTTTCATTTACATGCAGCAGGTATTTCACTCCGACCTCTACTCACTTTACACCTTCATATGTGCTGCTTCCAGTTTGCTGCTGTTTCCATTTTGTGCAGAATGTTGCCTTTAAGAGATGAAACTGGTCAAACTACTACTATTGACTGGTCTAGGTTTTCAGTGTGACCAGCACTGCCTTGCAGTGTTAGCAGCAGCAGCAGCAACAACCTGGCATCAAGATGAAGATATCCTGTTTTTTCGCTTAGACAGACGTCAACAGATGTGAAGCTACCCTTTAACATGTAAGGGATAATGTACAGCGAGCCGGTCATTGTTGTGAAATAATGCTAGATGTAAAATATAAACCAGATGTGTCTGTACCATCAAGCATGCGCTTCATCTTCGTGCTAAGGTCAATGAACATGTAATACTAGATACTACATACCATCTGAGTCTTGGTCTGAATCACAAAGCTCATCTGGATCAGGTCTCTACTTCTGGCTTCTGGGTAGCTCTGTAACAGAGGGAAACAAACATCAGACATTAAGAGTAACATTTATATTGGAAAGACCTCTAATGTAAGTGGAAAAGGTAATCAATTATTACAGCAAACACTGACATGGTAGGGCTCGTTTCTGACGTCACTCACTGGGAACCAATTTAGCCCAGTTGCTGGCCGGCCAGTTTGGTTGGACTTTTGTGCAGAATGGTGCCTTTAAGAGATGAAGAAACTGGTCAAACTACTACTAGGTTTTCAGTGCGACCAGCGTTGCCTTGCAGTGTTAGTAGCAGCCTGGCATCAAGATGAAGATATC
This sequence comes from Sebastolobus alascanus, assembly GCA_916701645.2. Classification (NCBI taxonomy): domain Eukaryota; kingdom Metazoa; phylum Chordata; class Actinopteri; order Perciformes; family Sebastidae; genus Sebastolobus; species Sebastolobus alascanus. The sequence continues at coordinate 1,982,819 of CAKAOJ020000194.1, forward strand.
CTGTCTTTAGCTTCTCTCTCTGCTATAGAAGCTTTATTTATTCAGAAAGTCTCAAGGTCTCTTTTGCAAGACAGACGGTGAATCATTGAATCCAACTGGTGACAATTTAGTGGGTAGGATGAACAGAGAAAATCTGTTGCACTGTGTTTAATTAGAGCTTAATTATTGCCACATTCATTTAGAACAGCAAAAAAACACCTGCATCACAGGTGTCCGGTTTTACTGTTCGGTTACTAAAAGTTAATCCACACCTGCAGGCCAGTCAGAATTAAGAATTATCAGTGGCCATAGTACAAACATTATTTAGGTATAGTAAATAGGGGGACTTCCCATTGTTCTGATGGCCTGTTGTTCCGAAATCCCATTGCTACAAATTTACACTCTCCATGCAACAAACAGAAGCACATGGCTAATTATTATGCAGAATGACATCATCGGACCTTCCCATCTCCTTGCCTTGAAGGCCTTCATTGGTTGGGTTGGTTGGTTCGGGTTAGGCATGAGGAGTGAGATTAGTTAGGTTTAGGGTAAGAATGTAAGGTTATGCCTGTATTTATACGCCTTCCCGTGAGACTGGATTGTCGGACCAGTGGGTTTTTGGATTAATGGGTCGTTGGAACAATAGCATGGTACCATAAATAGCAGGGGACCTAATATAGATCCCTGTGGGACACCGTACACAACAACAGTCTTATTTAATAAAATGTTATGATCAATAGTTTCAACCTTTCAGACTATATTAGTCAGAATTAACCACTGTGTAATTATTGCTTTCCATCACAAGAGAGAAAATTAGCAGCTGGAGTCTGTATAGGACCTTCATCTTTTGGTGTTTAGTACATTTTTATTAAAAATTCCACATTTGCAAAGTCTTTGTTCTCTTCATGATCAGACATCTTAAAGTGGTAGAATTTTTAGTGCATAACTGGGATTCCTTTTTCACTTGTTGAGGACATTGACTTGGTTATGAATCCTCCACACTGCTGGAATAGTCTATGTATAATTAACAAAGACAGGATGAATGGACCTCATATGTCTGTGACACTAAAATAGAGAGTGACTTCCATTATTTTTCCACGAGACAGAGGGGTTCAGTGTTAGAAAAGTCAAAGTTTTCCCTTTATGATCATAAGGCTTTCTGGTATGTAGGTAGATAAAAAAAAAATGATAAGTGAAGCTGAATATGATTAATCTCATTTGGAATTCATCACGGCTTCAGTCTTATTGATATGCCATACCACAGCTCTGGTTCTCGCTAAGTCTACCACACTCCAGTGTGGTCCTTCATGCCCATGCTGTTCTTGTATTGATCATCTCTTTTCTCTTGAGCTCTGTCAAGATCGACATAAATATCGCCTCGCTCTAACACACCAACGTCAGTCCGTTTGAGAAGTCATCAGATGGTATAATAGATGAAGCTTTCGTTTGGTCCAGATCAGTTCATATTTGTAGAGGAATCTTGATCTCTGATATACAGAAAATATGTTTTAATACCTAATTTATTTGGATCTCTTCATATGTTCTTTCTAGGGATGCTTTATATCATCTAATTATTTATATTTATTTTTATGCCTGTCAAAGTTAACGCAATAATAATACGTTAACACAAATTTGTTTTAACGCCACTAATTTCTTTAACGCATTAACGCAACTTGCAATTTGTAGGTAGCAGGCTCATTTTAAAGCTAGAGTGAAGATACTGGCATCATATGAAACTAGAAAACCTAAGGAATTAATTGGTACCAACCATGTCACACTAGCATGTCGCAAGGGAGGCTAAAAAACGCTCCAAACTTATGCTAAATTTTGGCAAGGAAAAACTAGCATGCACAATTTCAAAGGGGTCCCTTGACCTCTGACCTCAAGATATGTGAATGAAAATGGGTTCTATGGGTACCCATGAGTCTCCCCTTTACAGACATGCCCACTTTATGATAATCACATGCAGTTTGGGGCAAGTCATAGTCAAGTCAGCACACTGACACACTGACAGCTGTTGTTGCCTGTTGGGCTTGAGTTTGCCATGTTATGATTTGAGCATATTTTTTATGTTAAATGCAGTACCTGTGAGGGTTTCTGGAAAATATCTGTCATTGTTTTGTGTTGTTAATTGATTTCCAAACATACATTTGAATAAAGCAAGTATATTTGTCCACTCCCATGTTGATAAGAGTATTACATACTTGACAAATCTCCCTTTAAGGTACATTTTGAACAGATAAAAAATGTACAAAATGTCTAACAAAAACAGAGGTACAAATGCAGCTCACGGTACACCGTGCTACTAGACACAGTTCTTTAATGTAAGTCCTGAAGTTGTTTTTCATCACCGACTCAGGTGGCTCTCATCTTGCCTGCCGTCAAGGCAGCAAACAATCTCCTAGTCAATCAACCTTGGGACCCATCTCCTACTGCCTTCCTGCATTCAGCTGCTACATTACTCTAAAGACGTTGGCTCTGACATCTGACTTTACAACAAAGAGCACGCAGCTCCATCCCAAACAACCCAACAGGTGTAGGAGCTGCTGATGGTTACAAGAACTGAAGAGATATCAGGATGTCAGTGCAGCTTTGTGTCCGCCTCCACAGATAAAAAATTTCTGTAAAAAAAGTATTTAACCTGCTTGAACTTCACATTGTAATTTTGTAAAACACTCACACTGATTTTTGACCAATAGAAAAATACTTTCTAAATTACATACACATTTACGTGCAAAAAATATTTGATTACATAGGTATTCACCTTGTAAATATTCAATAAGCAGTAGAGGTACCTTTTTCTGTGTGGACAGGTCTGTATCACCTCTGCTCTCTCCTCATTCTTCTTTGCAGAGCTCCTAAAGCTCTGTCGAACTGAGCGTGGATCGTAAGTGAAGCACAATTTCCATGTCCTGACAACACATTTTCGAGTGAATTGATGTCTGGACCCCGACCTGGTCACTCCAAGATATTGCCATGGTTGTGTTGAAGTCATTATCGCTTTGGCTTTATGTTTGAGGTTGATGTCTTCTTCTTTTCCCAAGTCGCAAGCATTCCCCTAAACATTTATTTCCATATAAATGATGGTGGGAAAGGAGTTAGAGCGACAGGAGGGAGTGGCTGGGTGTGGAACGACGAGTTAGTGACATGGAAAACAAGGCAGAATGAATGATTGAGTGAAGGATCAAGAAGACGGAATAATTATAGCAAACAATAAGTCTTTCAATGTACATATTGGCGTTTATGTATTTTTTCAAGACAGACATGAACAGATGTGAACCTACCCTTTAATGCTTTATATATGTAAAATATAAACCAGATGTGTCCGTAGCATCAAGCATGCTCTTCCTCTTCGTGCTTAGGTCAATGCACATTTTTTTTTTTTTTTTTTCAATTTATTTGCACACACACATAAAACCACACAAAATCCAGTCAATGAAAAAAAAAACAAGAAATGTGTCAGGAGGGGTCAAGAAAAAAAATAACAAAAAAGGAAGAAAGAACGAAACTAACAACATTTTAAAATACAAAACAAGAAGCACACAAAATGAGCAGAAAAACTACCCAAATAGTGGAAAACAATCCAGTAAAAACAATGAAATACATCAAAAAACATGTTTTGTTTTGTAAAAAGGCAGGTGAAGATGATTAACCTGTCTGGTATTATGTGAATGAATTTGAGAATGTAATGTAATACTGGCATGTGATACTACATACCATCTGAGTCTTGGTCTGAATCACAAGGCCCATCTGGATCAGGCCTCTGCTTTTGGCTTCTGGGGGAAACAAACATCAGACATTAAGAGTAACATTTATATTGGAAAGATCTTTAATGTCAGCGGAAAAGGTAATCAATTATCACAGTCGGAAACTACCACTGTCTGTATTGGCAACAAACAAGCTCACCATTTCTCTCAGTCTTGGATGATCTCTTGACTTCAGTCTTTGTAAGTGTGCCAGCAGGGCATTCTAGGAGAAGAGAAGAGACAGCCCATCATATACACAAATTGAGTTGTATCCTACTGTACACTGCATGCCAGAAAGCCTAAGCTGTAGATGATCATACACATGTAACACCCCAAAAAGCAAAATACGAAGGCAGATAAATATTCACCTCAGAATACACTGAGCCACATGCATTGGAAATAATTATGCACAATATGGCAGGAGCGGCCTTGGATGGACATGGCGTAAATGGTAAATGGACTTGCATTTACATAGTGCTTTTCTAGTCTTATGACCACTCAAAGCGTTTAACTTCTGTCTCTGTGAAAACACACATACTACCACACTCACTTGCACTACACTACTTTCCAAACACATACATCTTTGTTAAAACCTTACTATTTAAAACACTTCAAACAGTCTCACACTTGCGCCGGCGCGCTACTCGTCCATGCAAGTCCGAACGAGTCCGAAGCATAGACTGCATATAGATGGACGACGCGTCTCCACTTCCTCCCACTGTTCGTAAGTGAAGCCAAAATATCCACGAGAGCTGTTTGGCTAGAAAGACACAACAACTAACCATATCTCTATAACTACATTTATGATCAAATTAACACATGTTCTATCACACAGACTTGTGACAGGTATGGAAAATTGAAGTTGCATCTCCTCTCTCGAACAACTTCTGTCAATCATGATGTCTTACCCCCTTTTTATAGCATCAAATAACTAATGAAAACCAAACTTATCAGAAAAATTATACCTTGAACATATATCAGCGAGATAAGAACTACATAAAATGACAGAAACCATCTTTGGGAATAATTTCTTTGATGTGTACTTTGACTTTTTATTTTGGCTCATGTCTCATCCGCTAACATGGAGGGGGCGGGATTTATGACCTTTACTGCAGCCAGCCACCAGGGGGCGATAAAGATGTTTTGGCTTCACTTTTGGGGAGCTGTCATGTCTTCCATCTTTATTTACAGTCTATGGTCCGAAGTGTATCGTGCCGCATGTGAACAGTAGCTTGACTATACTGTACAGTATATAGTAACAGTAACTAAGGGAGGTGGAGTTTAGCAAATGGTCAGTTACCTTGCAATAAAACATGATTCCACTCTGTGAAATACAGTCAGCGCCCACGCTGTAACTTCCTGACCTTATCTTCCCTCAAACCTACGAGTAGAAATATCAGAGCAACTACATCTGAGCCTAGCAGCTCTGATAAATGGACACATCCCTCAGGCTCGGCAGATAATGAGGAGTCAGACCTATTCCTGGGACTAGCAGCCATCATGAGCTCACAGCCCCGTTTCATTTTAATTAAGCTGAGGTCGGGAGCATGAATTATACAGTGCTTTATTCATCTTTGTACCCTCTTTAAAAGTTTCATGAGAAACTGCACGATGTCAAAGCTCCTCAGCGAAACACCTGGACCACAGCAGCTTAGTTTGTTTGTTTTTTCCTCTCGTTAAATATGTGTTTAGTATACATAATCCAATCATCCAATATGTGAAATAGGCATTATTAAAGGAAAATCTGATCGTGCCATGTTTCATAACATTTCAATACACATCTGTTGGATTGATTGATTTATGGCATGCTAATGAATGCTTCCTCTGCATGACATACATAACTTATATTCCCATACACTGATCAACATGTGCTCTATGGGTTTCTTCTGATTATTGACTTCGGTATGAAGTTCAGCATGAATGGCAGCCAAGTCATATTACAAGCTTATTTCTGCTTAGATGCAGATCACACGCACAGAGGACCCTGTTGTGTATGAATTCAAGACGTGACATTTGCACACATGAACAAAATAAATTATAGAGACATGAACATGTGGAAGAATTTATGTAAATTAAGGTTCTGAACAAAATCAGATGCAGATGAGTATGGTGTTATGAAAAGCTAACTTTCTGGTTCATATGCTGTGTTCCTCTGTCAGAGGATTTTTTTTCCATTAAATGTGAAGAGCCACTAGGGGATCTTCTCAATCAAGAGAAATGGAAAGAGAATATCAAGCATGTCAGGCAATATGATATTTATTTGAATAATTGGCAGCACTTGCATGCATAAATGAGCTAATTTACTTCATGCTTATATCATTTTCAAAGTGCTTTGTATCAACAGGTGACTTCAAAAATCAGCAAACGTCTCTCACCTTGACAGCGACACAAGTCCTCATTTACATAATGGATTTTTTTTTCCGATGTATGTGAGGAATGAAAGAGTGGGGAGTAATTGAATTGAAAAGCAAGTATACAATCTGTATAAGTAGCCTCTTATAGCACTGATACATTCAGGTCCCTGAATCATTTGGAGTTTGAACACATCATTTTGAAGCCTTGTTAAATCATTTTTTTTACAACTGAAGTAGGAGGTACTTCCACATTCAGGATTGAAGAGTGCAAATTATATTTTCTACTGATCATAATTTCAAATATAGGCCTGTATTTACAAGAATTACTGGTGAAAACAAACCTTTTACAGCACAGTGTTTGATTTGAGAGGTTCTGATTGTATTCAGCATTTTTACATGTTGATCACATATTATTGTTTTGTTCGTATTAATGAATTACATTAAAACAAAAACAACAATGAATTCATCGTACCAACTAGTTGTGTCTGTGTAGCCAGACTTGTATTGTATACGTGTCTGTCCCATAGTACTCCATTGTCCTCCAAAACCTATTAAAAACAAATAAATAAGCCATATATTGCATGGTGTTGTATTAATTAACTGTCCAGTGAAGATTATTCCTCTCAGCTGGTCTTTGCAAAACAGTGTAAACACAGAATTTGGTCACCACCAGGCATGCTCAGTCTGCTCAACTTTAAGCTTACTGTAACTGATATTAAATATGCATGTGGGATTGTCTCAGAATATATAGTTTTTCTTAAACATGAAACTATATTAACTTTTATATTGACTACATTTTTCAAAAGTTCAAGGCACATGCTATATGTTACTTACCCTGTGTGGTGTGGAAGTATCTTCGGAAGAATTAGGCTCTTCCAAAATAAGAGTGTATATAGGTAAGAAGTGGACGTAGTCATCATGACGGCACTCATTGGTTTGTGGACTGCCGTTTTGAAGCCTCAAGTTCAGCATTTTGGCATGGCCGTCGCCATCTTGGTTTTTACCAGAAGTGACACGAGAGGGTGGAGCTAAGTACAACCGAACACTGATTTAGACATTTTTAGGCGACCAAAATGTTACAATTAACTTTCATGAACTGAAAACACACTGTGAAAGGGTTAAAGTTGTAATACAAAAACACGGACAACTTCCAGACCGGATAACCCCGTGGTAGCGACCTGCCAATCACAAGGTAGCCAAGCCCTAAAGCATACCCTGCTTTATGATCCATTTGACTCTAAATGGGAACATAATTTACTAAATGAACATCATGGTGTATTGAAGAAGACTTGAGACTAGGCATTTGTGGGTTGTGAAAATGTCTGCAGCCAACAAAACCAGAACAGCTGTGCTGTGGGAAGGTAGGGAGCTTTTATATCACCACCACACCGAGCTCAGGTGTGTCTCATTAGCCTGACGACCCTCCACCCTGCAAAACAAAGAAGAACCAGCAAAAGGACACCTGAGGCCTGTACTACGAAGCGAGTTCAACATACCCAGGGTATCTTCTCGTTGTCTGTCTTAACCAACCCTAACAAACGAGATCCCGCTAAACTGTCCTACGACGGTGGTTATCAACTCAGTAAATCAACCCAGGTTTTCTCTATCTGGTTACGAGCGCGTTCACATGAACGGGGCGGTGTTTGCAACATTTGACCAATCACTAACATGGACAAGTCTACTGTCAGCAGACAGACAGACAGACAGAGCGGCACATATTACAAAGGAAGAGTAAACTATATAAGACAAATACAAAGAAGTTAAACACATAATCCAGCCTAATAGTTACACAGTTGAAGCTGCCAAATGCAGGAAGGACAGCTGGCAAAAGAAAAAACTCCCGATGTGTGAATGCGTAAATTAACAGACTTATTAATTTAACGGAACACTCAAAAGTCGGATAAAGTCGTCTAGATATAAATAGCTATAAGAAATAATGTGGACGGATGGAATACACCTCATTATATCCATTATTATGTGAGGGGCGTGTATAAATATTTAAACCTTGTTTCATGTGCGTCTCCGTCTCCGGCGGTGTGAAACGGATTCAAGACCAAGTAAAAAAAAATAAGTATAAAAATATGATTCAAAGCGGTAGACACCCACAACATAAACCCAGCTGTTCTTCCTGCATCTGTCAGTGTGTTGTTTTTAGCCTGGATTATGACTTAAACTTCTTCGTATTTGTGTAATATTACCATACTATCCGCACACCAAGCTCTGATTGGTCAGTAGGCGGTGCTTTTATACGAGTTGATCTCTTAACTGGAACATAACCTGCTCCGGAGCAAGTTAGGTGTTCAGCATAAGTTACCATGGTGATCTACCTCGGTAAGAAGTGATCCACCTTCGTAGGACGGGAAACCCAGGGTTAACCCTGAAGTTACCTAACGCCAAATCCTGCTTCGTAGTACAGGCCTCTGTACACCTAGTGGAGTGGAGGGGAGGGGAGGGGTCTTCACACTATTAACTTTTTTATTAACTACTTTTTTTCAAACGTACAAGGCGCACGCTATATTTACCCTGTGTGATATGGAAGCATCTTAGGAAGAATAAAGTTCTAGTAAGAACACAGACTGTATAAGAAGTGGACGTACGTGACATCATTGGTTGGTTTGTGGATTACTGTTTTGAAGCCTCGACACTTTTCAAAAGGTTACAATTAACTTTCATGAACTGAAAACACACTGTCAAAGGGTTAAAGTTATAACAAGAAAACACGGATAACTCCCAGACCATACAACGCCATGGTAGCGACCTGTCAATCACAAGGTAGCCACGCCACAAACTATACCCTGCTTTATGGTCTATTTGACTCTAAATGGGACCATAATTTTACTAAATGAACATCATGCTGTATTGAAGAAGACTTGAAACTAGCGATTGAGACCATAAACTCATGTTTACAATATTTACAGAGGTAATAAATCAAGTGAGAAGTAGGGTCATTTTCTCATAGACTTCTATACAATCTGGATTCTTTTTGCAACCAGAGGAGTCGCCCCCTGCTGGCTATTAGAAAGAATGCAAGTTTAAGGCACTTCAGCATTGGCTTCACTTCTCAGACCCGGAGGTTTCCCACTGAGTACAAGCCTGTAAATTACTTTTGAAGCGAGTGTTCTCAGACTCTTGTGACATTATTGTATTAATTATTTCACAGTTTCAACTATACAGCACATACATACAATGAATGGTTGTATATCACAGCTGACAGGCCTTAAATGTGAACACAAGCTGTTTCCTACCAGTATCTATACACCTTTTCAGCCGCCTACATTATTATGGTCATCATTAGAGACGATAAACATCTCACTTATTGCACATTTATCCAATCAATACATTGCAACAACCTCTGAGATTGACATGAAGAATACATTGTGTTGACAGAAAACAACGTCATATCAAGTCTCTGCCTCATTTTACGCTCGTCATTGAGGCATTGAAATTCAGCCACGGAGGAAAATTGGTTAAATTGTTATTATTGGGTGCAGATAGAAAGTGAGTGCAAGGTGCTGAAGAAACATACCAAACAGTGTGGGATGCTATGACTGATATTAATATCTTGTGATGAAATGTATTTATTTTTTTTAATTAACAAACACAACATAAAAAACAAAACAAACATTAAACACAAAACACACACTTATATCAGCAGGCCTAACTGCTTAGATAAATAACAAAACATTAAAGATATAATTAAACAAAGGAAGAAAATAATAATAAATATAATAAATATTTTTTTTACAAAAAAATTGTGAAGGAAAAAAAGAAAAGAAAAGCTTGATCCAACTTCATTTATACAAATTCATTTCATTATTGTATGGAAAAAAACATTGACAATGTTGTAATCAGTAAGTACAAAGAGCAATTATTTTAACACTACACTTAAAGTGGCAATCTCGAAGATTTTCATTCAAATAAATGTCCATTAAGTTACCATCCATATCTAAATGAGGCAATACAATAGTGATTTAGCCTACGGCCCACCGATGAAAGCACTGCAACATTTACATGAAATATACTCAACATTTAATATGACAGCACAGTAACTGCTACATTTACATAATCATTGTTTGAAATTAATTTAAATTACATTATGTGGCTACATTGTTAACCCCTGAATGCCTTTTTTAGGTGACACTTTATTTTACAGCCTACAAATTATATTGTAATTATTATTAATTAATAATTATCATGTATGAGGTATCAATAAAACACTTACTGGGTACCTATACTAAGATCAAATGAAGACAATGACTGAACAGGGCAGGACATTTTTTTTGTAAATGTGCCAATAGAGCCATAAAGAAACATGCCAGGTTTTGCTCATGTTTCTCACCTAACCTGAGTTATAATGACACGATACAGCTAATGGCACATCTGTTAATCATTGGCACTAAACACAGCAATTATCCTTGAACAATGTCTCTCTGCCTGTCTGTCTGTCTGTCTGTCTGTCACCTGATGCTGTTGGGAAGAAAGAAAACAGACGTGTGAAAAGTCAGTTTATTGTTAAACACCTCAGAGATCATCACTCCTTCAGGGGTTTAGAGAAAAAGTCTTTGAAAAATGTAAACATGTTGTAACATTGATCACTGAGCATCGTGCTGCATATTTAAAAATACTTAACAAACACAGACCCATCTGTTGTGTGATAACTGACTATTTCAACCAACAACTAACAAATATTTGTCATTATTACACAGCTTTGTTGAATACTCGATTCTGATTGGTCAATCACGGCGTGCTACGGTCTGTTATTTCTTTATAGCAGACCGTTGCTATGTATAACAGACCGTTGCTATGGGCGCAGTTCTGATGTCGGACTCTGGCGGACCATTTTTGTGTCAAATTATTGATTCCTTAAGTAAGTAGCCGTGTAAAAAGCGGGATAATGTACAGCTAGTCGGTCATTGTTGTGAAATAAACCCCGTCAGGGCGATGCAAGACGCCCATCAGGGTTTATTTCACAACAATGACCGGTTAGCTGTACATTATCTCTTGCATATCATACAAATGACCATATATACAGATGTAAAGTAGACTGAAGAATCACATTCAAAGGACGTACCATACACATGAACTGTTACATATTTACAGCATAAACCACATTTACTTTTGAGGGAAACACTTAAAAATCACACAGCACGTAGATACATTTTTGAAAATTAGAGGACTATTACACAAGATCAACGGTTCCATAAACCTCTTTGACAAAAAAGATTACATGCGATGAAATATAAGTATTCTTTCTGACAAAATAACCTGATCCATATTTTGCAGTGGCTCCTGAATACAATTTGTTGACTAAGAAATTAAGAGTCTAAAGCATGCTAGTGGCTCTAATGCAATAAATCCTCATATAACTGTTCGTATGATATCTTACGAAAAGTTCTTCCTCATTTTTCATGCATTTTCCTACGAATGTCCATCAACACATGACGCACGTGTCAATTTCCTCTCATTACATTCATACAGTCTTTTCAAAATAAACTTGCGTCTTCACAGGAAACAACTTGTAAGGTTTAGGAAAAGATTGTGGAAGTGGCGTAACTTAAGTATGGAAGTCACGTGACTCACACGGGATACAAACACCAGTCTCCTGGGCGAAAGCCTGGTGTTTTTTGACCCACCCTTCCACCTGGTCCTCATCCCTATGCTGGTTCACGATTACTTGGATTACATACAAAATTATTTTGTGGGATAACATATATATGAATTCCAGTGCATTACTTTTCGTAGGTATTCTATGAGGCTGTACACTGGTGCTTTGTGCTAAGTGCTAATGTCATCATGCTCATAATGACAAGGCTAACATGCTGATGTTTAGCATGTATAATGCTCACCATGTTCACCATCTTAGTTTAGTATATTAGCATGCTAACATTTGCTAATTAGCACTAAACACAAATAACAGCTGAGGCTGATGGGGATGTCATTAGTTTTGCAGGTATTTGGTCATAAACTAAAGAAATGGACATTTTAAAAATTTGACCTGATGATGTCCCTAGAGGAAATGTTAAAGTACCAGAGTGTAACATTTCGTCGGATCTATTGGCAGAAATGGAATATTAAAAAATATGTTTTCTTTAGTGTATAATCATCTGATAATAAGAATCGTTGTGTTTTCGTTAGCTTAGAATGAGCCGTTTATATCTACATAGAGAGCAGGTCCTCTTCACGGAGTCTGCCGAGTTGCTCCTCCATGTTTCTACAGTAGCCCAGAACGGACAAACCAAACTCTGTTAACTTTTCCTGCTTGGGCCGGAGTCGATAACGTTACTCGTTCCCATCGCCGCCGCTCTCTCTCTCTCTTGCTTTATCACTCACTTCCCACTACTCTTACATCATCTGGCTCTAGAGAAGGATATTCACGTTTTCACTTTGGCCACCAGAGCTCTCCAACATGCTTGGCACACGGGAGAGGCTTCAGTTGGTTGCAATCTCCTCACCTCATCGCTAGATACCGCCAGATCCTACACACTGGACCTTTAAGGGATCACCAAAGTTAATACAAATCATCCTCTGGGGACCAGAAATGTCTGAGACAAATTTCATGGCAATCCATCCAATAGATGTCAAAACATTTCACTCAAAACCACCTCATGGTGGTGCTAAAGTAAAGGTCAAGGGACCAACCATCATCTTCAGGGAATCATGAATGTCTGTACATTTTGTGCCAACCCGTCAAGTAGATGTTGAGATATTTCATAGGATAAGTGAAAACTTTGAGGAAAAGTCAGGGGATCATCACTCACAGGATTCATCCTCTTGGTAACATGAATGTCTGTACAACATGTCATGGCAATCCATCCAGTAGTTGTTGAGATATTTCAGTCTGGACCAAAGCGGTGGACCAACCGATCAACAGAGCGTCATCTCTATAACCACACCACTAACACGGCTAAAAAAGATCTTTAACAATCCTTTGATATTTGAAAAGTGTGTGTTTTGTAATGGTGACTTTATAGCATCAATGTTTCACTGTAATATCCCTGTAAAGACTTCTGGTGTGTGAGTTTGTACGTGAAAGCATTTCATAGATTGTTCTCACTGTAATATAGTGTTACTACAGGGACTTGTAGTTCTGCTGTGATCTTTGTCCTCACACTTATTAGTGGATGTCAAGTCTTTTTCGCAAAAGATCTATACTTTCATATCGTGCTCAACAGGCTGGTTTGAGGGGAGGTAAGAGTCCGAAGCGTCAGCACTTTCATCTGCAGTCCGACAGGCTCTTGAGGCTGATGTACAGGGAGCTGACCATGGTGTTCTCCTCCTGGATGGACTCCTTCAGATCGGGCTGACCCGCACACATCAGGGCCACGAGCGTCTTGGGCAGCTTCCCACTGAACAGCATGTAGATGCAGGGGTTCGCACAGCTGTTCAGACTGGCCAGCAGCATCAAGATGGTGAAGGTTGCAGCTGGAAACACAGAGCAGAATATGAGGAAAACATTCAACTCTCTCCCTCCTGAATTTGGAATGGCTTCATCCCTGAACACTTTCAAAAAACACCTCAAGCACCACCTGTTCATCAAGGCCTATGACCTCAGCTAACAATTTCTACCCATCACTCTTTTAATCACTTAGCAGTTTTTTACTCCGTTTTATTATTAGTATGATTTTGAGTGCCCTCTTTGTAAAGCGTCCTTGGGTTTTTTGAAAGTCGCTATATAAGTCTGACTTATTATTATAATTAACTATGCCTTTTATTCTTATACTTTGATCTGCTTTACTTGGGAGGACCAATTTCTTGATATTTTCTAATTCTGGAGCATCAATTAAACTCAGTTTACCCAGATTTTCTTTTCTAGCAATAAGGAACAATAACCTTTCTAGGACTGACTTAATGTATTGTACAATTTTTATCAAATTGAGAGAGTTTATGTGGAGATGGGACCCTTCCCTGTTTATTATTATGTATATCCTTTTTTTTTTTTGGTCAAGAGTTTAATGCTGTATTTTATTCTACAGTATGTAAAGCGTCTTTGAGGACATTGAAAAGCACTGTATAAATCTGATGTATTATTATTATATTAATATTTCCTAAGATGAATATTATCTTACCTAAACTCACTCACAGGGAATCTGGATTACAAAATCAATTTAAGTAATTATTAACATTTCACAGTATTGACATAAAATTACCAAAGATATTGGTATTATAATTAATTTCTCAGAATTTTGTATTTGCACTGTTGTTATTTGTTATATATTACATGTCTTCATGCAAATATTTGTACATATTTCATATATTCTCATTTTCTTATTTTTAATTTTAATACTTATATTTCTTTACATATATTTTTTATATTGTAGCATTTTGTACATTATTTACATGTTACTTACTCCTTATTTCTATTTCCTTACATTTTTTATGTTTATACAAGAGCAACTGTAACAAAAAAGTATTCAATCAAGTATTTCTGATTCTGAATCCAAGACTTGTTTTTCTCTGGAAATATTTTCTATTTCATTGTTGCCTCACGATAATGGAATTTATAACCAATCATGTTTTTAATTTAACACATCACAGCTGATAATGTGCATTTATGACATTTTATGTCAGAATGAGTCTGTTTTCCATGTTGTAAGATCCCAAATAAACCCTCATCTTACTCTGAGTGGGCGCCTCCACGTCCCAGACGGACCAGAGCTGCACGGTGAAGAAAGGCGTCCAGCAGATGATGTAGGCGAGCACGATGACCACGGTCATCTTCACCGTCTTCACCCTCGCCTTGGACACCCCTGCCACGCTGCTGGCCCTGGAGGACAGCGGCTTGCTGGCCGCCTCTGCGACGTGGTGGTGCGTCTTCATGTGGAAGTTAATACGCACGGTTCGGCAGATGCGCACCTGGCACACGATCACCATGAGAGTGGGCAGGACGAAGATCACCAGTGTGGTCCAGGTCACGTAGGCTCTCGGCCCCCACGGCTTGATGAACTGCGCCCAGCAGTCGTACACACCGGGAGCGACCTCGACCCGGGAGAAGATGAAGATCTGCGGGAGGCTGCCGATGAGAGAGACGCACCAGGCGGCGCACACAGGACCGTTCCAGCGCGCCCTGCGCCTCTGGAAGGTCACCATGGGCTTGCAGATGGCTTGATATCGGTCTAGAGTCATCACCACGATCATGTAAGTGGAGGCAAACATCCCGACCACCTGTAAGTACTTCACTAAGCGACACAATATATCTGGCCCGACGAATCGGTCCGTGATGTCCCACATGAGTTGCGGGCAAACTTGGAAGAATGTGACCACCAGGTCGGCGACGCACAGGTGGAAAACGAAGACGCGCATCCTGGAGAGCTGCTTCCTCCGCTTCCACAGCACCAACAGGAGCCCGAAGTTTAGGATCCCTGCAGTGATGAAGATGATGGACAGAAGAGCTATTTCCACGCGAGCCAAGCGCTCGTCTCGCGGCTCATTCTCAGATAGTGTACTCCCCAAAGTGATGTTACTGATGTTTACAATGAACCAAGACATGCTTTCACCCCGAATACGGCAGCAGAACAACGTTATACAACCACTCCAGGTGAATCCAGCTGAAGTGGAGGCATTAAGCGTCTTTGAGCTATGGAAAAGCCCTATATAAATTGAATATATTATTATTATTATTATTATTATTATTAAAAAAAAGAAATTAAAAAAAAAAATGTAAACAGCAAGCCTGGAATTAGACTTTTAACAATTACAAAAGGTAATTCCTAGGAAAAAAAAGGGTTGTGGGAGTTTACTGGGTGAATGTCCAGTAAGCAACAAGTGTTGAGAGTCTCCAGGCAGAAACAAGTGTAGTGTTAGTAAAGGAGAGCAGAGCTTTATATCTCCTCATCTCTGCAGGAGGGAGGAGCAACCTCCCCACATATTTCCCACAGCACCAAACACATAGAAGTGGAGTAGATATAAACATATAGCTTTGTATTCTGCAGTGCATGCACGTCAAGCTTCAGTAGGCAGAATGTTTTTGACATCATTGGGCAAAAATTCCATAATAACCTTTCAGCATATTGTAATTCAAGTGTTCTGAGAGATAACTAGACTTCTGCAACTCCTCATGGCTCTGTCTTCAGGCTTGAAACAAATCTAGCCAGACTTTGGCCAATCACAGGACATTTCAGAGAGAGCGTTCCTATTGGTTGTGCTCCAGCTGGTGGGCGGCGCTTGGTATTTCCTAAACTCATCTCAACATGGCTGCCGGGTCACAAACTTTCTCATTTTACAGCTAAACAGTACACTACAAGATGTTTCTGAAAACATTTAAGGGAGAAATAGGCATTACAGTAACAGAATATTTGATCAGCGCTGCCTAGTTTGACCGTTTGATCGGAGTTCGTGAGTGATTGACAGCTGCTCAGAGACGTCAAGTCTCCAGCTCGGCTCTGATTGGTTGTTTTCCTCCGGTCTGGGAAATCTTTCAGATGCCATTATGAGCACCGGAGGACACAGAGGCACATGCTTTTTTTCAGATTACCTGTCTCATGCACTACTGTCAGGATATAGTGACCGTTTTATAAAAATAACTTCTTTTGATCTATTTCTACCCACTGCTGCTGCTAAACAAAATAATCACCAATTTCAAAAAAAAAAGTAGAACCTTTTTATAGAATATTTTCTTTACAGAAAACAGCAACGAAAAAATACACAACTGCAGTTAAAACTGCAGAGAAAACCCAAACAATCATCTTCTTTTAAATATGGATTTAACAATGAAAATAACCATTTTCTATAGTAGCTGAGCATCAATATGACAGCGGGTTTTCCAAGGGATTTGAATGGAGCTCTGTAATAACACTTGTAGTGAAATCAGCAGTCATTGTCTAGTACTTATGTTCTCATATGGTGGCAGCTGTGATGATGAGAGTATATTATGTGTGATGCTGTTAAATGGCGATGCAGGAGAACAAAAGAGCCTCTTGGCTAATTTAGAATGAAATTGCATTCATCAGTGGTTATGTATGTCTCAGTTCCTGTAGTGTCCTTCATTAACAATAATCAGCAGTCTGCCCAATCAATACCTGTTTCTCACTTTTCTCCTCATTTCTCACTTTTCTCCTCATTTAAGACTTTATATAACTGAGGAGTTCATCTTTGTCCATCTGATAACGACTTTTCTTCCAGATGTCGCGGAGCGTCTGTAAAGTGGCTCCTATCTCTTTGCCTGACGTGACCCCCATCCTCCTCAGATCGTGACCGCTGACGGGGAAGTGAGGGATGGACCAACTGCTGAGCTCCGCCAGCAGCTTCTCCTCACCTTGATACTTCAGTAGCTCACACAGTTTACTCTGGGTATCCAGCTCCCGACTCTGAAAAGATACAGTATGTGTGTGAATTAAAGCCCAACATGAAATAATCATGACTAAATAAGCATCGATAATAAGGGTAAAGTTAGGTGATATTTATTTAGATTTTAACATTTAAACACTGATCTATTTCATCAGGACTGCGTGGGTGTGGTTTGATCAGAATCTTGTTATTCTGTAGTATCACTTCCTTTTTGGTGTACTCTCTCATCCTGCCTCGTCTAACTCAACAGAGTTTTACTGAAGCTAAACTGAAGCTAAACCAAGGAAGTGAGCTACAGGGTCTGATTTACAGTAGGGCTGTTACTACAATTATTTTCATGGTTGGTTAAAATGCTGATTATTTGACTTGATTGATCAATTAATTGTGTGTTCTTTGGGGAAATGCTGATCACATTTTCATTTCCAAGGTGATGTCTGACCAGCAGTCCAAAACACAAACATACTATATTCCGTTTACCATCATAGAAAACAAGCAAATATTCACATTTGAGCTGGAACAAGTGAAGTTTTGGCATTTTTGCTCAACGGTTGATTATTGAGATAGTTGTCAAAATTGGCCAAAAATGACGTTCGAATATTCGTTCTAAAAAAACACAGGTTCGAACTATGCAAATATCTATTTTTGCGCATTATATCCATGAAACCGTGTCCTCACTGGCCGCGAGCGGTGCAGCACTGCGCAGAGTGACGCGCCGTTTTGGGTGAACTTTACTGTTTCTATTTATTGCTGTCGCTCCCTTTGAAAGCACCGCAAATCAGCCGAGGAATGGCTGATTTGTGAAGTTGAAATGAGGAGTTATTTAAACGATATATATCTATACCTCCTCATTTCACTACAAAAACCTAAATAAGGTGACAGCTGGCTGGAAGGAAAGTTTCCTACTTGCTGTTGGCGATATTGGAAGTCATTTCCAGTAAATATCACAATATTAAATGTGTGTTTTCTGTTTAAAAAGTACAAACGTCAGAAGATACGAAGTACTACTCACCCATCTTTTATGTGGTTACGTCTCCAATCTGATATCGCAGATAACACAGCTGATAGGTACGTGGTTTGTTTACATGACGTAACGTAACGCTTGCCGTTAGGACGCGCTGTCGCTCTCTCTACTGCAGAGTTCAGCTTGACCTAACGTTACATTTCATTTTCAAATCAATGAAAGTGACGTTGTGTGACTCCTGTCATGCGGTGCATTCAGTGCGTGCGAGGCAAACAGCTGTGGTACTGCTGCTATTTTTTTCGCGAATATTAATTTCAATATTTGAATGGGTTTTTTTTTTTACTATTTGAATGTATATTCAAATTTAGAATATCTGTTGACAACCCTATGATCAACTAATCAATAAATCCACTGATTGTTTCAGCTCTTGTTCAAAGCATGACTTATGACTGAAGTTCATCTAGAAGGTAGGTTGTTTTTAAACAGTGTTGAAAGGATTCAGGGTGGATTTCTCACTGCGTGATGATATATATACACTCTATGAATACTCATGGCTGGAATCAATGATCTATCATCAATCAACTATACATCTCTTCTGCCCTTTTTATTATAAAACACATGAACAATTGCCATCTAATAACTGGAGGAGGCTGAAACTTACGTCAATGAGAAAGTCAGTGAAGGGTTTGAGGCGCTCCGGCCCGTCTTCGCTCTTGCGGAGCTCCCGTCTGTTTTTGACCAGGAACAGAGCCAGAGTCTTCTCCTCCCGGGACACCTTCAGCCGGATGTCCATCTTCTCCACCTCCTCTGGGCGGCGGAAGAGAGCAGCCAGGATGGTCATGGGTTTTGGAGAGTGGTCTTTCGCGTTCTTCCACACTCGCTTCATCTCCTCAACATTGCCATCTGGAGGTAAACCTGAGGAGGAGCAGAGACAGGAGGGATGAGGAGCAGAACTGACTTTAACAACCACAGAAACCAAGCAAGACAAAGAACACAAAATACTACATTTTACTGTTGATAACATGCCTAAAGTATTCTGCGGTTACTAAATAGCCTGAGAAGAGTTCAATAAATGAATCATCTCTGTCCTCTGCTGACTAATACCAGAGTTCCCAGTACCACAGAAGTCAAGAGGCCTTGAATCCACTCCATCTAAGGAGTTTCCTTTTTTAGAAACAGCTCCAAATTGTCAGATTGTTGTCAATTGTTGAGCTTCGACATGACTGATCCTGCAAACAACAGCCCAATCCCAATGCCCCCCCCTACACACTAAGCCGTGAACCCTCAGGGACTTAATTGACGTCACTTGATAAATGCTAAAGTGTGAGAGGCTACAAGGGCTCGAAATGGTATAAAACAAAAATGGGACAGCACATTACGACATATCACATTACCGTGACAATGCCAAAACACACCTACAATTGTGGATTTTTATTTTATCTCTACCTACTCTCACTTGTGGGCACTCAGAAATAGGGTTTTAAGAGGCTGACCACAATGTCCCTGGCTTGAATCTGGCTAAGGACCATTGTTATGTTATGTCCCATGTTATCCTTTCTCTCTTTCCCCCTCAGATGCCAGGACAAAGATACTTTTGAAATCCTTTCATTGCGTATCCCTGCCTCCTCTCTCACCTATGTACTGGGCCAGTTCCAGATTGTACATCAGCTCCAGCAGATGAGCAGCATGGTTGGCAACAACCATCTTCTTTAGTTCCACCCAAATCCGTTCTCCTGATATGGCTGCAAGTCCACGGCCGTTTTCCCTGATAGCAGCCAGCGTCTCAGGCTCGTGAGCATCAGGCTCCAGGGCCACTCTGCCGTAGAACCTGGGGGGTGAAATGAGACGGTTGAGGTCAAAGCAGCTTTACGTCAAACAAATATAAATGATGACTTTTTCCCTTCTTTAGTTTCCTATTCAAGTTGAAAGTGAAATGAGGCAGCCCACCTGAAATAGCGCAGTATTCTCAAGTAGTCCTCTTGGATTCTTTGTTCAGCACTGCCAACAAACCGAACTTCACGGTTCTGCAGGTCTTCATATCCTTTGAAATAGTCGTATAATGTGCCATCAAGCCCTGTGAGAGGGAAAACGTCAACAAAACATGATAAAGAATCCTGATACATTGTGTAATAAATGTCATAAAATAAGTGACAATGTCCCCTGAATGCACTTGAACTGATACCACATGCTGGACATCTCCACAACACATGCAAAAACAGAGATTAGTAATTTAATTCAGTGGAGTACAAACACACCAATAAAATACCTAAAAACATGGAATTGATGGTGAGGTCTCTCCGCTCAGCGTCTTTCTGCCAGTCGGTGGTGAATTCCACCTCTGCATGACGTCCATCTGTCTGAACGTCCACTCGCAACGTGGTCACCTCAAAGTTCTCATTGTGTAGCTGTGAAAGAAAGATGACGAATAAATAAAACACAGATGACTGCTAGAGGCACAGCAAAGACTTCCCTAACACCCTCAGTGACATGGATATAGTCCCTCATTCTGAAGTCAATGTGCCTCTCTACCAGGGTTATGATAGTAAACTAAAAGAAAATAAGCATTGAAAACTATTTTTAGTAAACTGAAAATAAATAAAAAAATATATCCTTTAAGAAAAACTAAAACTAAACTGAAACAATATTGCCTTGTTAAAAAACTAATAAAAATAAAATAAAAATGATTGTAAATTCATTTCAGTTTTAGTTATTTAGCTCTAATATATCACTACCGAAAAAAGGAGACGGCATGAATTTCCATTAGGGCTGGGGAATATATCGATATTATATATATTAGCCTTCGATTTAATCTGCGACTCCCCCCAAGACTGTCCAGTAGTTTGCTTCGATGACTTTTTTCTCTTCTTTTAACTTAAATAAGCATAACTATCTCTGGAGATTGAAAGTAAAGTACCTCGGCTCGTAGATAGTTTAAGTAGTCTTCAAAGCAGCTTCACAAACAATGATTAACGAAAGTGAAAGCAGGATACAGCTACATCCTGCCTGCTCAGACAGACCAGCCTCTTACTCTTGCTGTAATGGTCCCGTGCGTCTCTCCCTTGTTGTTGATCATCCTGATGCCAGCTTTTTGGAATATGTGCTTCATCTCCTCTGGAGTGGCCGTGGTGGCAAAGTCCACATCTTCAGGCCGCTTCCCAGACAGCAGGTCTCGTACAGCGCCTCCGGCTATCCTCAGCTCATACTGGTGCTTCTCAAACAACGCTGGAAAGAACAAAACCCACACTTAACATGAGTTGGGGAACTTTTCAGAGGAAGTTTTGTCTGGAGGCAAAAACAATCTCACTCGTTGAATCAAACCTGGAGGGGCAGAGATCTGTACTGAGTGGGACATTTCACAGTAGAAAAATAAACATGTCAGTGCTCTCTGGTGGGCAAATTGTCACAGAGACAGTGTTTCTAAAAAAAATCAAACATATCTTTTCTTCACTAACATTTCTGTACTGCAAGTGTTGTTACAACCAACACATAAGCCTTAAGTGGTGAAAAAATTAAATATGGGGCACATCTATGATGCTGCATGTTTGTTTTGTGTTTTAAATCTTTCCGTGTATGTTATCTGAAATACTGCACTATGTTTGTTTTACGTGTTTTCAATGTTTGTGTGTATGTTATCTGAAATACTGTACTATGGATGTTTTACTTGTTTTAAATGTTTGTGTGTATGTTATCTAAAATACTGCACTATGTTTGTTTTACGTGTTTTAAATGTTTGTGTGTATGTTGAATTGAAATACTGTACTATGGTTGTTTTATGTGTTTTAAATGTTTGCGTGAATGTTGAATTGAAATACTGTTCTATGGATGTTTTACTTGTTTTAAATGTTTGCATGAATGTTGAATTGAAATACTGTACTGTGTTTGTTTTACGTGTTTTAAATGTTTGTGTGTATCTTGTTTGAAACACTCCATTGCTGCTGTCTTAGTCCGGGCTCTCCTGAAAAAGAGATTTTCTAATCTTACCTGGACTTACCTGGTTAAATAAAGGTTTAACTATAATAATACAAATTAACTTTCCTCTATCCTCTCAAACGTTTAAAGTTCTTCTTTCACAGCTCTCTCATTTGTAAAACCCTCTCTACATTTACTGCCATGTCTGTAAATTACAAAACAAGTGTAGAAGAGCAGAGTTACAAGGTACAGTAACTGTCAGGTGTGTGCTCACAGCTGCATCTCACCTGCTAGTCCATTCAGCCCCTCAGAGAACAGAGACTGGAACTCACTGGTCTTCAGCTGCATGGTGAAGAGACTCCTCCAACAGAAAGCTGTTCTATCAATCACACGAGGACTCAACAGTCTGCTCCACATCTGTACAAACAACAAAAAAACGACGTCAGGTGCCTGTTTGTTTGAGCTTATATCGAGCTAGCTAACGTTAGCTACATGTCACTGAAGTCATGCTTGTTAGCGGTCCGCGTGTTAACAGCGGGTTTCACACATCGCCAGCACACATGTCAACGTAAACACACCAAAAATAACAGGCAGAACTTACCTGCAACTTAAATAGAAGCTTTTTATGACCAGACAAACGCTGTTATCCCTTCATTATCTCCCTCTCTCTGCCATGAAGCTTTACAGGAAGTGTTTCGCTAACGGGCGGGTTAGCTGACCAATAGCGTGAGGTTTCATCAGACTCAGGAGGCGGGGCTTAAGAGAACTTGCTGGGAAATAACTTCTCGCGATACTTCAACGCTGGTTTGTGGCTTTAGGCGACTTTTCCGGTTGATGAAGTGGTGCTGTCAGATCAGTAAACGGAACGGGAGGCAAATGGCTAAAGTGGAGCTGACACCGCTCAGACCGTGGGAAGACTTCTTCCCCGGCTCGGACAGATTCGCTAAACCGGATGGCAAAGATTTGTCGAAATGGAACAACAGAGTTATCAACAACCTGCTTTATTATCAAACAAATTATTTGGCTTTGGCCGTCGTTGTTTTCCTGGTTGTCGGGTGAGTTATTGATATCAATACAGCAGCTGTTCAGTGTTTGTTTACTTGTTAGTTCGCTGCTAAATTGTGTTGTTCGTCACCTTTTCTTGTGTATTGTTGCCCTGCTAGTGTAAACTGAGACGCAGCCTACATTAAATGGATTAAACATGAAGGTACAAACAGGATGTAGACAGGAGGAGGAGGGAGTCCCATAAGAATGAATGGAAAGATACTGTTCCAGTTACTGTTATGTACTGTACCTGTAAACTCTCTTCTTTCTCACATTGGAACCAAAGCCAACTACTTTTAACCAGTTTGTGCCCCTCATGTAGGAATATAATGTGAGACCTTTTCATTCATTATTAACAAACAAGTGTTAAAAAGCAAATATGATGACATGGGGTCCCTATGATGTACTATTATGTGGAAGCACAGACTGAAATAAACTAATGTTTGAGCCTGACTCATACAGTACATGAACGCAAAATCAAGATTTCCATATAAGCCTGAAGCACAAGCACTGAGCTAGACTTCCTGACTGAACTAGTCTATTATCTGATAAGGTAGATTCAATCAGATGGGAGAGCAAGAGGTTGAAAATATCTGGGCTTTAGTTGGCTCTCCAACTAAAGCCCAGCTTACTAAAAATAGTGTTGCCCTGTCATGGTCTGTCTACTGACCTGTATGATGACATATTGTTGCTATGGTCATGACGGCCTCATAAGCTGTTTGTCTAGTCAGCTGTTGCGCTGCAGATAGCACAGTTGTGAGAAAACAGCAGTTTAACCAGCTGCCCATGTATACCCCTGATTAGGGAGGTCACCCCCAGTATTGGATAATTTCTCAATGAGTCATGACCCTATAAACCAACAAAGATGACCTTTGACACATTCAGTTTACTTGTTTCATAAAACCTGTTTGTAAACAGCTCAGCCACATGCTTTTGCGTGGACCTCATTTGCCGAAAGTGTTCAGGGTGTCAGTTATTCTTCACACAACTAGAACATAGGAAGCATAGTTTCAGACCGTTTAACACAACTGCAGATCTCACCTGAGGGTCTTCTGCTCGTAGTAGTCTCAAGGTTTTTTCCAGTGTAGAAGAATCTGTTTTCCGCTGTGTCGGCACATTCACTGTGTGTGTGTGAGATATGCAGAGGAACAAAACTTGTGACTTTAATCAATATGAAGTCACATGTAAAGGGACATACCAGGCTGGCCACCTCCTGTATATGGAGGCAGTGAAAGTAGGTGTATATTGGGGAGGAATGGTTAGAAATTGTATGAAGAGGCAACAGTTGCACAACTTTGTTTCATCAGACTGTAATGCAGAAGTTCAGGAGAGGTTTCAAACCCATCCAAGAATATCAGTCTTCCAACATGCTCCTCATTTCACCTTGAAAGTGAGATTTTTTTCAGCATAGAAACAAGGGGCCTGTATCTCAGCAAGACTGGCTAAAGCTAAACTAAAACTTTCTTCTTTGTTTGTTTACAAAGATAGCTGGAGGTTTTGTTCATGATTAGAGTGAAAACAGAGTTACAAAGTGCTGTACATGCATAAAACAGAACAAAGCAATGAAAAGACATGAGGCAAAGAGACAACGTTTCAGGTAGCAAAGCAAATATCAAAAGGGCAATTACGAATATATGAGTACAAAAACAATAAAAGCATTTCAAAAACAAACACACAATGAAATAAGTGAAAGGTAGACCCGACTAAGGAATTGGCTGGGGCAGATATATTGGCTGATATTAGCTTATCACAAATATTAGCAAATATGTGACTCCATAAGCAAACAGAAATTGCATTACAGAAATGCTTGTCCACCAGACGACATTAGCAAGATCACTTTTTTCAACTGTAAAGTGTCAGTGCTCAGTGCATATGTTGGTAACCATCTTTAAAAAAAATATATATATTTAAGGGATACTTATTGAAAAGTATTTTATCTGTTTGTTTATGAGGCCACTTTTTGAATAGAACATGTTTTTATGAACTCAGTAATATAATGCCAAATGCATAAAACAGTGTCCTAGTGGCTGGCCGTGGTAAGCCTTTTATAAAGGACGAATATCTGCACACTGTAACTGATTTATTGATGCTACGTTTTGACCACATGCACCTTCATCAAGCCTGGTTTTCTTTGAGTTTTCTTCAGCTTTGTGAGACCTGTTATCCAGGATCACCAATGTTTGTGAAGCCAAATAGCTCAAAGGGAGCCTGAGTAAGTTGAATTTAGTGAGACAGGCCGGCCACGCTCACTGAGGTCATGAACTTGGCCTGATGACATCACCGTAGTCATGCCAAGGCTGGATTTATCACACAAAGCTGTTTTATCCAAAGTGTCTGGCCAGGGAGATTATAACAGTAGGTGTGATGAGGGTTAAAATCTACAGTATGTCCTGATGTAAATGACTGTTGGAGCAATAAATATACTGCCTACAATATATGGTTCATGTTATTTTCATTTTTTTGTGTCCCAACTAAATTATTGCAGCTGTTAACTTAGGAGTTGATGTTTTGAAAAAGAGGGCTTTTGGGGTTTTCAGGGCTGCAACTAAAGACTCATTTTCATTATTCATTGTCGTTGAATCTGCCAATAATTTTTTTTTTTTAATTTTCTTTTTCTTTTCATCAACAACATAACTTTGCAATAGCAAATATAGAAGTGTGCATGTCGTCCATTTTTCTACCGCTCCAGAAAAAACAAAGACAAATTGTTCAAAACAAATAAAGAATAAAATTAAAACATAAATAAATAAAAATAAAAAATAAAACAAAGAGCAGAATTATCACATAAACCACAGTATGGACAAAATGATAATAAGTAATAATAACAATACATATATATTTTAACCTATATAAACAATCAGCAAAAAAAGATCATAATATACACATAGTCACACAGACAAGTAGAGGTATATATTAGTCACAGTTGTCTATAGCCAATCTATATTGTAATTTGGTTTGAATGAGAATCAGTTACAGAAGATTACACTTTTAGTGTTATCATATTGTCAGAAATGGTTGCATGTCTTATAAAATGTGCCTGTAGAGCCACCTAAGCCAATCTTTTTTTGGTCAATAAAATATTAGAAAATAGTGAAAATATAATTTCCAACAGTCCAAGTGGCAGCTTTAATTTCCTTATGTCATATGACCATCAGTCCAAAAAAAACAAATATATTCAGTTTATACCACAGGAGACAAAGAAAAGCAGCAAACCTTCACATATGAGACATTAAAACCAGAGACTGTTTGGTATTTTTGCCTGAATAATCCTCTTATACTCATCTGTAGTCCTGTCCTGTTAGTATTAAAACTACTATTAGATGTCTTGTTGTTGTACAAACAACATTTAACCACTAGGTGGAACCAGTGACCACAAACACACACAGTCCAGTTGTATGAGAGCCGTTTTAAACTGACCCCTCTGCTATCTCATGTGTGTTGTGTTGCTGCCCTGCAGGTTCCTGAACCCTCTGGGGATGTTTACAGCTATGGCCGTGGTGTCGGCCGTCTTCCTGGGTTCAGTCTGGGCCGGAGAGAACAGAGCTGTCATCAGCAACTTTAAGAGGCAAAACCCCACAGCGTTTGTGATCGCTGTCATGGTGGCCAGCTACATCCTAATCTCTATGCTGGGGAGCGTCATGGTGTTTATGACTGCAATCACTTTACCTCTGGCTTGTAAGTTCAAGATGATGATGTTGGACATTTATGGCACTGGGGAGGGAATTTTAAGCATGTAAATATAATATATACTGTATACCTGTTACTGGCAAAAAAAAGTAAACAGTCAAATATAAAAATAAATAGCTGATTTAATGTGTTTTATGACATAATAGATGTCTAGTTAGAGCGTAATGATCAGTGCATTTGAAGTATTGTGAAATGAACCTTAGGCAACACTTTTAAAATCAATAAAATGTGTTTTGGAATGAACTCTGTCAGATTCTCAAGAATGATTTTCTGATAGTTTGACTCGAACAAAGGTTTATAGGCTTGTTTTTGCCAAACATTTAAAACATTAACAGTCACTTTCCCCATCTGCTTTTCAGTGATATTTGCACACGCTTCCTTTCGCCTCCGCAACATGAAGAACAAACTGGAGAACAAGATAGAAGGAGCCGGACTGAAGAGGTCACCCATGGGCATTTTGCTGGAGGCTCTGGGTCAGCAAGAGGAGAACTTTCAAAAGATCCAGAGCTTTCTGGAGGGGAAACTGAAGGAGTGATTGGGCCTTCATGCACACTTTTGGCCAAAGATCTTGACTTTTTCTTCTTGGATTGTTTTTTTGTGTATGTCTCAGTCTAAACCTAAATCTAAAAAGTTTGTTTCATATACAAGTGTGTTCTCACGTGTTTGTTTTGAAAAGAAAGCTTGTAATCTGAAGGGTTTTATCTTTACCTCAGGGTGTCTGTCACTCCACTCAGAACTTGTCAGGGCACTTTTTTTAAACACCGCTGAGAGCGTCTCACTTCTCTGCTATGCAAAGCTGCAGACTCCTTCTTCCTCGGTATGAAATCTGTGTTTAATCAGTCTCAGAAACAGCCTGCCAGGTTACGCTCAGCTAAAATTGTGAAAGCGATGCAAGTGTTGCTTTGTAACAAAGAATAAAAAGTGCAAACTCAACACACGTCGCTGCCAAGGTATTTTGAAGGCTGGACTGTTGAAGTTTTTGAATAATGTCTCCTCGCATACACTGTGTGTTCCAATACCCATACTACCATACTATTTAGTGGCTATATGAGCAAGACGGTCAAAGTTCAAGGTGCAATGTTATGATGAAGTAGTATGTCCACATTGTATGCATACTGCATGCAACAGTACGTACTTTGTAAGCGCAGCTGCAGTATGTACTAAAAGTAAAAAGAAAAAGTATGCGATTTGGAACGCAGCTAAAATCTAAGGTCCTGTTCAGACCTGGCATTAACAAGCGTCCTGAGTGATCCGATCACAAGTGGACAGCTTTAAGTACGTCTGTTCACACCTGGCATTACAATGGGTCTCCACATGCGTCTCGAGTGGCCACTTGTGATCCGATCTCACTTCCCCGCACTACATGCAAATAAACACGCAGTAAACACACGGCTGATACAGCAGACATTGTGACGTAATATTACATGAATGTCTGCAGTAATATCCTACGTATTCGTGAATTTGGGTACATTTTATTAACCTCAAAATATAAGGTTATTGTATCGGCGGTCCCCGGGGACCTCCGTGCCACCGGCACCAACACCTTTGCCAGACGACAGCGGCGTACAGAGCTTCAGAGAGCCGGGGATGAGAGAGATCGGGCGGGCGTCAGCTCCGTGCAAAACACCGGAACAAAAACACTGACACATCTCCAACAGTATGATAATAATGCACTTTGCGTGCCTAGTCTGATAGTCTGTAGATATGTAGCCTATAGATAAGTAGCGCAGTGAGACCCCGCGGATCCCAGCGGGACGTCAGTTGAGTAGGCGGTCCTTGTGTGTGGCCCAGTACAAATTCGCGTACACACTGCTAAAAGAATTTGGCCATATGCGGCCCAGACCACCTCTGAATGTGGTCTGAGCGATCGTCTCTCAATGAGTGCGTTCAAACCTGTACTTAGAGCTGTCCACTTGTGATCAGGACGCATGTTAATACCAGGTCTGAACAGGGCTTAAAAGTTTACTCAAGTATGCATTTGAAAAGAAACCAACCAACCTTATGTTCATACAGATCAAAAGATAAAGCTCTGCTTTGTCTTATACATGTGACTCCAAAGACTGATCACGGTGTCAATATTTAAAATAAAGACTTCAAAGGGGTGCGGGGTCTTAACCTATGGCCATCAGTATTCCTCCTGCACCTCTGACTCTTTAATCTTGACAATACCCCCTGGCTGATGGATTGGCTAACTCCGCTGTCCCCTCCATTTACCCCCGGTGCTAATCAATGGGCTGCAGTAGATTATAGTGTGGAGAGAGCTGAGCTCCGCACAGTGACGGAGCGGATTCATCTGCAGTCATTCACCTCCAGACCCGAGTTAGTCGCTGTGTCAGCCGGTTTTTATTGGATTCCATTTGAAATTGACTGCAGATAACGAGAATCCATGTGGAACATAATGCTCTGTTATTTGGTTATGTGGCAGCGTGGAAGGACTCGGGGAAACATGAAGATAAGAGTGATGGGCATTAAAAAAAAGTAATCACTTCAGAGTGCTGGCTTTTCAAACAAAGTCTCCATGTTAACCACTTGCTGTCAAATCCATTTCAAGCAGTTGCATTTCTCTGTAAAGGTATGCATGGTGTTTTTCAAGTGAACTCTTCTGACGACCTCTGCACACTCGAGTGTAATAGTATTCTGGTGGCTCTCCAGTTCAACTTTGACTTGAGCTGCGAGGCTTTCCCCCTCTGTGCTACAGTAGTGATTTATGTCCTCTCCCACCCCGCCTCATCTCCATCCATATTGTGCAACTTGGAGGCGTGAACCTGAGCACTGGTGGCAATAAACTCAAGTAAAGTCATGTCTCCGGGGGCACAGCGGAGGCCCTTGTTCAGCTGCAGCTGCTGTTAAGAATCCTACCAACACGTGCACGCTGCTGGTGCACACCCAACAGGTGTGTGTCTTTGGTGTTTAGGAAGTTACACACACACAAAACAACACTTATTGTTGGTGTTTTTTTATCAATCAACAACACTTATTGTTGGTGTTTTTGCATCAATCAACAACACTTATTGTTGGTGTTTTTGCATCAATCAACAACACTTAACTAACGTGTCATTTTGAAACAACCGTAATCTTCAGTGAAGCAACAGGAGTCAGTGGATGCGACACGAAAACAAACCTGTGTGCTGTTTCCGCGCTAGCTGCTAAGTAACAGTAACAGCACTGTGCATGCTTTTGACTTGCAACATCTGCCTCATGTTTTAGTTTCAACCACACAAACAAGGCGTGGGACACGGAGTCATCTTGTACAATACAATACTTGATGTTGTGGGTCATCATGCAGCCTCTGGGTTAGCCCGACCATCCCTCAGATTGCCTGAGAGGCTTTTGGCTGGTTAGCTATAGCCTCATAACTCAAAACAGCCGTTCAGTCAGCAGATGTGTCTGCTAGGACCTACACGACAGCTGATCATGTGACACGTCAGTGATGACCCGCTGTGACCTCTTTAGTCTGCTGTATGTGAGCTCTTCAACCGTCCCATACACCACTGCTTCCCAACCTTTTTCCTTAGGGGACCCCTTATCTATCATTGAGAAAACTGACGACCCCTGACTAATTGACATTTTATGGATATTTCATATTATATTCAATGCATAATAATAACAGTACAGAACAACTGATGAAGTGTACAATTAACCCAAATAAATAAAGTTTGTGTAAAACGAGCGATTTTGGATGAGTTTTCCTGTTATTTTTAGGAACTTTTAATACAATTCTCAGTATTGTGTATTCTTTTTAACCTTTAACAATCATTTATACTGAATAGGCTTCTATTTTGACAAATTCAGTGTTATCTTCCCCCTGACGCTCCCATTGTTCTATTATCTCTTTGGTTGTTTTAACTGTATATTTTTCTAATGCAGCACGAGGCTGTTTAGCTCTGTGAATACAGCTTGTGTTCAGGTCTTCTCCGTGCCCTTATCCCACAAGATTTATATTTTAAATAATAATCCAAACTTAAAAAATAACAATTTCATTTAGCTTTCTTTACAGAAATGAATGAAATGCTGAGATATTGGCCAACTGTATTTAAAAAAAAAACGTTGTCTTACACCCCTTAAAATCAAGAGGGCCTCGCGATCCCCCGTGAAGCTTTGGTGACCCCTAGTTGGGGTCGGGACCCCCAGGTTGGGAACCAGTGCCATACGCCCACGCTGCTTTCACTGCCTCCTCGATAGAAGGTCATCCATATTAGCCCATGTGACCGGTCAACTAATCCAACTATTCACCCTTCATAACTTCATAACAGAGCCATTACTCCCTGGATCAAGGTAAGTGTGCTGATCCTGGGGAAGCCTAACATGATTTATAGTCACTTTAATCTGAGCTTGGCTGAGCCCTGTAGCAGGGTCGACATGTGTGTCACCTATCTGCTCTGTGGGTTTAAAATATGCAATACTAGTGCTGATTCGATGCCTAAATTTCAGTACCGTAACCAAAACAATACTTATTTCAATACCTTACTTTTGTGTTGACCCCTGTAGATTGGATTCGACTGTTACCTGTCGGAGTTTTCTCTGCAGGAGATCGTTAGAGCAACAGGGAACACCTGAGGGTGATGAAGCCTGGTCGCAGCTGTCAGCGTCTCTCTGACTGACTCTCTGCTGCAGCTTCACCTTTCTCCTGTTTGGTTTGGTTGTTTCTTTAGTTTCCTGTTTTGCTTTTATGCACCTTTTTCAACACTCACACCCACATCATGCACAGGTTTGGATAGCCAGCCCTAATCTGCTCTCCGTATTAGAGTTTTGTCTGTAGTGCGTTAGATGAGGGGGAAAGTACATAAGAGCCCATTGTTTATGTATTGGAGTGTCAGCTGGAGCAGCCTCGCCTGATGTCTGGCTGCAGCTGGTGTGAAGCAGCAGAGACAGAGGGAGACAGCTGGATACAAAGCACACCCCCCCCCCCCCCACCACCACCACCCTCCACAGCACTGCCTCGGGTAAAGCCGAGGAGCTGGAAGTGTCTGAGACCTCCCCAGAGCTCGCTCAAGAAGCAAAACACTGAGAGGGCAATGTGAGCAAGTAAAGCTGCTCAGCCGTGTGCTTCATAAATAGGGAAGCGGAGGCAGGATAGAGGTAGAAAACGTGTCCCGGCTGGGGAAGGAGGTGAAGGGTTATAGTTAATCTACATGTGTACAGCAGACTTCTATAACATGGAGGCCAACAGGGAGGGTTTGGTGCCATAACCACTAGCTTGTCATTCACAGGGAGGACAGAAGAACAGGTTATATAGCCCATAATGGGTGTGACAGCGTTTAAAGACCGGTTTGGTCGGTTTACGGCTTAAGGACACAGAGAACCAGCCTGGCAACCCAGCAGGCGGTGGGAACATACAGCAGAGCGACACAGCTCTGCAGCCGGAGAGCTGCTTCTAAAAGCAGAGCATTTATTCATAATTAGCTCTCATCATGACTGATTGCAGCTCTGCATTCAATCTTACAAGCTCAAAATAAAGAAGAAAAAGAAACTGGGATGTAGCCAGTACTCTACAGTTATCTTTCCAACTATAATCTGCCTCCTTGAACGCACCGCAGACCATTTATATGTGGAGAAATGTGTTCCAGTTGATCAAGACCACCATCCCAAGCCACTGTGACAAAGCCTGTTCTACAGAGCAATAAAATGGAAATGAGACTTTAGGTTATTTAGTTAGTTTCCTCTGTTAAGTGGAGACAGTCATCGTTCTTCAAACCCCATTTCATTAACTGAACAGACGAGTTCAATTACCTCGTTTAATGGATTTAAATCCTGTTGTTTTCCTGCACTCGGATGGATGAGACCTTTTCTTTTGATTAAAGAAGTTTCAAAGTCTGTATAATATTCTCGTTAATAAATATAACCTACAAACCGAACTGATTCAAATGCTGATTTTTTTTAATTCAAACAAATGCAATTATACAAATTACTAAGAACCAGCTTAACAACAGTTGTTTACTATATATTACATGCCTTTCAAATACATAAAAAATGCTCTAAAAAAAAGACAGAACCAGTGTATTTACAATACCAACATTTACATACAGCTTCGTTCTCTTGAGAGAAATTGGGAGCACCACTCCATGATTTCCAGCATGGATGAAATAACCATGTTAAAATAAAATTAAAAAAAACTGGATTTCCTGCAGTGACTGATCAGATGTGGCAGTGATATTTAAGTCTGTGACTTCTGGTAATACTCAAATGGTGACAAGTATTTGACTCATTTGTATTGTTAGTACTGACGGTGAGATAGGTTGAATACTTTGTAAATGACAAACAAGAGTACTGTGGTAGTTAGGCTGCATTCACATTGTGGCGATTCGCTGCAGGCTTGTGCGGCGGTGTGGGAGATATGGGAGTGTCACTAATGGCTCATCGACTGCACGATGATTCACGTTTTCTTCTTCCCTCATGTCTGGGTTGTACAGCTCTGGATCGCCGGTAACGTGACCACCTCAGCGCGACCACCTCAGCGCGACGTTGGGTTGTGTTTCTCCAAAAGTTGATCTGTTTCAACTTTTTTGCCGCAAACCGCTGTGTTTTTTTTCGTCACCCCCTGCGGATCCCACCGCTGCAGCCCTAACGCACTACCCACATTCAAAATGAATGGGAGGATTGGCGTTTTCGCCACACCGCCAGATCTTGTGTGAATGCAGCCGTAATGCTATGATAAAACTGGATCTGGTGACTGCAGAATGTTCCAGGAAGTAGCCGTCTTTGTGACTCATTTTTAATGAGTTCAATCCTTCATTTTTGATAATGTCCTTATCGATCCTTCATGGTTACAGTGTTCATACATGTGTGTGTGGACGAGCGTTGTTCATTGCGGCTCAGTGTCCTCTCACAGAGACAGTCCTCGTCCTCTGTATCCCTACAGAGAAACACTGGAGGAGTTTAGTCCACGTTCCCTTTGGCCTATACCACGCAGTCCACAGCAGGTCCTGGTATAGTTTCAGTGCACAAGTGCCATCACCACAAACACTCGCAATCCAGACATGGAGACGCTCCCGTGGGGGAGACTGGTTTGTTACGATCACAAGGTTGTGGGTCAGTTTGGCTATTGCATTCAAGAGAGGAGAAAAATGAGGACTTCATTTCCTTTACACGCTGAATCCCACAGAAGTTAAAGTTCCTTCATTCTTTGGAATCCTCTTGTACAGACGAGAAACAGGTAAGTGCAGTCTAAGGCACACTGACAACTTGTCAAGGTGAAAAAAATTCATACAGCACAATGACAGACAGGCAACTAGACTATTGTTCCCGGTTTTGAGTCTTCGTGCCACTGAATCTTGTCGTCGGGCTCCAGGTCAGTGTGCATTTGGTTACTGAGGTGTGAGTCCATTTGGCTGACATCTATGTAGGATCTGTAATAAACACACAAGATTGAAACAAATTAGACAGATGGCACACTGAATGTAACTTCTGGTTAACAATGAGTTCAGAATGAATGAACCCTGGGCTGTCAAAACCATCCTGTCATAATTCAGCGTTGTAGTATAAAAAGAAATATAAGAAACATTCATGTACTAAGTTACCTCATGTGTTTCAGGCATGCTAATAATAATTTCAGTTTCAGACAAATTGGTAAACCCAGGGTCAAACATTCTCCCCCGGCAAAACAGTAGATGCACACACACAGACATTAAACACACGCATAGCCTTCAAATGCGACAATATTCAGGCGTCACATTTTTTTCCTCTGCCACACAAGTGCTCTCCCACCACCGCAAGACACCCAGAGAAACCAAGCAAAAATCAGCCAGAGCAATGTGAAATGATTTGGAGCTTTCTGTTGGTCCTATAGAAACAGAACAGGAGTAGAACGGACATTCCCATTCAAATCGACGTAGCAGGATGGTCAGAGCGACAGCCATTTTTATGTGTACCGTTGCAGCGGGCTGACTTCCGTATAAACTAAACTGACTTCCGGCAAGTCGCGGACTCAATGAGGTGAGGTTTTGCAGTAACGACTCAAAGCTTGAACGAGTAGTGGAGTAGTAATGTTACGAAGCATAGAGAGCCAGTGTTAACGAGTCAAATTTAACAACTTAATGCTTCATCCACACTCTTGTTACAGTGTAGGAAAGCACATTGCTATCGCCAGATGAGTGACAACTTTGTTCGGCTCATTTTCTGTAACCAGTGTAGCATTAGAGGTCCAGTGTGTAGGATCTGGTGGTATCTAGCGAAGAGGTGAGGAAGTGGTGGGAGTGGTGAAGCGAGAGAGAGAGAGAGCGGCGACGGGAGCGAGTGACGTTATCGACTCTGGCCTGAGCAGGAAAAGTTAATAGAGTTTGGTTTGTCCGTTCTGGGCTACTGTAGAAACATGGCGGACTCTGTGGAGAGGACCCGCTCCCTATCTAGACATAAACGGCTCATTCTGAGGTAACGAAAACACAACGATTCTTATTATCAGATCATTAAACACTAAAGAAAACACTTATTAATATTATATTCCATTTCTGCCAATAAATCCCCCTAATTGTTCCACACTGATCCTTTAAAGCATGGCGGAATTAGCTAGTTAGCTAACTTGCTAATTCTGCCATGTTTTAATGCTACATTAGTACAGAAAATGAGCTGAACAGCGGGCTGGTGGCCAGCAGCAGCGCTGGGTCTAACGGTCCCTCCGCCTCACTCCTCGCCGCTCTGGAGAAGGACAAGCGACGTAGCTAACTAGCCAGCGATGCATCTCTGGAGCTCCGTCCGTTCTCTACCCGACGAGCTTATACCATCCTTTACGGCCCCACTGACGTGTGTGTTCTGTTGTCACCAAAACAACATTTCTTTCTTTTGTCCGTTCTACTCCCATTTTATTTTTATTCTATTTCTTTAGTCCTTGCCACATATATTAAAAACACACACCACCATCACCATGATAACCATGTGGGGAAGTTTTACGTTCTCGTCTCTCACCCTTTCTTCTGTGCTGTGACTGATAAAATGGGGGGGGAGGGGGTTAATATTCCTGGTCAGTAGCATAGGCAACAGCACCACACCTCTCTAAAGGCCCCGCAGGGCGCGCCATCCTATCACAGCTCCGCCTCTCAAACTCTGGGGGACATCTGCGCATGAGAAGGGGGGCAAAGGTCAAGGGTGAGTGGCGGCACACGGGCAGGGAGTCTCTGCGTTGGCCGAGAGGAAGGCAAACAGCAGAGGGAAACAAACTATGCGAGGCACACTGCAGAGAAATGTGACCATTGGATGACAATATGACAGCTGGAAGAGGAAGTAGGGCAGGCGTGGTTTTTTTTTTTTTTTTTGAAAGAAGCCATGCAGTTACTTTATCATACATGACAATGAAAGATCAGTCAAACATCAAAAAAATGCACTCCAAAACATCAACAAGCAGACTATGGCGTCACGTTGCAGACAAACTGAGAGAAGCAAACGCGCAGGCTCCGGCCGTTGCTGTTTACTTACTATGAACTACCTTTAGCAAAGGACACCTTACTGAGCCTGTGCCCTCTGGAGGATTGTGGCCGCGAAGGGCTGGAGGCCACCTGCCTGACCCGACAGGGGGAGTAGGAGGAAGAGGAGGAGGAGGGAAAGGAGGAGGAGGGCAGGGAGGAGGTGGAGGAGGAAGCGGAGGAGGTAGAACTAGCAGGGAAAAAGGCACAGCGCCTCCGGCCATCAGGGCTGAGCCAGGAGCCCTTAAAAAGCTGGGAGGCGCCATATCTATAAGAAAGCAAGGGGCCAGTGGACAGTTAAGGAGGAGAGCAGAACCAGACTTAAGCTCTGAGGAAGAACAGATCCTATAATCCTACTGCTGAACCAGTCTGTCATGTTAAGGAGAAGGATGTTTTTCCCACTTCCTAACTTAAGGGTGAAGTTGAAGAAAATGCAAAATTGGCTACACATCAGTCCACAGTATTCTTGTGTGTTGTGATAACAAAACCATGTAGCAGCTTATATTTCCTGCAGCCATCCATTCAGGGTAATTAAACAGTAGTGCTTAGGTTAGGATAAGGAGGATCAGGGAGTGGCTTATTGGATAAGGGGATGAGTTGAGGCCATGTTTTTTTTTCTCACCTGTTTTGGGCGGAGTGGCTGTAGGGGGCTGTGCTGTAAGCGTAGGACTGTGGCGCGTGCGTGGGCACGTCATATTCCGACATACCAACACTGCTCATGTGGCTGTGCCAGTTTCCACTGGAGGACGCTGAGGACACTGGAGGAAAACAAATAGCACAAGTCAGCAACTGACCCACCTACACGTGAAACCAAGTCAACAACATAATAGGGCTGGAACGATACACTATCTCCCGATTCGATACTATCACAATACTTGGGTCAGGATTCGATATGTGTTGCGTTTTTTAAGTATTGCGATTCGATATTACGATTTATTGCAATTTTTGTTCACTTTTTTAACACAAGACCATGGGAAAAAGTTGAATCATACACTTCTAGGGTAAAATGTTTGATTTTCAGCCTGTATGTAGTCAGAGATGTCCTGAAGTCAAATATATCAGTCATTGTCAGGAATTATTTATATTTTTTCCAGCAACCCAAAAATCAAAGAACAAAGACGTTTCCCTCACAAATTAGTGGTATTTTCTCTTTAATTTAAAAGGGACATGTAATGTTTTATACTTCTGGTGAATATAATCCAATCAATCTTATTTCCATATACAGTATGTATTTTGTATAAACAGTTCCCTTTGTTAACACCTTATTTTGAAAACCGGACGTAGTCACACATGTATATTTCTGCTAACTTCGCCACGCATCCATGGTCCATGGTCAGCTCCATCGGGGCCGTTTGAATGCATTTAACATAAATGTCAGTATATGGGTGCTCTACAGTTGTAGTGTCGGCCGATTTGACCACGGAGATGAGAGCGACGGCCGGCTTGACTGCATGTTACCGCAATACGATAACGTTTCCTGTCCGTGACAGAGTTAGCATGTAGCTTTAGCCTTGATGTCTAGCTCTGCTTTTCTTGGCAATGCGTGAAACCCAAAGTGTTCCCACGTGTGTCCACGTGGGCCCTACGCTTTTTTCTACTTTCTGCGGTTTGTTTTGAGTGACGGATACGGAACGGATATAATGTCATGTTACTCACACTACAACAATAAAAGCAGTAATTTCCCTCTACCACCGCGTAGTCTCAAATGAAGCAAATATATCGATTCTGGCATTAAAAAAATCAATATCAAAATATACATAGGTGAAACAATTTTTTTCCCACCCCTACAACATAATGCACTGTAATAGATGGTGCAGTGATCTAACCTGTGGAGTAGGAGATGTTCCTGTTGTTGTGGCTGTGGGGTGCGGGCATCGTCTGATAGCCCAGGCTCTGCTGGGAGCCTCTGTCGTAGTCGTAGTTGTACGCTGGCTGTTTGTGCGTTGCGTTGCGTTGGTACCAGCCTCTCAAGTGTTCGGCCACCAAAGCCTTCTGGATGTTCTTGCCGACCTGCTCGTTGCCGCGGGGCACCTGGCGGTTCCTGGGTGGCCGCAGCGTGGCGTACGGGTTCTGCGACATGCCGTCCATCTCGTCGGTGCCGTAGTGACCGTGCATGTCGTGGCTGTGATAAGCTGTCGGGGTCGGGTGGTATGAAGGATTGACGTTATAGTGTCCCTCCATCTCGTTGTCGTACATGTAGACTCCGTTGGAGTAAGGCTCTGGTTCTGCGTAGCCGGGATAACCCGTCACATAGTACGCTGTCGTGGTGGGTCTGGCCCGTGGTTGGTAGGCGTAGCAGCGGGTGTCCGGCTGAGCCAGGTTGGGCATGCTGCCCGTGTTGGCGTACAGGTCCTTTCTGTGGCGGCCGCGAGCTCTGCGCCTGTGCGTGTGGTTCCCGGGGACGCTGTACTCCACGCTGGACTGGCTCGTGTAGGAGGAGCCGTCGTCGAGGACCTCGGTGCTGTTGCTGCGTCGGGCGGGGGAGAAGGTGAACGTTGGCACGGGAGGTTCGGTCTCTGGCAGGAGCTGAGACTGGGACTCCAGACTGCCGCTACGCTGGCGGAAATGCTGTGGAGCATCCTCTGACCTACAATTGAAAAAACACTATTTAAAAGCTGTTCACCAAAACACAAAAGGGAAAAGAATCCTATTTTCTTCAGAACTGTCTTATGTGTTAATATTAGGGCCGTTAAAGTTAAAGTGATAATAACGTGTTAACGCAACTTGCGATTTTGAATTAACCTCTTAAAAATCCAACAGGACCGGCTGCTATTCGATCTTTCGGAGGTTGTAGCGAGCTCAGTTTTAAAGCTAGTGAAGATACTGGCAACATATGAAACTATCGCAAAGGAGGTTAAATAACGCTCCAAAGTTACTTTAAATTTTGGTGAGGAAAAACTGGCATGGCCATTTTCAAAGGGGTCCCTTGACCTCCGACCTAAAGACATGTGAATGAAAATGGGTTCTCTGGGTACCCACGAGTCTCCCCTTTACAGACGTGCCCACTTTATGATAATCACATGCAGTTTGGGGCAAGTCATAGTCAAGTCAGCACACTGACACACTGACAGCTGTTGTTGCCTGTTGGGCTGCAGTTTGCCATGTTATGAGTTGAGCATATTTTTTATGCTAAATGCAGTACCTGTGAGGGTTTCTGGACAATATTTGTCATTGTTTTGTGTTGTTAATTGATTTTCTAATAATAAATATATACATATATTTTTATAAAGCAGTAATTTTCCCTCTCCCATGTTGATAAGAGTATTAAATACTTGACAAATCTCCCTTTAAGGTACATTTTGAACAGAAAAAAATGTGTGATTAATCGCGATTAAATATTTTAATCGATTGACAGCCCTAGTAAATATGTGTTGTCTTCATTAATTTAGTTATCGGCAAATGTATTGTGGTTTCAAATAGATGTGTTGGCACACATCAGCACACTCAGGATGTGAACGACACCATTGGTGTGTAACTGGCTCCAAGAGCCGATGATGAGGCAGATATCTGAGTGAAAAAGTAAAAAAATAAAGGTGATGAATCGGTACCTGAGCTGGGTGCTGCTGTAGGCGTTGCGGGTGAGGAGGGGGGTGGGGGGCATGCTGCGGGCATCACGTGGCTGTCTGGAAGCCGGTTTAAACGGGCTGCTGTGGCTTGATAAGGCATCGCGGGGACTGTAGTGGAGTGATTCCTGGACGTGGCCGTAATTTAATCTGAAACACAGATAAGAACAATGTTTTCAGGGCATTCGCCTTCTTAGGGCAGAGCTTTTTATTGAGATAAACACCTCAATGTTTGCTCTCAAAACTGAAGGAAAAAAAACACCTTGCTTGAATGCAGCACTTAAATCATCACTTACACCTGAATGACTACCATTACATAGCCCATCGATGTTTCATTTCATGCAACAGCAACCATTATGACTGTTTAAAATGAGATTAAATCACCCATGTCATTTTGTAAACATGGAGTAGCTGACATTTAAACGAAGTTTCCAGGGCCACTTTTCCTGTTTCCCCCCCTCTCCTCTCAAGCTCGGAATTGTTGTTTGCTCCTTCGCAGGCAGCAACATGTTCTTTTCCATCTATTTTTAAAGCCGGTGCGTTTGGCTGATAAGAGGGAGATTGTTGGAGAGGCAGGAGAAGGAG
Organism: Sebastolobus alascanus; assembly: GCA_916701645.2. Lineage (NCBI taxonomy): Eukaryota > Metazoa > Chordata > Actinopteri > Perciformes > Sebastidae > Sebastolobus > Sebastolobus alascanus. The sequence goes on from CAKAOJ020000194.1 coordinate 2,023,322, forward strand.
GGAGGAGGTGCCTGGCAGGAATGTAGCTCTGGATGCACTCTACAGGTCTGTACTAGCACCATGCTCAGGGCGTCTACAAAAACAACTGTCAGACACACACTGAAAAGTCATATATTAATAAATTTCATGGGTGTCAGTGCTGGCTGTGTACCTGCTGTCTGCATGCTGGTCGTTGGCAGAGGACCGTCTCTCATTGTTGTAGTGGATGTCCAGAGTTTCTGCATGGTGTGGTCGTGGGGAATACTGAATCGATCTAGACCGCTGCCTCTGGGAACTGAGCTCATCGTCTGGGAGAGAAACGTGATTGCTTGGTTAAAATTGATCTAAAAAATTGCAGTAAATGGGGAGTGAACACATGCACACTGAGCAAGGCTATGCCTGGGCATTTACCATCATCCAGAGTGAGGCTGTCAGACAGAGAGCTGAGTTCTGAAGGGTTGGAATCATCTGGTGACAGAAGAGAGAAAACGGTCCTCAGAGACGCCTCTCATAGGCCACTTTTCATAGAAAGTGACAGACTTTTCAATCAATTACCACTTTTTCTTTTCTCTGTTTCTTAAAAATGAATTTCAAGCTTTGATTCCGCGGCCCTTGACGACATCTACCTGCTAAGATCAGCGAGGCCCTCTGGGTGGGTTTCTTTCCCTTCTTGATCCTGTAGGCGTTGATCTCCTTCTCGATCTCCTCCAGCTTCCTCATCGCATCCAGGCAGTTGTTCTTCCTCTTCTTCTTCACCGTCTTGCCGAGGTCGCCCTCGTTGGATAACTTGATGGCTGCTTCCACGATCTTCTGCTGCAAGGCGAACCTGCTCTCCAGATTCCTCAGATGTGGGTCCTGCGGGGCAACACGCAACACACAGTTAACGGGGAATTTCCCCAAAATAAAGACAGATCCTGTCAACAGCAGTACGCTGTACAAAGGAACAGACTTCAAACATCTATTTATCTAAAGACATTTCATTTTCAGTGTGCTGACATATTCATATTTACATTTAAATTCATATTAATTTTCGCAAGTGACTTGCTGATGGAAACCAGCTACAAAACACAACAAATGTTTCACGCAAAGCATTATGCAATGTAAGCCTCAAAACACGTGTTAACTGTTAAGTCACATTTCAAAAAGTCAAATGATCTCCAGGTAAACAAACACAGTGGTGCAAAAACAGTGTTTGAACAAAGTGTGACATGCAAAAGTACATAATAATATCACAACACATCATCAGTTACACTAACCTCATCATAGGGGAAAAGGTCATCCAGCTTGAAGGCTGTCCCAACACGGCGTCTTACGTGAGGAGCCTTCTCACCTGTGGCCAAGGGATACTCTTTAGGCAATCTGCCCGTAAGCTCCTGCAAATGAGAACAACAACCAACAGTCAGCTGAGAGTGTTGACGTTTTAAACGTCATTGGAGAGTAACAGAATGAGAGAGACACTCACAGCTTCTCTCAGGCAGATCTTCTTCAGTTCTTCAAGTTTCTGCGTCAGTTTGTCTTGAAGGTCCTTTTCTTTCTTTTTCAAATCGGCGACCTTCTCTTTCTTCTGCTCGTCGCTGACTGCAGAGTCAGCGGAACCTGGAATAAGCAGCACACGCATCTGATTAAATACAAATTATAGCAATAAATCATCACTCGTCATTCTGATGTGGAACAGAAGCCATTAGCTGACCAACTCTCTGCTTACCGGCTGAGATGAGGCTTCCGTTGCTGGCCATGATGAGCTGGTCTCTGCTCTCGATGCTGGAGAGTTTACTGATCCGCGGGGCGCAGATCTCCGTGAGGTCCATGGCGATGTCTCCTGAACTCCTGGTTGTGGTCATTTTTGTCTGCTAGGGAGGGAAGAGACAGTTAGACGGAGGAAACGGGGATGAGGAGGAGGGATTGAAAGTACTTAATTTTCATGATAGCGCACTGCGATAGCTCCATTTGCATGTACTCCAAGCTCACTGCTCTCTCATCAATCAGCGTGGGCTCTATTCCTGGATGAACACTGACACACCATCTGCCTCTGAGAGAGACAGTGGCTGAATAACCTCATTTGACTGCAGCCACACACTCATCCATCTCCAGCACCAACTGCACATCACACCCCGCTCATACTATATAATAGCCCCGATGCTCAGCAAATATCCATCATGAACAAAAACACAGTGCATCTTCAGGGCATTCGGACCATTTTTAACACTAGGGAATACACCGATGTGAGATTCTGGGCAGATACCGATAAATCAATGTTTAAGATAACAATTTTGCCGATAGCCGATAACGATGTTTTTGTTCATTTTGCTTTTGCTGTTATTTATTCCCCTTTCGTGCCAGAGAAACGGGGCTAAATGTTGTGTTTTGCGGTCAATCTCGGACAACAGTAACCAGCTGCTGATTCATCGACACAACACGTCGTGCGGTTTAGTTACAAATAATAGTGAAAGAACACTGTGTTATGTTTCTAATCGCTTTTACATTTAAATTTAATTACATTTATGTTTCACAAAACAAATACTTTTGTAGGGCTGTGTAAGCACTGAAACATTCTTCTCATTGAGTAGGTAGTTGTATAGCAGCTGAAAAAGCCTTTGGAGCACTTATTTTTCAAAAAGAATGAGAAAGAAGGCAGTCAACAAGGCGAATATCAGCCGATACCGATGTTCAGCCGATAAATCGGTGCATTCTTATTTAACACTCGTACAAGGACTTAGGCTGTGAACACACTGTGCCTTTTCCTATTTATTCTCAATGGTGCGGTCATAAAACAACATGTATCTGTCTTCTCTCCAACAGCAAGTTGACACCAACATCTGTTGGTTTCTATTGTTAATCTTTACTACAGTCATTCTGCTGTTCTCTGCTACAAGCCAAGAGAAGAAAAAATCGTCATTGTCATGTTACAGCCTTGGTATATTTATCTTTTAATAAAAATCTAAAATTATATGCCCTCAATGTTGTGCCAATTTCCCTGTGGTATCAAAAATGGTATTGAATATCCATATTTTTCCAGGTATTGTATCAGTTAGAAATTCTAGTATCGTAACAACACTATTTCACATTGAGTTGAATATGTTTCCTCTTAAGCCACAGACAAGGTAAAAAATAGGCACTACTTTAACGAAAATATCATCCTGTCTGCTATATCGGCAGAGTGATACAAATCTTTTACTCAGAGCAATTACAAGCTCTTGTGCATTCTCAATTTAAGCCACCTAACCGCCTGTCACTTCAGGTTCAACAGATAACAGCTATTCTATTCCTTTTAAAGCAGGGACGTGACAATTTGTCAACATAAAGCTGACCAGCACGGGATCATATCCCTTTATCAAACTATTTGCACAAGTCACAGGCATGGGACACGGATCAGGCAGTGCATCACATGATGAACAGTCACCATCCTGTGACGCAATAACCTTTTAAACAGAACTTCAGTCCACATTCATACTGAAACACAAAGAATCTGTCACAGGTCAACAATACAGTGAAGTCATTTAAATGATAACAAATGTTATCACCCATAATTAAGTTCATAATAGGGTCATTACAAGACAAACTGACCAGTGGAGAACACAAACACATTGTGTAATTCAGCAAATCATTTGATGCTCCTCCAGCATCAATGCTTTTTCCCTGTGTGACCCTAACACACACACCTGACCCTGATCTATAGGTGGCTCACTTGACATGAGGCAAGATCTCTACACAGTTCAAGCATTAGAGAGCATTAGACTGTTTCCAACTGCATTTGAGTTGGCAGGAAACGTGAACGAAGTAAAGTGAATATGTGAGGAGAAAACACTCACTTTGCTTTGCTTTCTGTCCAGGTAGAACTGGTGTTGACTGATGGCCATCACCCAGATGGTTTTAATCAGAGAATGGCTGGCATACCATGTGTGAATAACCAGACCGGTCTGTCCGAACGTTCGCTTGGTCACTGTTCTTCTGCGGAAGATAACAAGACAAACGTTCAGTACTTGTGCCGATCCAAGAAGCAAATCTGCTCAACAGCTGCACACAAACACCGAACAGTTCATGATAGATTAACAAGGCTTTAATTAAGATTTTAAAAAAAGATGTGTTAAGCAAAGATTAGAAAAGAAGATTATAAATTAAATACAATTAAATTTGAGGGTTTGTGTAATAATATACTGAAGAGCAAACGAGCAGCAACATTTTGAAACAGACAGTGAGGATTTAATAACAGCTTTGGGGGTTGAAAGCGCCACATCAAAGCCTGTGTGAAGGGCAGAGGTCTTATAGCAACTTTAGAATAATAAAGCGGCCACTAAACAGCAGGAAAACACTCATTTAACACACAAGCTACAGCTATTAACATGGTGTCCTAAAATGGGCCACTGGCTGCAGATGCCCTTCACAGTGTGTAAAGGTGTAGGATAAGGACATCTGAAGCAAGCAGCAGCTAAAAAGGGAACACTTCAAAAAACAGGGAAAGGACCCATTAAGATCAGTTAACAGAGATTAAGCGGTTTGCCTTCTCTGACCTGTGTGGGTCGTTCACTTCCACGGCGAATTTCTTCTCGCGGAAATACAAATTCTCTAACTGCTTCCACTGATACAGCTGCAGAGAGAGAGAGAAAGTGTGGCAGAGGGGGGGGGGAGGGGAGGGAGTAGAGACAGACATGACACATCACTGAGTGCACAAGCCAACACAGGACTATTGATTAAAATGTGCACAAATTTGCACTACATGAAACAGAAATGTCATTTGATACAGAAAGGCTGTCGCATACGAGGAGGATCAATCCCGCCAAAAGACAACACAACACATAAACAACTCAGCCACAGAAGCCTTCCTTTTAGGTAGGGCTGCACATTTAATCCAAATTTTATCGAAATCACAATATGGCCTACTGCAATATTCAAATCGCAGGTGGCATTATATTTTTAAAGGTGACATGTGTGTCAAAACACAATTTTAAATTAAATATTGTGGTGCTGCAGAGATGTCCTGGCCTATTCATATTCTACAGACTTAATGAAACATCTTTGTTTGGTACAGATCCCCACAAAAATCACACCATAATAAGTTTAATGTCATGTTTTTCAATGAAATGAGAATAATTATGTAAAAATGATCATTCCCTCCAACATTGGAAATCATATCACAATTGCAATCGTCAAAATAATCGCTATTAGATAGTTTTTCAAAATCATTCAGCCCTGTTTTTAGCACCATTTTTTGATTAACTTGCACCATTAGCAGAAACAACAGAAGAAGCTGTGAATGGGGCTCAGCGGTCAAGCCAGCCAGGTGCAGGTTCGGGGGCTAAAACACAGGAGCAATTATAATGCTGCTGCAACTGCATGGAACAAAACTGTGCCAGGCGGCAGGCCAGTTTTCTCATTTCGTTGTGCTGTGGAGGCAGGACCTCTCTGTGTCAGAATGAAACATCTGCTCCACTGATACTGGGCTCGCTAAACAGATTTGGAGGCACTTGCCCGTGAACAACTCTTCCCTGCTCTCATTTTGGTAAAGAGAAAAGATGCTGCACAGCAGTAGGGGCTGAGATTAATGGAGGAGAAAATCCTAGAAGGTAACAACCTACATTACCCTGAACTACAAAAACATCTCGTACTCTGAAAGAAGTCCCGATAAGCGGACACATCTCCACTTCCACTGGGACAAACATATTTGCTGAGCACAATTTACACTCTACAAAACTACAAACTATAACACATCACATATCTTCCTTTACAACAGTGTGGCTCACACAGTGACAGAGTGCCTGTATCTAGATCCCATAGAGCAGGTACAACACCACACTAAAGAGACCATGTAAAGGAGCACAGGGAAATAAAACATTAAAAACCCATTGACTATTTAAAACAGGTAATAGCTGGACACAATGAAAAGGCTTACCGTGAAGGGTATTTTTTGAGCTGATCAAATCCCTACTGAATTCTCTTTGCTTTGTATCGAATCCTTTGACTTTGAGTTTCCCACAGGGCTAGAGCTTCCCCGAACAATACTCCCTCTTGTCTGTTCTCAGGGAGCCAGATAGGTGTTGCAAGAGTTTCAGCTGAGCTGGCCACGCCCCTTTAACCCCCGCACCCCCCCCCCCCTCCTCTGACATCACAGATACATCACACACACCTCAGGCTGCCTTCAAGGCTCTGCTCTCTCTCTCTCTCTCTCTCTCTCTCTCTCTCTCCCTCTCCTACACACTTCCTTGATAGTCAGACCAGATGAGCAGGTTGTGCACAAGTTATTTGCCAGGCTTTTTTTACTTGTTTGAAGACATTTCATCTCCGCTTCACTTCCCGTCACTTACAGATAAGCGATCAATCCCGCACGGACTTTGAATACTCCACTTCCATCTCTGCCTTTCATATTGTAAACACCACACAAAGCACCGCTGTGTGGCTCAATCTACTATAACCATCTCCCCCACCGGGGCAAACATGTTAGGAATCTGTTACTACGGTCTAATCATTAATAGCAGGGGCTCGCTTTGCTCTCATCTGGCAAAGGAGCACTCGCCCGGCAAAAAGACACACTAGGCACTATATTTTTAATAACACAAGCCAACACACGGCAGTTTCAAGCTACATGTTTAATCTGTTGATTATTAACACTATGACAGGAAGCCTACATTTTGCATTCATTTTAAATGTAGATTTGTTTAACTCCTAAGCTATACTGCACTTAACCACAACAACACTGATTGCCAAAGTTTGGTTTCTTGATAGTAACATTGTCTTTATAATTATGGGTGCAGCAAAGTGAAGAGCATGGTACTAAATGAACAATGGGAACCACCCGGTAGGACACAGGGGACCCCAGTGCCAATTCACACCCTCTACTCACTATCATTAGCATCATTTACATGGTAACAAGTGATCTGGAACAAAGGTCAAGACAATAAGCCCACACTTTCACTGGCTAATTCCTCCTATTGAAACTCCACACCTGTATGTCAGCATATACATGAATCTAATGAAGGACTCTCCTGTGACTGCTGCTGAAGCCACTTGAAGTATTTCAATGATGTGACACACCTCAATCTCTACAATCACAAGAACGCAAGTCGTCTTCTTAAAGAGCTACGTGCAGGTTGAATTTTCTTACTTTCTTAGTTCCTGGTCTCCTGGATGTGATCATATTTGTATGAATTATATTTCTATTTTGCTATATAGAGTGTTACAGGGATGGGGTATTTTTGTAGGCCAACCAGGAAGTTCACCAGCATCGCCCTGGCTCCCTCAGCAAAAAGCTGATGAGTTTTTCCATTGGATTTTGGATTATTGCAGAAAATAAACTCTCTACTACTGGCATATTCTATACCGTAGAACAAAACCTTTAAATCAGTTACGCTTGTGTTAACTACAGACCTTATTTCAGGCATCTAACTAAAGATCCATTGACTTCCAGACGAGGGAACCGGACGTGCTAAAATGCTAACTCATTTCCGTGTTTTAGGACTGATTCCTGTAGCACTTAACGCAGACAACATTAAGTATCATCACTTAATTGCAGTATATATTATTCTGGTGTACACTTTTCTGATGGTTTGTACCTTATAATTATTATTTTGTTGCTGTGTATTTGTGACAATTTTGTTTTTGTTTCTATTGTAAGCCATCATTGTTTCTTGTTTCATATGTAGAGCTATTTCACTTATCTTATGATCATTACATTTTGCTTGTTTTGTCTTTTCTTGTCTTATTGACACTGTTTGATTTTAAACTGTTTTTATTGTTAATGTTTTTGTGTGGACCGCAGGAAGACTAGCAACCGCTCTGTGGAAGCTAACGGGGATCAAATGAAGAATAAACAATATCTGTACTTATTTCTGTCTTTTTGCTGCTGCTGCAAGACCTGACTTTCTCCTCTGGGGATCAATAAAGGCCGATCTTATCGTATCTTATTTACAACCACCTCAGTGTCAAAACTAGCTTTGGGATCCATTTATATAATTTTTAAACTTGACCTAGTCTGGGTCACATAACATACAGTAACTCCCTTACAGTATTACGTCTCCAGATGTTACTGTAGTGTATAGATGTGTTTTTCTCTCTCAAAAAAATCTAGTTTCTACATTATTTTCCTACACATTGATTCACTGTGATTGTCAACCTGCATGTCGCTCTATAAAGTGGAAACAGTCTGAGAAATCGTTCTGCACACAACCAAGTTGACATACCGTATCAATGTGAAACAGTGACTCATCAATTCAACTCATAGGTAGAGAAAACAAAAGTAACCCTTTCTTAAAACAGGAAACACGCCAGCTTAATAGTACACTTATGATTTGAGTGACTACACTGAATTTCTGTATCTTCTATCTTTAGTATTTAGTATTTCATCTCCCTTGTTTTTGCCAAACATTTCATTACAGGCAGGTGGAAGTGAGCCAGAAATGCCTGTGGTTTTCAGATGGGATCAGGCTGTTCAGAACCAACTCACACCCACAACCAGAGAGACCCCCAGGGCCACGAGTCCGCTAAATCATAAATGGATGAAATTGTGTCAAGGGCTCTGACTCATATGCGCGTACAGAAAAAGATCTGCCCCACCCTTCACATAACACGTCACATACCGGCTTCTGGCTGGCTGGCAACACTGTACGTTTTTCCACTAGATGACGCATTGCTTCAAGTTGTGAAAACCTCACAAGAAGACGACACCGGAAGGAACTTTTTCTCCTATTTGTAATCATGATGGGGTGAGTAGGCAGTATATTTTTGGCATCATTGGGCAAAAATTCTATAATAACCTTTCAGCATATTGTAATTCAAGTGTTCTGAGAGATAACTAGACTTCTGCACCTCCTCATGGCTCTGTTTTCAGGCTTTAAAACATCTAGCCCGTGACGGGAGACTTTGGCCAATCACAGGTCAGTTCAGAGAGAGAGAACGTTCCTATTGAGTGTTCCTATTGGCTGTGCTCTGGCTGGTGGGCGGTGCTTGGTATTTCCTCAACTGATCTCAACATGGCTGCCGGGTCACAAACTTTCTCATTTTACAGCTAAACAGTACACTACAAGAGGATTCTGAAGACATTTGAGGCGAGAAATAGGCATTAAAGTAACAGAATATTGATTCATATTTGATCAGCGCTGCCTAGTTTGACCGTTTGGTTGGAGTTTGGTTTAGGAGCACCGCAGGACACAGAAGCACATGATTTTTGTCAGATTACCTGACTCATGCACTACTGTCACGATATAGTGACTGTTTTATAAAAATAACTTTTTGTTAATCATATTTGCTCCATTTCTACCCACTGCAACCTTTAACAGTACTGTCAGGTCTCTCAAATCATGTCATTATTACCCAGAGGCTGACACTGTCTCCCATAATAAACTGAAGATTTATTTTGGTTCTGCTGGCTCATCATATGTGCGGACCAGCATGTGGTCTTACAGAGTGTCCCATTACCCACTGGGAGGGTGACGCAGAGAGAAGAAGAAGAAGAAGGACAAAAAACCCTCCCGATTTAATTCAGGAAGAATTAAGTCTTGACTTGCCATCTGCTTCAGTCCCATCATATGTCCTGAAGACACACGATTCTATTCTAAGCACTGTTGTGTTCCTCACATTAAATAGTTTAATGAACTGATCCTCTTCCTACACAACATGTTGTTTCTCCTTTTTGGTATATTCTATTTCATTCTCTGTCCCCTCCAGATCTTTAGAATACTTAGCCTATGGCTAAGCTGCGCTGCATCTACACGTAATGGGAATGACAGCGTATTCACATTACTAAATGTGCCACTTGTCTTTAACGCAGCAGGGAGGCTTTTGAGTTCCAGGCTTTTCAATAAAAAGTGATGAAACTGGCGTGCATGCAGAGAAGATAATGTGAGGTTAAGCTATTGTGGCTGCTTTCAATGATTTTTACAAAACTTAAAAATCAAAATATATTTAAAAAAAAACGACATAACTGCCGACCTCCCACCAGTATCACCTCTAATTCCAGCCCCCCCCACCCCCCAGCCCCCTACACAGATAACTGTTTTCTATTGTTTGATCAATCGTGTTCCCTCCAAGACACACACATAGATTACCATAATGAATGCAGCATGCTGAGAGGGGCTGGGCAGAGGGCAAGGAGGGATGGGCCGGGTTGAATGCAGGGGCTGCGAACTGAGGCAGGAAGCACTATCAATATTCACCAGAGATAGAGGACTCCCTTCAAGGCAGAAGGAAAGTAGCCAAACACTTCCAACTATCAGTAAGTAAATAAAAAAGGCAACATTTTTTCACATAACGACAAACTCGAGTGAGGTTCTCATGTTTCTGTCCCCTCTTTGTGTGGAGGAGTTGGAGAAGGCAGAGACTACTTTTGAACCCTCTCTGCACCTCATCACCCTCATTGCTGTCCCCCAACTCCAATCGCCCACCCACCCGCCTGGCAGAGTGCCAGCCCCCAGTCCCAGAGGCCTGCTGCTTCCCACAGAGAACCATAATTACACCTTCCACTCGGAGGGTCGGAAAGAGACTATACCGTGGCTGTGCCCATTAATGCTTCGGTGTAACAGCAGCACACCCTGCTATGTCAACAGGTTCCTGCCATATAACAACAGCTATGACCAGTCTAATGTAAGAGGCCTGGTCGGGACACTATCACATAACACAAACAAATGGGAGGGTAGGTAAAAGTACAAACTCAAAAACTGTAGTACAGTAGCAGGACGTTTTTGTACTGAAAGTACTTTATTCACAGCTGCACCATAACCGGCACATGATGGGCCCTCTACAGACTAGAGGAGTAGCTTAATATCCATCATAAAGTTAAGAAAGTTGTGTCTAGAGCTGCAACGATTAGTCGACTAATCAATTAGTCGATCAACAGAAAAATAATCGCCAACTATATTGATAATCGATTAATCTTTTAAGTAATTCTTCATGCAAAAATGTCAGAAAATGTTGTTTTCAGCCTCTCAAATATGGAGATCACCTGCTTTTCTCTGTTTTACATCATATTAAAGTGAATATCTTTGGGTTTTGGACTGACAAAACAAGACATTTAAAGACACGTCTTTTATCGGCCCAACATTGTTGAATCAGAGCAGCTGATATTGGTGGCGACAGCAACAAGTTAGCGGACGGCCGAGTGCCATCTCTAAGCCCCGCGCACACAAAGTGTGTGTAACATCTGCCCTCGGTGACACAGAGAGAAACAAGTGCAACAGTAAATGACAGCAAAACGCGGTAAAGACTCACACTGAGCTGAAACGAAACCAAACTCACGATTACGTCCCGTCACTGCATCGATGCACAATCGTTCACGTCCGCATCGCGATGCATCTTAGAATCGAGAAATTCCCACACCTCTAGCTAGTAGTGTTAGTGTACTGTATTTGCTCTTACACCTACAGCCTTGACTGCACACAGCACATACTGATACTCCAAAATATTTCCCCCATCTGTCTTCCTCATTCTGACTGACATGGGAACCAGGGTCTTAATTACGCCTATTTACAGTGTGGATGGATCATTAACCAGCTAACAAGAGGCATGGTGCTGAAAGCTGTGTTTTCAACTGGCAATTTAAGTAGGCTATATGCACACACAATAGTGCTCAACAGTACATACTTCCACAAGAGGTTAAAAGCGAATAACTTTAAAAATGTGTTTTACTTATTTGAGTATTAAAGGTCACTGTGAGAAAACCAAGTCGAGTCTATTTATAAAAACCCAAGTTAGTCCCAGATGGTTTTAACATTTGTACAACATATGAAATCTTATATCCCTCTAGCTTCTTCTTCTAAACAACAAACAAACAAAAAATAGCTTTCTAAATGAAAACTAAGACCGTTAAGGCAAAAAGAGCAGCTGTAAAAAGAGGTCAACCTACCTTTCTCGGCTTCAGTTTATCCTGCAAGTCGTACTGGCCGATGCCTTTGTAGCTGACTCCCAGCCACCACGGTATTCCTTGCTTGTCCTGCATAAAAGAAGCACACACACACCGCACCACCACTCATTAGAGGTAGCTTTATTGGTGGGAGTTTGAAAAAAAAGGCCTGTTACCAAAGCAATTACCCCATTAGGCTCACAGCAATAGCAACACAAGAAGAGATCAAATGCATCGAAGGCATTAAAACCTCTGCAAGCCTGACTGAGTCGTTTTAACGTCACCGTTTGATCTCCTCAGACACCTTGATTTAATGAGGTTTGGATGGGAAAGTTAGAGGATGCTAGTAAAAGCAAGGAAAGTTGGAGGAATCACTTTAAAACGCTAAACAAAACGTGCCACAGTGGTTTACTGGATCCTGACTTAATTATTTATGAATTATTTAAAGTGCAATTCTGTACTAAGCCAGTTTCTCTTGTCCCACCCAAGCAGGCAGAGTACAGTGTGTTCATACAGTAACATACATGTGTTGCTTCTTAATGCCTAGTTCACACTACACAACTTTAGCCCTGATTTTCCGATCCCCGACAGTTTTTGGAGCTCCCCGACGAAAAAGGCTCAGGTCAGAGGCAAATCGACGATGGCTCGCTGCTCGTACATCGCCGCTCGGGCGTCATGTGTGAAAGACTCAAGCGGAGAGGCTCACCGACGTGAGCCGATGCCTCGCAGACACATTCGAGATATCTAGCATGCTAAATATCTGGACCTGTCGGGGACTCTGGCCACGAGCTACAGCCAATGAGAGCGCGAGATACGGGTCGAGGGGAAACCTGGGGGAGGAAGGGTCGCCTGTAACAATAGGAACTCACTGTATGTGTTGCATTTGCAACACGGAGCAAAGTTGTTGTTGCACCTAGAGGAATACATAGTAAAAAATAGTGTGGAAACCGGTGGAAACAGGCTATTTTGTAAACACGTGCCAACAACAACATCAGCAATGTGTCTTGCGCATGGTATCACGTCATTTACTGTGTATTTCTCGCGTGTTTTTCGTAGTTTGGAGACCTCATCGGGGATTCCTCCCGGCAAGATCTTGTAGTGTGTAACCTCCTGTCGCCGGTCAGTCATGTAGTGCGAAAACCACAACAACTTAAAGACTCCCGATTACAAGACAGCAAGTTGCGTAGTGTAAACAGTACAGAGATCTGACGGCTTTGAAAGTTGTGTTGTGTGAACTTAGCTTTAGCTGCAGCACTTGAAAAGGAAAAGGCCTCATGATTCAAACACCAAGCGAAACGTTTAAGTGAATAAAGGTGAGATTGATGTGTTAGATTAGATGCAGAAAGAAATGAAGACGGCATGCTGACAGAGGCTTGTTCAAAGGTTAAGCTACTTTATGACTCAGGGCACCACTCTTACCTTCACTGGGTAATAATGGACTCCGTATGTCGGCAGGGACTCCACCAGGGCCAGATACCTTCAGAGAAAGACGAACAGGTTAACGGGAACTCTGCCATTTACACTTCATCACTGTCAACCGGTGGCTCTTGTATAACCGGCAGAGTGGGATTTAAGCTACAGTCATTGAGAAGCCGCAGTCATTTGTAGTGGCAAGCTGATCGATTTGTTTCGGGGCCGCGACAGAGGGAGGGAGAGTCCATTGATCAGTTCAAGGGCACAAATCATCCGAGCGTAAATGACCCTGGGTTGCACAGAGTTACAGTCCCGGGAAAAAAGCACAGCGGAGGAGGACTGACATCCTCCCAATGCTGGCCGGCTGCCTAGTCTAAGAGCACCTCCTCTAATTAATAACACATTCTGGCACGGTGACAGCCACCTCCTACAACAACAGCCACAACAATGTAGACACATGAGTTTAAACAGGAAGGCGTGGTGGAGATGCTGAAGAACTGGGGCATTAGAAGCAGTAGTGCAGAACTTTGGGGCACACAGGTTAATCGTAAAAAAATATTTTTAACTTACTGCACAATAGCTTGTCCTCTGGTCAGTCCCTTCAGTTTCTTGTAATGTTCAATCACTTTGTCCTCACTGCAAATGGATAGATAAAACATTTAATGAATAATCCATCAAGTGTTGCACATTCCAGCCACAGAGGGATTGTGAGAGGGCTCTTTCTTTTGACACACATTCTGTCTGCTCATGCAGAAAATACAGTCTGGCCTACTGATGGCTCTCATCTACCTCTCCTGTAAATGCATCCCATTTACTTCCCACTGTAATCATCCCTTTTAATAGCATAGCGAGGCTGCACAAAACTCACTGCGGCTTAACAGATAGAAAGAGACAGTGAGAGAGAGACGTTTCATCTGCTCACCCGTGCCCCATAAGACTATGATTTTAATTTGGATATTAAACTGAACGTAGCCCGCTTCAGAGGCTGCAGCAGCCTCAAATGACCGGTTAGAGAAGAGGTGGGGCGAGCAGAGGAGCAAAAACAGGAGCAGTGAGTGTGGATTGAAGAGACAGACAGCGATCGTTCAGATAGCCAGTGGCTGTCAGCACCTCCCTGTGCTCTCCCAGCGCTAATGGGCAAACGTAATTAACACAACCCAGGCATTAATTAGTCACCCCATCAAAGGCAAAACCATCTGCCAAGTTTGCAGGCACCGCACCACCCAAAACTGCTCTTCTGGGGAAGCTTTGTACAAACCGGAGGTGCTGACCCACTGAGGCGATTTCACATCTGAATTGTAAGCGAAACTTACCAGTAACTGAGAGATGGGTGCTCCCTTAATACTCTGGTGGGCAGAACTGGGAGCTGCTTCAGTTCTGATCTGGCAGTCTCAGCACTGAAAAACAAAATCATATACAAACTTTAAAGGTCTTATAGATAACATCTTTATGTGGACGAATATTTAAAAATAAAATAAAATAATGCATCTACAGAGCCTTTAGAAAGGTGCCAAATAAAAGTAAGGCTTTTCCTGAAAAAAATATTATTATTATTCCACAAATTATTGTGGAAGATATCTGACGTTTGGTTCCCACTTCTAACAAGGCTTGTGAGCCAATAGTAAAACAACGTTGGTATCAGGTGGTATCTCTGGGTCGTCAGTTAGTGTCTAAGAAACAGATAAATGGCTGAGATTGATGGTCGGTGCCTGGTAACAACTTGTTGTGAAGTAAATGCAATGGAATTGAGGAGGGAGAATGTCACATCTAGTGTCTGAATGTTATCAATGTTATCAATGTTATCAATAGCACCTTTAAGAACACCAAATTCGTTTATTCGCAAAAACAAGAGTCCTTTCTAGTTACTCATCTATGCTTTAACTGGGAGAGACTGCCAATAAAGCTCCAAAATTACACTGTCGATTGATGAGAGATACTGTATGTTGTCATGGCCCAATAGAGTGGTGAAGGAATGAGTCCTAAAACCCAGAAATGAGTTAGCATTTTAGCACTTCCGGTTCCCTCGTCTGGAAGTCAATGTTTTTTTTTTGAATGGGTTTTTGGTTAGATGCCTGAAATAAGGTCTGTGGTTAACACAAGCTCAAGAGTTTTTAATATTTTGTTCTACGATATAAAATACATCAAGAAATATCCCACGAGCTTTTACGTGTCTTTAAAAAGGCGGTTGCTAACAAGTTGCTAAATGAGACTACTAAACGTCATCACACCAACTGGTCGGCCTTTACAGCACTGTTGTGTATACTGTAATACGACAGTTGTGTAGTTTGTTTATAGCCTTAAGTTAGCTTTTTACTTCTGGAGATTGCATTCACACTTCAAGAATCATAAAATTGGTGTTCAGTTGTGGAAATTATCTTGCAAAACGTGTAAGTATCATATATTTGTGTTTGCCACAGAGCTTATTTTCTGCAATAATACCAAATCCCATTGGCTTTTTGTCGAGGGAACCAGGGCGATGCTAACTTCCTAATTGTCCTACAAAAATATGCACTCTATTACTAACTCCCCTATATATGATAATCTCTACATTTAGACATCTATAGTGCGCTGTTATTACTTGGACTGAGTGCTCCAGACCAGCACATGGACCACAAGGAAACTAAAGGTAAATGTTTACACAAGAATCTCAACTCAAAGTCTAAAAATGTGTAGAGAACGTTTCTCCACGTGTTTGTACTTTCACAGTGTGGTTTGAATTTCTATCTTAAGGCATGGCAGCAATAATTCACGTTTGCAAACCTTTAGAAAAAGGTGCAGTGTCAGGATATTGTTTTCATCTTTCTTATCTATAAAGAGCGGTACTACGTGCCAAGACTAAACTTGAGCTCCACTTATGTGTTGCCAGATTTAACTTGTAAAAGCACACGCAGGGCATTTAAATCATAGGGAGTCTTTTAAGGGGCTTGGCAAGAAATCTTTCCAAAAATATCAAAGCCATTTCATGCAGGTTCTCCACAGACAATGCACCACAGTTATTCTATGTAGTGTAGGTAAACTACTTTATATTGATTCACCTTTACAGATTAGCCAATGATCACACAGACAGATGCAACAGGTACAGTTGGTCTCACCCACAAACTCTGCCAAAAATGTTCAGCAGAGGCTTCACGTAACAAACACACAAACTGTCCATGTTATCTGCACGGACAAACTGTGGTGTTTGTCACAGTCAAGGTCTACGATAGTGAACTATGAGTCACTCTAACATCATGTAGGAGGGAGTACTGGGTCTACAGTTTCTGCCGGACAAAAAGGGCTCTGGCTTGGCGGGCCAGTCCACGGGAGACCTGAACAAAAGCCATTCACAAGCACTTGGCAGCCTCTGAAAAGTAATGTACGAGCCACAACACTGTTACAGAACAGTCTGTAGCCTCTGAGACAGAACTCAAATGTGTTGGTCAGACAATACAAGATATAAACTATTAGAACATCCTCAAGTATACCAGCTAGAACAATAACCTCAACATAACATTATAGGCTATTGTTAGTGTGCAGATTGATAGTCGCCATTTGACCTTGAACATCAATTTAAGTCCTCCTCTTTCAAGATTAATGGAATTTAACAGCCGCTGACGTGGTAGGACAGAACCATAATGATCCAGTTATGTGAACCAGCTTACTAAACAAAAACAAGGGTGAGCCGCTGTTAGGGGCAGAGGCACTTGAATCACTCTTCCCTGTAGCTACCTCTCCTAGGTTGACTTGGTTTTGCTGCCACGGCACTTTGCTGCGCGTTTGACGGCATACATTTCATGGGGAGCTGGGGCCCGGCGTTGTCGGGGTGATCTACTCCACAGCCACGCTGCCCCGTCAGCAATCTGGAATTCATTACTACGTCTGTTATCTCCCCGCAGCCTGCAGCGTGGGGGCAATTCCTACACCCGGTGCAGCCCGGCCCAGCCTACCCGGCGTGGGGAGAGATAATACTCATGTGTCAGCTATTCCACGGGGCTGAGACGTGGTGACTGTGGGGGGGATCACAATGAGAGAGCCTGTTGCTGTGAATTAACCACTAACTACAGGCTACACCTGCGAATAGAACTGAGGACTGGGTGTAATACTGGTTCATGTGGGTAAAACGTGAACACAACGGACATTGTGGTAATCAAAGTTGATTTAAAATTATAGAAGTTAATATATAGTGGCATAGACCAGTGGTTCCCAGCCTGGGGTCCGGGCTCTCCTTAGGGGGTCGCCAGGATTTGTCTGCTCGGAGGTTGTCAAAATTAGATTTGCTCATAACTAAAATCATAACTACACACTTACTGGATAATTTATACAGAAGTCTGTATATAAAACTATATATACAGTATATAGCTGATATTTGTTATTTAGTAGCAAAATCTAACTAAATATTCTGCTTATATCCATATTTGTTGGCATTAAGCCTTTCAAATACAACATGTTCACTGCGATCAAAAACCTATTTGCTCTATTTGCACACAAAGGGAGGCCTGCACCTATTAACCACCTATTAACTGGGTGGTCTAGCAGCAGCACCATATATTACATTTATTTAACCACAATAACAGAATATCGATTTTGGCTGTAATGCTATTATAGTAAATCAATTAAGTCGTTACAAAAAAAGAGATCATATTATGTATCTGCATTCGCTTGGTGAATCCGTCAAGACGTCATCACTTTATTTATGTTGATGAAACTGACGAGTTCTATTCATTAAAGAAAGTTGATTTAATAAAAAAAGACATTCAATACACTGAATAACTATTCAAATTTGGGATTTTGTTCGAGGATTTGTGGGCTTCAAGGAAAATAGGTTGGGAACCACTGGCATAGACAATGTCTGTACACGATTTTTGAAGTTGACTACAATTACAAGAAAAAAATCCCCGCTCGGTTACTCTTTAAACTGTTAGGCATAATAAAAGACATCAATCAATTCAGTGATTTCCTACGTTTCCCACAATCCCTTTCATCAACATCCAGAGACGAGTTGTAACTTGTTGCATTCAGCTATGGATTATACCTCCAGGTGGTGTGAATCAGTACGGTAAGAAAGAACAAGGTGCAATGCAATACTGACATAGTGAAGGGGAATTCTGATACAAGTACAATGTGAAACCTGATGGTGCATTAATTCAATGCACAGCAGGGGGTTGGCCCACACCAACACAATAACAGTGAGTCCTCTAGACGCCAAGTTGTCTACCATTGGACAGTGAGTCTGGCTCATCCCTCTTAAGGCAGCTGACTGAAGGAGGAGGAGGTCTCCCTCACTCCTCCACAGCTAATCTCTCTGCTCCAGGGCCCTGTGCTGATACAGTGTGGAGAAGACACATTTATATTATATGCTTTATGAGGGGATTTACCGGGCCTGTTCACTCAAAGAAGCAGTTAAAAAGGACATTGCAGACAGAACTGAGAATTACTGCCACAGGACAGCGGGGGATGCATAACTATGATAATAGCTTTGGGGCCAGTGCTACATTCAAGTAAGAGAAGTTTGAGGAAAACAACTTGTGTTAGAGTGGTGCAGGAATGAGTCCTAAAACCCGGAAATGAGTTAGTATTTTAGCACTTCCGGTTCCCTTGTCTCGAAGTGAATGAGTTTTTTGAATGGGCTTTTACTTAGATGCCTGAAATAAGGTCTGTGGTTAACACAAGCTTAAGAGATTTTGTTCTACGATATAAAATGCGTCAATAAATGCCCCATTCGTGAATTTTGAATCCTGTATCTGTCTTTAAAGATGTGGTTGCTAACAAGTGGTTAAATTTAAACCACAAAACGTCATCACGATGACACGTCCGCCTTTACAGCCTCGTTGTGTATACTAGTGTTCATGCAACTGTGGTGGAGTTCGTTTATAGCCTAAAGTTAGCTTTTTACTTCTGGCGATTGCATTCACGCTTCAAAAATCAAAAAAGTGGTGTTCATTTGTGGAGATTATCTTACAGAACAAAACTTGTAAGTATCATAAACGTTTGTTCGCCACATAGCTTATTTTCTGCAATAATCCAAAACCCAATAGAAAAATCCAATTGGCTTTATGTCGAGGCAACCCGTGCGATTCTAACTTCCAGGTTGTCCTACAAAAATACGTCACCCCAGCACCACTCTATTACTAACTTCCCTATACATGATAATCTTTACATTTAGACATCTATAGTCCCCTGTTATGACCTGAACTGTGAGTGCTCCAGACCAGCACGTGGACCATGAAAGTAAAGGTAGTGAAAAGTGTAAAAGTGTCTTACAACCTAATATCTAGAAACCATGAGTTGGGGGAAACTAGCATCTGTGCAAATAAAGAAAAAGACAGCTCGATTTGGACACACTCCCATCCTCGCTGATTCTACCAGATTTGTTGGCAGGTTGTCATTTATTGTGCTTTCAGAGTCAGGACAAAGTACAGCCCATCCCAACACCCACATGAGCTGAAAGTTCAGACTGCACACTACACTTCATCTTGAAGTAGGTTTAAATCAAATCACTGAGGCATAAATCTGTTCTAAAGCGGCAATGAATAATAATTAACATTTATCAGGTCAATCGTGCCTGTAAATAATGGGGTGGTTAATGAGCACAAGCAGATGAAGCCAATTTCTTTTGCAAGAGAACAAAGGCAATGGTTTGACGAGGGGTCAAACTGCATTTTCAGCATTGCATGTGTCGCCATTCAAACCATATTCCTTACAGAGCACAAATCTTTGTGTTCACATAAAGGACAGAGAGGCCTTTAGAGGCAAAACACAGGGACAACACACAGGTTGTGCTGCTTCAACCTGCTCAGTCACTCACTCAGACAGAGTAGTGTTTACTAATCACAGCTTATACCCTTCACTCCTACAGCTGGCAAAAAAACAACATACCTTATCAGCAGGTCAAGCCTCTGAGGGCACGGCCCACTATGACAACGTTATCTCCACTAGTGAACAGATTATCGAGGTTTTGTACAGAGTCTCCCACCAGTGTCATCAACCAAATCATGTACACGTTGTCCATGTATTTGTACAAGTGTGACACAGGCTGTGTTTGTCAGGGTATGCAACATTTATTAAGAGGTGATGCAACCACAACATGTCAGAAAAGAACGGGTATTTGTTGAAAGTGTAAACACGATACATCTGCCTAGACAGACAACAGTAGGGCTGCAAGATTATGGCCAAAATGATAAACACGATCACGATTATTCATAGATTTTAGGGACACAATATATTTATTGCACTTTCACATTTAAATAAACAGAGCACTGCTTTCTCTTCCATGTTGCGCTACATTCCTGCTAATGTACAAATCTTTGCATCAAAATAAGACTGGTCCTTATTCACAGTGAATCTCCTAGAAGCAAAAGAAAATTGTACCAAAACTTTTGGGCTTGGGAGTTGTCCGTGTTTTCGTCTTCGAACTTTAACACTTTCACAGTGTGTTTTCAGTTCACCAAAGTAAATTGTAACATTTTGGTCTTATTCAGCGTTGTACTTAGCTCGACCCTCTCGTTTCACTTCTGGTTGCAAAAAAAAACAAGATGGCGATGGCTTAAAACCAAGATGGCGACAACCAAAAACCAAGAGGGCGACGGCCACAAACCAAGATGGCTACAGACAGCCATAAACCAAGATAGCGACGCCCACAAACGAGGACGGCGACAACCAAAAACCAAGATGGCGACAGCCAAAAACTATGATAGCTACGTCCGGAAACCAAGAGAGCGATTACCAAAAACCAAGATAGCGATGGCCAAAAACCAATTGAGCGACGACCACAATGTCGAACTCTAGGCTTCAAAACGGCAGTCCACAAACCAGTGGGTGACGTCGCCGTGACTACGTCCACTTCTTATATACAGCCTATGGGCATGACAGCTCCCCAAAAGTGAAGCCAAAACGGAGCACGCATTTAAACATTGCAGTCCATCATGTTCATTTCATCGTGGGAAGCCAAAATCGTGATCACAACAAATATTTGATTAATTGTGCAGCCCTAGGCTACAGTGTGACAAAATAACAAAAAGTGTTTAGATTTTAAAGGCAAGGTTTGGACCATGTGGATGGCAACAAGCCAGCAGGGGTTGAGTTCAATGTTACAAGAACAAATCAAGGGAATTATTAACTGAGGGAGGTGCAGCATAAAATAAAATCTGACCGAGTCAAGTTGAACATTAACTGGCTATACACACAGTCATCATTTGTACGCTGAGCCCTGACCAAACCACTTGACAAACCAGACCCTGCCTCCTTGTCAGAGTACAGAAACACTTAACACACTTGATAAATTGTGCAGAGTTTGCATTCAACTGCACGAGTTCACGAAGAGGTTTATGGATGTCTGCCAGCAATAATATCACAATGTAAGTTTAAAAACAGACCAAAACATAGCATCTGTACATGTACATTGCTATTCATTGACACTAGATATTCTTCCCAGCTAATTTATCCTGAATTGCTCACTCAAAACATGTTTTAAATGACAAGACAACTTGAAGTTGTGACAAAAACCTTTTGGTGTAACATTACAGTTTTCTACAATTTTGATAACTTCTTACCTGTTGTATTCTCCTTTTGCCTCCTTAAAAGGAAAAATAATGCAGTTAGTAAAAGCATTATAAGACAATGCAAGACTTCACGTTACAAAATTGTCCAGTAAGTTAAAGCTGCAGTATGCGATATTGGCGCAAATATGATTTAAAAAAGTTATTTTTAGAAAACGGCTGCTATATCGTGACATTAGTACATGAAACAGGTAACCTGAAAAAAATCATGTTCCTCTGTGTCCTACTGTGTCCTCCGGTGCTCCTAACGGCATCTGAAGGATTTCACTTACAGGAGGAAAACAAGGTCCTCTGCCCAGCTGCTGTCTATGAGAGCCGGCTGTCAATCACTTGCAGCTCCGACCAAACTGTCAAACTAGGCAGCGCTGATCAAATATGAATCAATATTCTGTTACTGTAATGCCTATTTTCTCGCCTCAAATGTTTTCAGAATCATCTTGTAGTTACTGTTTAGCTGTAAAATGAGAAAGTTTGTGACGCGGCCGCCATTGTAAATTCTGTTGAAGGAAGCCAAGTTCTGGTCACATGACCGGAGCACAGCCAATAGGAACGCTCTCTCTCTCTGAAATGACCTGCGATTGGTCAAAATCTGCTGTCACAGGCAAGATTTTTCTAAAGCCTGAAAACAGAGCCATGAGGAGGAGCAGAAGTCTAGTTTTCTCTCAGACCACTTGAATTACAATATGCTGAAAGGTTATTATGGAATTTTTGCCAAATTATGCCAAAAAATTGTTGCCTACTGCCACTTTAACTGTTATGCTAATGTTAGCTACCTGCACAATCAGCAACAAGGGTAACGATACACGATAAAACATCAATACATTTAATTTAACTAGTTTAATTTCTCTAATAACTAAATTAACACCGCCTCGAAGTACGAGCACATTTTAGAGGCCAATATTAATATGAAAAGGGAGAGTTTCTTTAACAATAGCCCGACCAAAGCAACCTCAACAGACAACTGTTTTCAAATGTTTGGGCTGAGTGACAACATTTCAGTGTAGAAAGCGACAAAACTCTTTCTTACCTGCAATGCGAATGCGGCTAACTTGAAAACATTTTCACTCTCCACTTCGATGGTCTCCTGTTGTAAAAAATGGTAAAATTAACGGATCTTTTTTTTAAAAAACATGCAGCCTGTCCAAAACACTTGACTTGAGAGAAAATCTTCCCCGTCCCGTACCTCGGTCCCACCGTTACCGACTGAACCACTGCCGCAGAGACAAAACGCTGTGTGAAACTGTCCGTGAAGTGTGTTTACTCCTGTTTTTCAGCACCTGAGTTAGCAGTACATTTTCAATAGGCGACGAAACACACAGCGGTGCACGGAAAGGCTCGTTAGTGGTCCTGCCTGAAGCTACAGCCCCCTCGGTAAAGTGGTACGGTCCGAAAGCAGGTTCAACAGTCTCCGTCTCCCATGGTGACCAGTCTGCTCTCCCCGCGAAAAAAAACTGCACTGCAACGTTTGATCACATGCTGCGTTCACGTGCTCCTCGTACGGTTCGAAAATTCCTATTTCGACTGGGCTACACTTGTCCGTGTGAATTTTACACGAATGTACACGAATATTATTATTTAAATTTGACTCTGTTATTAAATTGTTTACAGGAAACACTTGGAATCACTGGTCCTGCTACAGCTCTCATGTGAATGATTGAACTTGCAATCTATTATAAAGATTTTGAAAGCTACGCAATCCATTATAACTCATTGCACTCAAACCACAAAACCCAATTTTATCTAAATGATAGCCTGAATCTGTAACTATTCACTTCAATGTGACTGTTGTGTAAGGTATTTTGAATGAAATGCTAAACCATTGCATTAAACAATAACATATTGATGGTATGACAGTGAAATTGTCCTATTTCCAACAGCATTTGAATGCAGCATTCTGAATAACTGTTTCTGATCCCAGTAGCAGCAGTGTGAGGTCTTCAAGAGTTTCAAACATGTAAATGTGAGATTACAGGGACATGTATTTGATCAATAAATAGCATGCTATCAATCAAATATTATTGCTATGTATGCACAACAATTCAGCATAGAGATACAAGAGGAAAGTTGACATTTAGGCACGAAGCTTGTGTGTAGAATAGATATATAGTAGGCCTATGAACAACAATGTGCAACATATTGATCATCTGACCATCAACCCCCAGCTGAATGAAATGTGTTTCTCATATGGTAAATTAAGAATGATGGCAGATCAATAGTTGGATTAGACATCTTCTCATGAGGCAATCAACTGTTGTGTTCAATGATCTGGAACTTTGAAATTGACTACTTGGATATAAAAAGAAATATATGAGACAAGTTTTTAGAAAATAAATGCTTAAAAATACTTACATTAAACACTAAAGACTTAGCGTTCAAGAAGAACAGCTCCACTGTTGTGTTGTCTTTCAAGAAGGTGATCTTCTCGATATAAAACCTGTGAAGAGTTTTTTTTGGGTCAGCAAGGTTCACTTGAAATAGATTGTCAATGTATTTTGCCACAGACTTCATTGTGTTCAATATACAAGGCTAGTTTAGCAATCACAAAGCAAGACTGCATACTGTGTTCCATCACTGCCATCTGCTGGTCAGGACAAGAGGCCATGAAGCTCTCAATACAACTTCATATAGGCCTCTACTATTCAGTCTAATATATAAAACATTGAGATATTCATTCTTCAGTATAGGCTGACGTTTCTAATAAAGCACAGCAGCATTCCACATTTGGCGAGCTTTTGCAGTGAGAGCACTCACCTCACCAGGAACTTGAGCTCCAAAGGCCCCGAAGTCTTGGAGAAGTCATGATCGAGGACTTTACGATCCAGCTGGAGCCAGTTATTCTGGCCACTGATCAGGGATAGAAGAACAAATCATTTGCTGCTATCGTAATTTTTCACTCTTCTTTTTTTTTGGTCCTCTCTTAAGGCGTCGGATTGGTTCTAAATCAACCAATCCCTTTGATTAAAAGAAAATGTAATAAAGTAAAACACACTAGGACATTGCACTTTTTGTCTTTAAAATGATTAGGTAATGCACTTACGTGTCATCTATGAAGGACAACCCAAAGTATTCTTTCTCCTTCAGGGTAAAATGTGAGGCCACCAAATCTAACAGCTCACGGGACAACAGCTTGGGCTGGAAAGTTCAGATTAAAACACAGGAGTTCAGTTTAGATCATTTGTATGCTAACCCAAAAGTCATGTGCTAGACATTGTGAAACACAATAAAAAATGACAGGAGGTGGAAAACAAGAACTGATAAACAGTGGCGGACTCAGACTCTCTGGGGGGCAGGGACAGAAAAATAAAAAGGGCACCAGCTGCACGCGATGGGGCACCAGGATGTAAAAAGTTTTCTAGTGAGTATAGGCAGCCTATATGGCATTGCATCAGGACTCAACTGCTCTGAGGTTGACAAAATTAGATTTGCATATGAATAACTAAAATCATAATAATACACTTACTGGATAATTTATACAAAAGTCTGTAAAACTATTTAAAAAGATATATATCTTGCTACTTGGCGCGGCCACATTCTGTTTAAACCAGTTATTTGTACACAGTTGCACACAAAGGGAGGCCCGCATCTGTATTAACGGGGCGGTCTAGCAGCAACCTAACACCATAAATTACAATTATTGAACCACAATAGCATTTTTTGGGGGGCCCTAACACTATCATAGTAAATTAATTAAGTTGTTACAAAAAGAAAAGAAAATCGTATTATGTATCTGCATCCAAGAGGGCACTTTTGTTGCGGTTTGTTCGAACATGGGGGCACCAAGGCGGTCGCCCCCCTGCCCCCCCTTGAGTCCACCAGTGCTGACAAATTAAACAGACAAGATCAATTTTACAAGAAATAAAAGCAAAGTGGGGGCCGTGGAAAATAAAGATTAAGACTTCTTTACAATTATTAACATCATTAAATTCAACACAATTTCAGTAAATCAACATAATCTTGTAGCATAATTTGTGCCTGAGGAGGCAAAGTGTCCTCTACCTGAACCAGCAGCTCCAGCTTCCTGCCATCAAGGAGGTGAACCTGACACAGTCGGCCCTCTGTCATCTAGAGGAGGAAAGAAAACATGAGATATGACAATTCCTGCAAAAACAACACAGTCACTGCCAAAGCACACCGTCTCCACCTCCACCTGCACCTCTCCACTCACAGCCGTGCATGCTTCCTCTGTTTTAGCCCGGGGCATGAAATGACTGGAGTTTTTCTTTTTCTGGAGTTTCACAGTGACTCACCTCAGTGTTATTGTCTTTGTCCTGAATGAATAAAAGGAGCCCATATGGGACCCACGCTCCAAAAACATCAAAGTCATTGCCAACATCCTCATCCTCATCTTCCAAAAGTGCAACAGTGGTATTTCAGCCATAAATCAGCTCTTTATAGGTGCACCATGAATCATAAACAAAGAGTCTGAGCTTCTCCACACATGCTATTGTCTCTCTTGCCCACATATCCTTCCTCTGCAACGACACCGGTTTAATGAAAATCCCTGAAATGTCAACATCCCACGTTTTCCTCTGCCGTTGAGAAACAAAACCGAAAGACAATGAAGTTTAATTGAATTCCCGCTGTATTGTTTAAGATGAATGGCTTTAGGTTTCATTCTGTTGCAGTCAGCAGAACTGTCTTTCAGTGCAGGACAAGGTAGAAAAATTAAAGTGATGAATATTAGTCAAATCATATTTCAGTGTGTTAAGATGTTGCCAACATTCAGGCTCATCCTGGAGTGCTGTTGGTGAAATGTAATCTCAGTACTAATCATCATGAATAATTTAGGAAATTATAGGCTATGTATTATTACGGATTTATTTCCCTGTCAAAAACCCACCTTTATATTTGCAGTTGTTCACTCAATGCTTTTGTAGGTCAAATAAAATTCAGTACCAAAGTGCTCTTATGTTAAAGGAATAGTTCAATATTTACTCTTATTTTCTTACCGAGAGGAATATGAGGAGATTGATACCACTCTCATGTCTGTAATATAAAGCTACCACAAACTATCAAACAGACTCAATAAACAATAATAATAATAGTAAACAGTTACTCAGCAATATCAACTGTATTTAAAGTTACTAACGTTAGCTAACATTAGCCACCATAAGCTAATGGTCATACCAGACCAAGTAAGACTGTAGCTGCAAGTGTGTTGATTTGAGCCTGTGTTTTTGTTGCTTACTCAACATTTCATTTGTGTTATTTCTTCTCTCAAAAGTCATAGTATGACAAGCTTGAAGTCTTTTACCACAACCTCAGTATAGGCTAACGTTTCTAATGAAGCACAGCAGTATTCCACATTTGGCGAGAAATGCGGGAGAATTGTGACCCCAGGAGGAAACCGGGAGAGGGCAATGAAAAACGGGAGACTCTCGGGAATATCGGGAGTGTTGGCAAGTAATGGGTAAAGGCTGGTCTAAATTCCTGACTTTGGCGCCCCCCCAGTGGCAGTATCAAAAAGGAAGCAGTGGTAGACAGCAGTGAATGTGCAGTGGGCTAAAGGCACCAATTTCCAGCAGGGCTGTTAAAAGATGCTTTATGATCATATTGAAATTCTACACATAGTTGCTTTAATGTGAGTCACAAAAAGGGTCTTGCTCATGCTATAAAAAAATGAAATCCTCTTCTGTCATGTCCCACTCTCCTCCAAGGTTATGTTTTCCTTGATTCCAGTTTTCAGTTATTATTTCCTGTTTTATTTTGGTATACTCACATTTGTCTCTCGTTTCAGATACTTTGTCTGCCCCTCCCTGACTGTTTTCCCCTGTTCCTCGTTAGCTTTACAGTCACCTGTCCCTCGTTAGCACCCTCCTTTTTGTTCACTACCTCTCAGTGTGTTGAGTCTTTTAAGTCCTTTCTCTGTTGGCACCAGTTTGATAATTCCATCATTCTGTGAACCTTATCTTCACGTCACAGCATCAGCAGTCTTTTACTTCTGTCTGATCTCACTCAGACAGAAGTAAACACTGAGCAAAACCTAAATGACTTTGTGTTACAGTCAACTGGATGCTGTTTGCTGCCCAGGAATGTGTCCAGGACGTGTTTTATTTCTGTGACTTGAGTGAAAAACATGTGGCATCCAACTGCTTGGCTTCTGTGTTGGAAAGTGAGGGTCATGTTAACGTCCAGCGTGACCGCAGGGCGGGAATACGCCTTCTGGCGTGGCGTTAAACTTCACTCTACTTGGACATATTGTTCTCTGCACCACAACAGAGCATGTCATTTCACTTTTATACTGCACAGGCTACTTTTCCACTTTGTTGTTTTTCAACGCCCTAAACCTCAGCGAGATTTACGGTTCTGCGTGTAAAACTGTACTTCTCAACAAAGGGTTTCATTTGCAGTCACGCTAACTTGCTATTGTGCTAACTTTTTGCTCTGAAGCCCCATATTTCAATACCATACCCACTGCAGCTACTGTCTGGTGTAGGCTGCACAGCGGGACTCTGTTAAGCTCCATATCTCAGCGGTCCAGAAGAGGAAAGAATCTTTGTCACTGACCAAAAAAGGAAAAAATAAAGAGCTACTGAAGCTAACCTCAATGGAAACCACACCTTCATTTGATTTGCTTTGATAGGGAAAATAAATGTAGCTTTTAATTGCATGTGTTCTATAGTTTAATCTGGGATTAATAACTGAAATAACCCTTTCATGAATTGTTGTGGCTGTCCGTTCCCATCTATCAATGCTGCATTGTTGCAGGGCAGTGACATCAAAACATAAATGGACAAAGGCCTTTAGTTAACAGTCTGATTCTCAAGCTCACAGCCAGCCATTGAATTTTAGATTCACCTTCAAAATCTGTGCATGCGACTCAAAATCCAAGTCTTTTTTCCTTAAAGAGGACCTATTTTGTTTATTTTCAGGTGCATACTTGCATTTTGGGTTTCTACTAGAACATGTTTACATTATTTAATGTTCCAAAAAATCTTTATTCTTCTCATACCGGCTGTGCTGCAGCACCTCTTTTCACCCTCTGTGTGGAACGCTCTGTTTGAGATCCTGCTCCGCCCCCAAAAAGCCCAGTCTGCTCTGATTGGTCAGCTGGCCCACCGTTGTGATTAATTTTTCGGACAGTCTAACTAGCTTTGTTTGAGAGCGTGCCAAACAAGCTGCTAGGCAAAGTGTGTTACTTGGAGACATCACCACGTTACGGTAGAAAAGGCAGGACATCTATCAAGGCGTTTCAGGAGCAGTGTTTCTGACGGGGAGAATAACTCCCTTTGGAATGGACTTTGGGCTTTGTAACTTTGCAGACCTTTAACATGCACAAAAAACGATATAACACACTGAATGAAAGGGGAAAAGCACAAAAGCATAATAGGTCCTCTTTAATGCTCAACCACGTTTCAAAGAATTCCTAAAAACATGAAATGAGTTCTTAAAACACTCCATATGAGGATTTATTGTACCCTTTGATGTGGATCTACTGTAGAATATTCACGATTGCATTTACAAAGTAGCGCTGGCAAAGCTGCTAATTTTCAAAGATACTTTTATCCTTTTTTTTTCAAAGTCTGTCAGAGATCGCTCCCCTCGGTCTCGCTGAAGAGAAGACCTGAGCTTCAGAGCGAGGTCACAGATGATAAAAAGAAAGGTCACGACCATGTCAGGGAGGTCATCCCCCTTAAGCTCTGTCATTACGGGCCCCGATGGTGTTCGCTTCACATGACCCCCCCCGCTCAGTCACACTGACCTGAACAGGCTGAGCTGGACCCACCCTGCATTTTCTAGGACTTTATGCTCTGCTACATTTCAGAAGGACATTTTGTACTTTTTCCTCCACTATTATTTAACAGCTATAGTTGCTACTTACTTTTAACATCAAGATTTGTCAAAGAAAACACATGATTGCTTTAAAAGTGTATAAAGCAGTTACAATTAAGCTCCAACTTGACCAACTACAACATGATGTTAATTTATCTATAATAAAGATCCAGTAATATAATAATATAACACAGACAGGGGGCATTCTGCATAATGAGTACTTTTACTTTTGACATTTGAGTGCAAGATCTTTACTTGCTGCGTCCAAATACTTGCATACTACGCACTACATACCCAACATGTGTACTATTGTTCAATATATTTTTGTGTAAGTAAACAGTAGTATATGTATCTTTTTGGACGCATAAAGCAGTAAGTTACGTCGTCACTTCCTGAGAGCCTCCTTGCCGGTTGGAGACATGTAACCATGGTAACCCGTGCCGACCTCATGTGACCAAAACGACGATTTGTGAGAATCAAAATCTGAACGAATTTTACAAAACTTATTACGCCTAACAAAGTGAAATCTGATACTTACAGTTAAATTGAAGCGTTATTGATGTTACAGAGCTGTCCTTCAACATCTGTTATGAACGTTATCATTACTACCCCATTGCATTGTGGGATATTTATGCCGCCGTACTGTCCAGCGTTTGTATACTGCAATATTCCACAGGAAATAGTATGCAATTTGCGTTCTACTGGTTTCATACTAAGGTTTCGGACGTACTAAATAATCTCACATACTTTGTAGGTTTAGCGTACTAAATAGCATGTTAGTATGGAATTTCGGATGCAACCTTAGAGTCTTTATTACAGAGTGGTATTGCTACTTTCACTTAAGTAAATGTTCTGAATACTTTTTCCACCAACGTGTATGTAATTCTGAAAGGAAGAAAACGAGAAATGGATTATAAGGATCCGATACCTGTGGTACTTCTTAGAACTCTTTTCAAGAGAAAGCAAGAGAGTCAGAGGGCTGTTTAAAGAGTGTCGGGTGGTCTATGTGCTTTTAAAGGATATCTGAGAAAATTATCTGAATATTGTAATTCTTCTTATGTGTCACCTTGTCAATTTTTTCTAGCTTTTTTGTACCTTTATACCCAGTAGTGTAACTCAGTACATTTACCCAAGTACCGTACTTAAGTACAAATTTGAGGTACTTGTACTTTACTTGAGTCTTTTCTTTTCATGCCATTTATACTTCTACTCCCCCACATCTCAGAGGCAAATACTGTACTTTCTACTCAACTGTCTGACAGCTTTAGTTTTCAGATTAGTTTTTATCTCCTTCCTGTCCAGTGAAAACCACGTATCTCCAGATGTGCTGATGTTGAATGTTTATGATAAACTGAAGGATGAAGTGTTCCTTTACGTGTTGAGAAAATCCTCCTACTTCTTAACTCTTTAAAACCCCTCTTGGATCAGATGGAAAATTCATCGTCACAAAGCTGAAAACAGGCTGTTTTTCTGACACTATGAAAAATTGACTTTTTAGAAATACGTGGTTCTCACAGGACAGCGACGCTACAAACGTATTATGAGCTTATAGAATATGATACATTGCTGTAGATTAAACTACCCAACAGGATATAAAGGAATTAAAAACATATACAGCAGTAAAATGCAACATGCAAATGAATGCAGCAGTAATATTAATCCAGAAACATTATATATATTATAACACTGACAGGGAACATTTTACTGCACTATGACCACTTTTACTTTTCATACTTTAAGTACATTTTTGTTGATAATACTTAAATACTTTCACTTGAGTAAGTAAATGATCTGATTACTTTATTGTCATTGCACAAAGTACAAGTACAACAAAATGCAGTTTTGAAAAAAAGTGCCATCTTATACAAAAGACATTTTCACGTGACAGTATGCTGGGAAAGAGGAACCTGAACACTTTCAAGTTTACACAGAGGGCATTCAAGTACTATGTTCTGAACCACACAAACAGCGTTCAGGTGTTCCAGCAACAATGCATTTCAAAGACAACTTTGAAAGTTCTCCTCATCAGCCAGACAGTGAGATCAAACGTCTGGTCATGCTGCTTTCTAATGACTGCCATATGTGCTGAGGGAGAGACCCTTGTTAAAAAACAGGGCTTTGTGGCTCACCAAGAGGCAGCGTGTGTCTCTTCACACTCACACAAATAAACACATGCATACACTAATGAGCCAGATGAGAGAAAGCACTGCCTCACTTCACTTAGAGGGAAAGTTGAAGGGAGATTCTAGGTAATCGAAGCCATAAAAATTCAATGAGTAATCAAAGCAATCCATCTGGCACTCAGTAATTAATCCCATGTGCTGTCAATAAAGCAATCAATAAAACTTCTTTCTGTTTACAGAGACTATTTATGCTGCCATAGCTCGAGGAGCTGTCATACCTGGTAGCATTTTCCAATCCTGAACCAGGCTTCTAGGAAGCGTCTGCCTGGAATCAGCCCACGGTTGTACCACCTCCTCAGGGTCTGATGTGCCAGGCTCCAGACGAGCTGGCTGCCCGACGCCACCAGGTCTTCCATTCCACGTATGATGCGCACAGCCATGGTTAGCTGCCTTTTTCTCCCTGACGGCTGGCTACTGATGACGCCTCACAGCTTCAGAACCAGGAGGAAAGATGATCTGCACACCCCCTTTGTTTTGCTTCAGAGCAACAAGCTGAAAGGAGCATCTACGCTCCGGCACACACACACATAGTCTACTATGTTTCCCCAGCTGATGTAATGTCAGTGAGTGTCGGCGCTCAGGAGAGGCTGGAGCGGAGCAGCGTGTGCCTCAGGCTTGGTCCTGGGCCCTGGTCCAAAACACTGCCTCATAGTGAGGGGAGGGCAGGACAGAACCACGCGGCCCCTGCTGCAGAGGCTCCGTCTCCCCTCCACATAAACACACTTGTATACAACCACAACGCACACGGAAACCAACTCGACCTCTAAAGTCATAAACACTTTCCTCTGTGACTCGCAGGAACGTTATATGTTTTGTTTTGCTTTTCTGTGAAATGAAGATCACAAAATGAAGTCTGGCCACAATATGCTCCTTCAGTTTTGCTAATCTAAGGCGAATGACTTCATCTTTTTTATTTTGTTGTTTGATTTCAGCACGCATTTCAAATCCATTGTCTGAAAATGGGTGTGGGAACGGTCTGTCACTTTGTCTGGGATGTGGGAGCAATTTCCTGAGGAGACCAGACATCTCCACCCATTATATTCTGCAGGAACAACTCAAAATAATTGGTCCTGTTTAGATCAGCAGGAATGGTAGTACTGACGGGGCAAAAACTAAAAGTGAAACTGCAGGAAAAAACAGTTAGAAAGGCTTTGATGTAAGAATGTAGAGGCTCAACACACACAACCATTGACGTCTTCCTTTGTACAGCTGCAATTAATAAGCAAAATGTTGCACACAAGTTGGCCACCTGACTCAAATAACCTAGTCAGAGAATACTGAGAAAAGCAATGCAGAAGGCTCTCAGAGGAAACAATATCCTGCTGCTTGTTTATGTGACCCCAATTTCCAAGAAGTGACCACAGTCACAATGGTGCTGCTGCATTGAAAACGATAAGTGTAATTGTCTCAGAGGATGTAGACTAAAGGTTAGAGAAG
This sequence comes from Sebastolobus alascanus, assembly GCA_916701645.2. Classification (NCBI taxonomy): domain Eukaryota; kingdom Metazoa; phylum Chordata; class Actinopteri; order Perciformes; family Sebastidae; genus Sebastolobus; species Sebastolobus alascanus. The sequence goes on from CAKAOJ020000194.1 coordinate 2,056,465, forward strand.
CAGACCCGTAATTTTGTGTCAATAATTTCCGAAAACATGGCAGGGAAAGCATGATGTTTTCTGGCTCATCAACTGTTATTGTGGAGGCAGTAGAGCTGCTCAGCTCCCACTTACAGAACTTTCCACATGTGCTCCGTCACCCTACAATACACAAACAAATAATAAACAAAAGATTAGCGCCCGTCATGATCAGTCATGTATCTAATTGCTTCAGTGCATGCAGTAATGCATGTGAGTGTAAATCCGCTCCGGAGCGCACATGTTGGAAATGAGCGTATCAATTACCACGCCTATGCAGGCAGTGAACTGGCTATACTGAGCAGAGCAGCCAGATGGGACATTGGGCTTTTATTTAAAAAGAAAAATAGGATTATGAGCAATTCTCAAATTCATCCAGGCACAAATGGATCTGTGCTGTACTCTTAAAGAAATAGTTTGTGCAATACTCTTATTTGCTATCTTGCCAAGAATGTCATGAAGAGATTGTTACCACTCTCATGTCTGTACACATAATATGAAGCCTGAGCCAGGAGACAGTAATCTTAGCTTAGCATTAATACTGGAAACAGCCTGGTTCTGTCCAAAGGTGAAAAATCCACCTTCCAACACCTACCAGCCTACAAGTTAACATAGTATAGCTTGTGCAGTAACTTCCTGTAGTCTTGTCGTCACAGTGAGGTTGCCAGGCAACTAGCGGAGGCTCCAGGAAGTGACTGCATTCGGCCAGGAAATAGTCCCCCCAGTAACCCCTTGTAAAACCAGTGTTAACTCACACTGCTCTTTGTAATCAGCCTTTCTGCACGGCCAGAACCTGCGACTTTTATGCTCACACTGTACGGATCAATCGACGGGACGTGATGGGGAGCTCACACTGAGTGTAAACATGTATTATGAAATGTAAATGTATTTTTGTGAAATTGTCACAATTAGTAGTCCAAGTGGATGTTTGTGCAAAATTTGATAGTAGATAAACAAGAGGTATCATGTTCACGAGAATCGGACAGACGGACGGACGGACGGACAACCAAAAAAACATAAAAACGTCTGCGGCTGTAGCTGGCGCGGAGGCATAAAAATATGGAGACGCAGACAATATCGTGGCTGTTCTGCAATTTCATATCACAGCTTTCTCAAGACCACAGTTTCAGTCAAAGCATGTAAATTACTACTGCAGTAATATTAAAACTAGCTCAATACAGTTTAAAACTGATCTTTTGTCAGCAGCCATGTTGGAATATGGACCGTGGAACTGCTAAAAATAATAGCCAAATTCTAAAATTAGTCGGTTGCAACCAAATCAGGGCTAAAATATGGCCTACAGTGTCTGCCCGACTTTAGAGGTGCTGATAGGTGAATTTGGGAACTTTGGACAGAGTGAGGCTGTTTCGCCCATGTTTCCAGTCTTTGTGCTAAGCTAAGCTAACATGTGATTGGCTGAAGCTTCATAATTACCGTGCAGACACAAGAGCGGTATCAATCCTCTCATCTAACTCCCGGCAAGAAAGCAAATAAGTACATTTTCAAAATGTTAAACAATTCCTTTAAATCAATTGAAAATAAATCCCAAACTGTCTGTGATTGGCAGTGAATCTCCTGATATTTTTTTATCTTACTTTCTATCTTAAATATAATAGACATTCTAGCTTCTGAACATACACTGGCTGCTGTTATACTTAAGAATAATAATGTACTGAGTTAAACCAGAAAAAATACTGACACAGCAAATGTGCTGTTACTCTACCATCCTAGAGAAACAAGTTCATTCCTTTGGAGTGTGAAAAATGTCCTAACAGGATTAAATACTATTGATGTTGTAATCCACCACTGCATGAGCTGGATGGATCTATTTCTGGAGAGCAGGACTCATCACCAGAGACCCAGTTTCAAGGTTCAGATGCAGCATCACCAGCTAACCATGATAAACACGGACAGATGTGCGAGGCCACAGCTGCCTGGAGCGATGATGGCCGAGACAGCCAAACATATGGTGGACACAAGCTGCTGTTGATCATACACACGATCGCCACGTGTTCTGGTCCACATAATGTTAATAAATACTGGGTTTCTGATGCAGCTGGCAGCACAGTATTTCTGAGTTCACATACAGCCATAAACATTTTTTTTAAATATCTGCCAAACATTCCACTTGTATGATCAATGATGGAAAGAAAGGTTTCATATAGAAATATGCAATTAAAAGTAAGATTTTAACAACTATATGAAATGACTTAAATATAGTCTATGAAGTGTAGTGAAACAAAAAAACAGTGGTTATATTTCAATGTAAGGGCAAGCAGGCATTGTCTCTCGAGTCACGCACATTTCTTGTGAACACACGCACACACACACACACACACACACACACACACACACACACACGTATGCCAAATGCCCGCAGGCGGCAGATAATCCCAGCTGATTTCCACGCTCTATACTGAGGTTTCGGTGGGGTGAAGATGTAGGAAGAGGCAGCGACCTCGGCTAGAATCAATCTGTGGGAGTCTACGCTCAGAGAGGGCGTCCCATGGGAAAGTGGGAATTAACTGTCTGCGCTAACTCTGAGAGACGTACAATGAGCAGCCTATCTGATCCTCACGTTGTCTGTTTACAAACTCTGTCCACGTCTCAGTGCTCTCTTTACCATCTTTTACCAATAATAGGTATCAATGCGCCTCATGCAGCAACATTCTCTTAAATTTCTCTTGTATTTCCACTTAATTTTCTGGTAAGGGAAAAAAACAAACAAGAGAATTCCACTCCAGATGTACCAAATGTTCTTAACCATCCAAATCTGCTCTCACCCAGGTGTGCTGAATGATGAATCCCTCTTAATCATATCAATCAATCATAAATTGGAGGTGTGGCCAATTGTTTATTATTAGCATAGGTAACACCCCATAAACACTATAGGGCAGGTGTTGTGCCATTTGCAAATAATGTTGTAAGAAGAAGAAGAACAAGAACTAAGATAAGATAAAATAAGATAGATAGATAGATAGATAGATAGATAGATAGATAGATAGATACCTAAAAGAAGAGCAAACATAAGAAAATATTGGTGAATCCCAGGAATCACTAGGTACTAACAAAATAAGAACAAATCGTGGATACGAACACATTTTCCAAGATTTGTTCTTATTTTGTTAGTCTGTATCTGTCTATATCGCGTCCTGCACGAGCCCATTATCATGCATACCTTCTCATTAAACCCTCATTAACTGATATTTGGCCACTTGGAGGCAGTGGAAAAACACAACATCTGACATATTATCACCTTTAAGTTGACAGATGCCTATTTACACCAAGCCCCCAGGAAGAGTGGAAGCTAATTTTCGTAATGGACAAACCGTGGAATTACAACTTCTGGGGCGGGGTTAAAGGAAAGGTAATTTTATACTCGGAAGTCAAACTTTTTTGCTTCATGCGCCACTGAGCAAATTTCATAGGAATGATGAACGGGGCTCCGCCTCCGACGCTGTATCCAGTTCTCTTTATACATCCATGATTTACACGTCAGCAGACACCTAGTAACATTAGCATTCATCTGGAGTTGTGTGTCTGTCCATTATGTAAATGTAAGTCCAATATTCACTCTCCTTTTAGCTCTGGTTTGGTCTCTACCAACTCTTGGAGGAAATATCTGGGTCTTTAACAACTAAATTCTTCACTGTGTTCACTGCAGTCGCTAACTTTGTCTGTCAAATGCTTAACGAGAGTGGTGACAGTGAACCATAAGAGTCTACTTTGTCTGTCCGGCGCCGTAGAACTGAGGGGAATTGCAAAGTCGGGTGATAATTCACTGTGGGTTTGTTGCTATGAACAACACCTTTCACATTAAACGTACATTTCATTGTTATTTTTAAAATATTGATGACAGCAGCTTTAAATAATCAATAATCTCAAAATGATCACATAAGGTTCTTTGACTTCACATTGACAATTCCCAATGAAATGCTCCATCTCTGAAGCCAAACAAGCTGTAGATTATTGTAACCTTTTGGAGTATATGAATGAGATATGTCAGCTATTTTGGGGGTTAAGTATTATCTTTTCTCAGGCAGCGTCCCTTGCTTATGTAACTCAGTATACATGGCTGCTGTCTGTCTGGCTCCCCCGTCTCCAGCCTGGCACCACGGCTGTAAACACCATGACCTCACACCGCGGTCCGTCACCCCCTCTGATGTCACTCCATTTCTCTACACAAGTCATGTGCTGCACACAAGACTGTGCTCACTTAAAGGCTCATTCTTCTCAAGCTGTTGTTATACTTCCCCCCCTCAGGCGGAGGACAATCAGTTGTTGTGGGAAGTGCAGCGGTGGCTGACATACTAAAGTGTTTTTACGCCGCAGTGCCTCTTTATAGCCAGCAGATGGGGAAATCGAGTGTCTCACCCAACCCTCGGGGACTGAGAGGGGAAACAGTTTGGTAAATGATGCTGTCTGTAGGGTTTCCCTATTATCTTTATGCCAATGTCATGCCCTTTCTCCTAATATAAGGGCCTCATTCCACTTGTGATGCCTGGATTAAACGTTTAGAATGAATACAGACAGGCAGGCTGTTACAATTTAGCCCACCGCTTCGTTCAGTCCCAGAAGTTCAGTATTAATAGGCCTGAATCTGTTGAGAATACAAGGCAGGGCATGACAGGGGCAGCCGCGCTGCCAAGATCATCACAGCTCCCTGTCCCTGGGCTCATTTCAACATGGGATGGCAATTACCATGTACAGTAAGTGGTAGATTAATTGTCTAAAAGGGGAAGGCCTCCGAGTGATCATAACAGAGCCCGAGCGGGGCAGGAAAACAGCTGTCATCCACACGGGCCTACAGCTGACGGGCTGTGCCACATACTGAGACTGCAGCTGACGCGCTGAATGGGAGACGCTCTGTGCAGTACGCCTGACACACTCCTTGACACACGCACACATTCACGCAGGACTGTTGTAAGTTATAATGTGCTCGCCTCACAGGACACCCTGCAGCTCGCTTGTCAAGCTTCCCGACTGTCACTCGTGGTTAGAAATGGAGCAGGTGGACACAGCTGTCACGAGGAGGATGATTTGTAGTCATACATCATAGATGAATAGTTCATAAAACATGAAAGAGGGCCATCGCTGGTAATGTATAGAGCATGTCCCACATTTGACATAGTGGGCTTAGCCACTGCGAGCCTAGGGCTGTCCCGTACCATTTTTTGGGCTTCGAAGCTTCGGTGAGAAATATTCGAAGGTATTCAAAGCTTTGCGGCGCAGCACGACATGTTCTTATGTCTGTCTGTCTCCATCTCCCCCGTTTCAGTGCCGCTGCTGCACTACTGTACACACACGCACCTCTACTGACAACAAACAGTGATATTTGTCTGAGAATAACTAATAATAATTAATGTTGAATATGAATAATGAATAATGTTGTGGGATTATTCCTTATTTCATGGGCTATTTTGGGATTTATACATTATTATTACATACATGAAAAATAAAAAAGGTCTAAAAAATGAAGCATTCGAATACTGATTTGGAGGTTGGATACCATAGCCACAATCATTCGGGTCAGCTCTAGTTTCCAGAAAATAAAATACCATGCCTCCCCTCTGTTTTTGCTGTTGCTCATTCTCTCCTAGACACATGCTTTGACAGCATTAAATCATCACAAAAGGAACTGCAAATTTTAAAATATGTCTACCCTGAGGTCTTTTTTGACAACCGTGCCAGTGAGTGAGAGGTTGCCATTATACATCTTGACAGAAATTGTCACTGCATCTGTTTAAAAAAACACAAGACATCTTAATTACAGCCAATTAACACCATGTGATAAAGCTCCATTTGGCGAATGAATGGCGAGACAGAAAAGCTTTTTGTGTGTTGAGGCGGTACAGTGAAGCTCAGCTTTGTGTGGCCAGGTGGGGGGTAGAAGAAGAAAAGAAGGCAGGGAAAGAGGCGAGGGCTCGGGAGCTTCAGGCCGCCGTCCACCTTTAGGCTCGTCGGATGCGTCTGGGGATTTGCGGCTAGCTCCTCTAGCTGCACGGGACGACGCTCAGGGGTTCGCTGGAGGCCACGGGCCACTACAAACCATGTGCGTGTATAAAGCAGATGCTATGAAGAGGAGGAGGTCAGAGCGGGGGAAGCGTGTGGGGGGATCAGAGGCCATGGTGTCAGCCAGCAGCCCAACACTGTCTGCTGCAACAAAATGTCGCCCCGAGGGACTGTGGGCGCTCAGATTTGTCCCGACATTTCTTAGAAGGAGCATAAAGAGCCTGTGTCATTAATTTTCAATATCATCGCCAAGTGATGGAAGATATGAATGGCCACTGTGGACATCTCCACAGGCGTGCAAATGAAACAAAGAGAAAGCAAGAGAGATGAAGCGGAGGAGGGGGAGGGGAGGAGACACCACCAGTGAGGGGCTGTAATGAGCCTGGAGGCGACGGAGGGGGGGGGGGGGGAATTATTACAGGGAGGAAAAATAAAGAACAATTTTAATGTTTGGCTTCTGAAGAGTATTAAAGAATAAATATGAAGATGGCTTAAGAGGAGATATTTAAAAAGCATTCCCATGTTTATGTTTTATAACTTTTATAAATGATCTGTCTTGTGATGAACTATCATAGTTCACTTATAGTTCCCTGTGAATAACAGCACAAAGCTTTTTATTCAGAGCTATGCTGGGAATTAGTAAATGCATAAGTTTTACAAGTCTTGGAAATTATACAAGTGAATTAAAAGCATTATCTGTTTAATTTCTATCGATAATTGTGAATGATGCCTAAGAGAGTGTTTGGAGAACCAGGGAAAGGCCACAGTTCATATTAAGCTTCTTATAATGCAAGTTTAAGAGCCACATCTAAACTTCAACTTTGAGCTAAATCAGTTTAAAGCCATGCTAGCTGCTCTGTGAGGCGGTACCATGGATGTATTATGAGAACTGGATACCGGACGCCAAGATGGCACCGATCCATTCTGATGAGAATTGCTTTCCTGGCGCATACGGAAAAAAAAGCTTCCGCATTCATTTCCGTGTAAGCGGCCCACTGAATATACGCAGTAGTGTTACTCGGTCGTGTCTAGAAGGTAACCCGCAAATTGCGAAATCTGATCTGAGATCTGCAAAAACTCTTGCGAGACTCGCTGCCCAACGACCTATCCTAACCTTAACTATTCAAGGTCAATGTCTAACCTTAACCATCTCACGAGAGTTTCCCTAATTTGCTGGTTTCCTTCTAGACACGACCGTGTTACTCCAGCTGGCCCCGCCCGCGAGTGCCAGCTCTGTCCATAGACTTCGGCCTCATCACAACTACAATGTGATCATGTCACAGAATTTAAATTTTCTCGCCTCGATGAAAACCTCCATGGATCAAAAATTCAGAATAGAAAAAGTCACTATCGATCTTGTCTGTAGTTCGAAGAGTGGAAAAGTATGAATGGAAGTATGAGGAAAATAGCTGCAACACTTCGCTGCAATACCGCGAGTGGCCACTGGAAACAATTGGTAGCAAGTCTGAGCGGCGGCACCGTCTTATTATACATCCATGGGCGGTACTAAGGCCCAGAGCTGCTTTGAGCAAAACGCTAATATCAGCATGCTAACATGCTCATGTTTAGCAGGTAACCTTTATTATATATGATGTTCACAATTTTAGTTTAGTGTGTTAATATGTTAACATTCGCTGCGACTAAACCGACCTAGCAACAGTAACCAAGGGGCAAATTTCATAGAAATCTATCCAATAGACTGACCGACAAAATGCCATTGCCATCCAGCCACACAGCTAGAGCTAAAACATAGTATACTCCCTGTTTTGCTTCACCATAAAATCCTATTTGTGGATGTTCACTTTGATTGCTGACATGTTGCATACTGGCTCTTTGTTATCTGGTTTTAGAACTGAGGAAATTGGTTTATTCTGATACCAGAAATTGTGCCCTTAACACGTGTAGTCATGATGAACACTAAAAAACCCCTTCAAGCATTATAGCTCCCTTCATTAAACCATTTACATACTGTGTAGACACTGAAGTGTCTAAATCCATTTAGCCGCTGCAATTAGCAGAGTTCTGGCAGTTGATATCTGCATTTAGATGATGTACAGTAATGAGACCCTCTGGCTTATCACTCTCAATCCAATTTACTAACTTGATAATCAGATCAGTTACATGGCCTTATCTGGCCTGTCTGAGAAATAGCAACGGATCCAGATAATGTTGAAAACTGCTCTCTACTAGCCAATGTGCCGTATAGACACCCTGCAAAACCTGTGAGACACAAGTAGACATCACTTTGAAACAAAAACAGTAAAAGCCCCTTGTCCCTCGCCGCTGTCATGTCAGTATTAAGCCAACAACTTGGCAGAAAACCTCTATTTTCGTCCTGCTGTATGAACACAAAAGCTCTCGGTGGGCTGAAAGCTCTCAAAGGTTCCAGCTCTGTCAGAGTGATTTCAAGAGGTGCCATGATTTGAAGGGCGGATGAGTTCACTGGGAGTCAAATGGGGATTTATAAGTAGGTAGAGCTTGCAGAAAAAAAGAGCCTCAGAACAGGGCATCTGTTCCTGCTTTACTGCTGCTAGGACATCTAATTCAGTACTTCTGAAACAGCTGCAGCACTGCAGATGGAAAACATGTCTCATTGCTTTTCAATATTTTATTGGTTAGAAAAGACATTTTTTTTATAGTAAAGTAGGTGAAGATCCAACAAAAGAGGCAAGGGTGAGAGACGAGAAACTGAAAAAAATCAGGCTGCATTTATCAATATTTCTATATTTGCAGTTGTTTAAATCACTATGTGTAATGTGAACGCGTTGTTCAAAACGGCATCGGAGACTGACTCACGGGGTGCGGTACTTTTGGACGGACCGGGGACAGCGTGTCAATATACGTTCGTTACATGCATAGTGTCCTTTCAAAATAGACTTCCGTTGTCACAGGAAGTTAGGATTAGGGAACACAACCACTTAGGTAGAGTTACAAAACGGTCGTGGTTGACGTTAACTTCACTGACTCGACTTCTATGACTAACGACTCATGTGACTCACGGAATTGACAATAACCGGTCACGCGACTAACGACTTACGTGACTGACGGGACTGATGATACCGACGAGTCATGTGACTAACGACGTACGTGAAAAAATAAGCCAAATAAGTGTTTGTTTGACCCATACACCACCCCTCCAGCCCGCCATTAGCGGACTCTCACGCTATTAAAACTACGTCACTTGCTCCGACCGTAGAATAACGCCGTGGGTGGGTTTACATTGGAGTTAGTTGAAAGTTAGTTTGTTCATCACAAACTGTCGCTAAAGGGTACCTCCGTATGTTGGTTTCCGATGCCGAGGGGTGCTGCACAATCGGTGGTGTTTGACGAGTTGGGAGTGAGAACGGGTTGACTCTGCAGTTCCCCTCAGCTGCTCTGTGGAGCGTTTCAGAATTTTTCAGTTCATTATTTGGATTTTAAGGCCCGATACTTGTTTTGGTTGACTCTCATGGCTCTAATCAAGTTAATTTCATTCCGCAAAAGGCAGCTGTTTTATGCCCCAACACCAAATGGCAGACAAACAAAGTTAGCAACTAGATAGTGAGAATAGTCAAAAGAGCCAGGCAATTTTATCAGTTGGTGGAACCAAAAACAGAGCTAAAATGAGAGTAAATATTGGACTTAAATTCATCAGGTGGACACAAACACAACGCCAAATCAGCTGCAAAACAAAACCTTCTGTTATCTACCCAAAGTGAAATACTTCCCTGAATACTGTGCTTTACGTTGTCTAATTACTGATGCTCTTTCAGTGGCAGCCTTACAGTAGTTTGAGACCGTCTGTATACAGATCATTTACCCACATGTACTGTGAAAGTATTACCAGGGGATGGCATTTCATTTTAGCCATTCTCACAGATCATCAGTCACCTGGACAGTTAAATAAATTGCAGGGGAGGTCCATGCTAATCAAGGGATGAGCCACATAATGTCAACCACAGTGCAGCGGAAAAAAGCCTAACCATTTCAGCTGACTACCTATGCCTATGGGATCATTATAATGTTATTTGATCCCATAGACCCTCAACAATTAAGGCCAAGATAGCCTAATATTGCTGTTTGACATAACTTCAGACTACACCAAATACATAAAAAGGTCTGTCCTAAGGCATTTATTAGTTTCTGACTCTGGGAAAAACAGTAAAATTCCCCCAGACTACTGTATCTGCTGTCTTTAACCAAATCACACACATATGGGCTATTCTATGTGACCTTCTTTTGATACCTAATGCAATATTGTTTCACTTCCATTCACTGAGCCTCCCCTGAAACTGTTTGGAGTCCCCCGGGGGAAGGCCCGCCTCCCGCTTTGAAAACCGCTGGACTCTAAACCAATAAACCATCACTTAAAGTGATCATCTATTTAACGCCTATGCAATGTAAAACATATGAAAAAAGGTGAAGTGGAAATCATTCTTTCACACGTGTAACCATTTAGCTATCCCATCTGTCAAATAGGGCTGCGACCAAAGATTATTTTCATAATACATTAATCTAAACCAATAATCCAAACACCAAATATATTAAATTTACAATGATATAAAACCAAGAAAAGCAGCAAATCCTCACATTTGAAAGCTCGCATGAACAATAAAAGTTTGGCATTCTGCTTGGGAAAGGAGATGAATGATTACTCGAAATTTGCTACATTATCGGCCCATCGACTCATCAATTAATTAAAGGAACAGTGTGTAACATTTTGGGGGATCTATTAGCAGAAATGGAATATAATATAACTATGTTTTCATTAGTGTATAATCACCTGAAACTAAGAATCGTTGTGTTTTCGTTAGCTTAGAATGAGCCCTTCCTATCTACAGAGGGAGCGGGTCCTCTACACGGAGTCCGCCATGTTTCTACAGTAGCCCAGAACCGACAAACCAAACACTGGCTCTAGAGAGAGCCTTTTCGGTTTTTACGTAACCTCAAGGACACCGTAGTTCTCCGACACGCTTGTTGCAGAGTGCAAAACCGTGGTACCGCCAGCCGCCGTCTGACTTCCATTGCTTTTAAAGTAGTGTTATTACAGTAAGGATGACCTCTGAGCGAGGCGAACGGCGTTACCACAGTTTTGCATTCGGCGGCTCACGTTACCGCAGTCTTGGAGTGAGCGGAGGGGTACTCAGTTGGTTGCAATCTGCAACCACACCACTAGATGAATCCTACACACTGTACCTTTAACTAATCATTTTAGCACCACTGTCAAGTAAACATTTCCATTCCCAGTTTGGTTTCGAAGACATAAATAAATGTATCTGCACATACGCTAACACCACCATTCATTTATTTTCCCAGCCTATACCAACCACTGCCTTCCCCTGAGGATACAGTATTATCTTTCCTCCCAGTGTGCTTGACACCTGTTACAACTCCACCAGTTCACCTCCAGTCCACAGTGTCACCAAACACTGTCCAGACATCATTCATTTCTGCACACTGACTACGACTAGAGAGGCTGACGGACATGTAAAGTTGTTGTGTTGAGAGGCTTCTGTAAATGTGACCGTATGAACCAGGTGTGCTGCTGTTACAATAGAGTCCAGTACAGTAGGTGAAAGGGTATACACACACTCATTTATAGGTATATTTCAAAAGGAAGTAGCCGAGCCTCTTAGGAACACAATGCAACCTTGAAAAGCGCTCACGATCAAAGACGGCTTTTTCTATTGAATTACAGGCCTTCCTCTGACATGTTTCCTCGTCATTGTGTCACCACACACCTACATTCTGTCCTCCATGTTGCTGCTAACATGCAGTCTTTCCCCACAGCCCCTCTCTGTCCCTGTCACAGAGCTCAGAGCGGCCTGCCTGAGTGGACCAGCGGGGTGCTCGGTTTCGGTCCACGGGGCAGGTGATAATGACTTCCCTCCCCTCCCCTCCCCTCTCCCCCCCACTTCTCCTCCTCATCCCCAAGCTGTGGCGGTGAAGGTGACTGCAGCTGGATGATTTCTTTCTTTCTAAACTGCAGGGGATATGAGTTGGAGGGTGAGCGCCGATGTCTGGGATCTAGTGTGTGTGTGAGTGTCGTCTAGGTGGGTGGGGGGGTGTTGGTTTCCAGTATTAACCCAGTAAAAGAGGGGGCTCACATAACACTCCATTAATGATGAATGCTACAGCCTCCATTTCACACCGCACCCTAATGACACCCACGCCGTAAATCCACGAAACAACCCAAACAAAATGAACTCATTGAGGTAAGGTTTGGAAGAAGATGAACGAAGCGCAACGACTCAACAGGAAATTACTTTTGTGGGGGTTTGTGAGACTTGGAGCATTACATATTCACACAAACATTTCTCCTTACCATGCCCCCCATCCCTTCTGGCGCTAAACATGTGAAACAGCGTTGAGCTCTATCGATCACTGTGGATCCGAGGCTGTCGGGTACGTCTGCTTGATTTTTTCCAGACTCAACACCGCATGCACCTTTTCTGTTTGTGCCTAAGAGGGTAATAATAGCAGCTCGGGCCCTTTCCGTCCACCCCCTCCTCCCTCCTTTACCTTACACACACTCACGGTGTAGGGAGTCTCATTACGGTCATTACCAGTCAGGCTTTCAAACATCCCCTCAACGTCACCACCCCACCGCTCTCCTAGTGTGTGCATGTGATCTGTGTAGTGTGTATTTAAGAGGAAAAAATGGAGAGTGATCACAAGAGAGGGGATGGATGGATAGAGGCACACAAGCAGCATAATTACAGTGAAGACACCCGCCCCTTTTCTCTTTCCAAAACCTGGTAGGCTATAGCCAACAGCAGCACAGACGGAGAAAAAAAGGTGATAGAGGGCCTCGCTTTGTTGTGATTTTCATTTTCTCAGCCTCACAGCAATTACATCCCAGTCTGAGAGACACATGAGGAGGAGGAGGAGGAGGAGGAGGAGGAGAACACAAACAGCAGGAGGGATGCTCTGCTCGGGAGTGTAACGCTTCATAGATCTGTTGGGTTCAAGGCTGCCTCGACTGCTGCCTGAGGTTGTGGATGAACCCACCAGGAAGCAGGTGCTCCCCTGCGACGATCTATATCTCACCTGTGCAGCAGCACACCGCATTTAGATTTTTAAATACGGAATAGTTGGGTGAGCTAGGGAATTTAGATGGTGAACATTAGGACCGACAAAATAACCAATCTGAATAAAAATGTTTTATTTTTCCCCCTCAAAAAAAACATTACTTTTTTGATCCTTAAAAACTGTCCTCCTCTGTTTTAACCTACAGCTTTGCCTTATCCTCATACACTGTAACTTTGCAGGTGAAAACACATAAGAGATTTAAAGATTCAGCGCTAGATCGTACAACCTGTCGGCCTGCGTCTTAAAGGGATAGTTCGGGTGTTTTGAAGTGGGGTTGTATGAGGTACTTATCCATAGTAGGTGTATTACTTACAGTAGGTGACGGTCGGCACACCGCCAGCATCGAGAATTAGACAGGAGTACCGACATCGGAGCACCTAAAAGAAAGGCTCACTTAAAAATAATGATATCCGTTTAAGTGTACGCTATATTTAGAATATTTACTGACGGCGAACTGAACTGAAAACTTCTCTATACTGTTTTGGTGATCTGAGTCTGAGAGCGAGAGCATAGATAAGTTTCACTTTCAGTTCAGTTCCCCGTCAGAAAGGAGAAGTTAACGGCTGTCTGACGGCAAGATAAAGCGGTGAAAATGTTTTAAATATAGCGTACACTTAAACTGATATCAATTTTTTTTTAGGTGGACCTTTCTTTTAGGTGGCTAAAATAGGTTTTGCTGCTGCCCCATCCACAGCAGTACATTGCTTTGCTTCGGTGTCGGTGCTCCTGTTTGTTTCTCCAAGCTGGGGGCGTGCCGACCGTCATCTAATGTAGGTAACACTGTGGTTATGTACCTCATACAACCCCACTTCAAAACACCTGAATTCTCCCTTTAAGGAAAAAGTGTTTGTACCTGCTCTGAATCAAGGGAAAAGCCTGCTGTCGTGGCAAGAGGCGGGACACGATTAATCATACAAATTAGGGAGAAAACGTTGTTGACAGTCTCTCCTCAAAGACATTCATGGCGTTGCACTCGTACAGATGAAAAGTGACGGAAGTAGTTGTGTGAAGAATGAAAAACGAGAGCTTGAGAGAGAAGTTCAATTCTTGAATACTTTTCATTTCTTCACACCTGGACGCAGACCCGATACTGGTGTCAGAAAGGTGAGGGGTTCAATCCGACAAGCTGCACTTTGTCTGAGGCATGCTGTACAGTAGATTCCAACAGGAGTGCTTGTTGGATCGTCAAACAGCTCCTCCAACACATTTCCGACGTCGGAACAGCAGGGGCTGCAATTTCTGTAACTCTCCTAACAATCTGACACTACAATCCAACATTTTTCTCTGCTATCTCTGCTGTCAGATCGCTGACCTTTAATCCAAGCGGTGTTTGTGGGAATTGGACCGCTCTGTAAAAACAGATATAAAATAAACAACAATATTATATTGTTTTTTTTAAATATACCATTCCTGTCAAGACAAATTGAATGAACTGCATGACATACTGTCGAGCAAGGTTTGTCGTAGGGATGCATTCTTAGTAAGTGGCATGATTACAAATGCCAATGAGATTTTCTTCTGAAACAGTTCTGGTTCTGGTTTCACTTTGGCTCTGGATTGAGTTTGTCACAGGCTTAAATGCAGGATCCGTTATGAATAATGATTTCCCCATCTTCAGTTTGAAATATTGTTTACAAAATAAAACAAGTTTCAATGTAGTTATCGTCTAAAACCATTTAAAAGACTCGAGGGGTAAGGCCTTTACACACAGGGGGCATGAGGAATAAATGACACGAAAATGCGAAATACTCGCATACTCGAATATTATATAATATTATAGTACATATTGTCTAAGAATTTCATTGTGAAAGATAGCCTTTGTAAAGGTTAAAGGGGGAATAAAGTTTACCGTTTTGGTTCGGACTACAGAGTCTCCGTGTTGTTGTTTTCTTATCGTTATAAATATAGACCCAACTCAACCCGTTTTGCATAACGATAGTGGTTGATGCTTTTATTTGCGGTGCGAAAGCTCAGAAAAATCGAACACTTTCGAAACGAAAAAAATTACGTCGCTTTTACGCCACATAATATTCACATTCTGTATGAAAGTATTCATGACAAAAACAACAGTTTGAAAAAATATATTGACGTGTGAAATAATCGCACGAAAAGATAACCCCTTAGTGTGTAAAGGCCTTTATTCTTGGCATAAGACGCTGTATTTGAATTTTCATAATTAGGTGAGATTAGTTTTTGGCTTCATTTCATCTGTAACGTTTTCAAGAAAATTAATTCACTTAAATCAAATACATAGAATCATATCATGAAGCTATAAAAGCTGAACATAACCGACACATATTAACATCTTTTTCTATTGAAGAGTGGAGCGTAAAATAAAGATTTGTTTAAAACAGTTGTCATCGTGATGGGTAAATGATGATGTATAACCAACCTACTGTTTCACCTAATTTGTATATGTTGTTGCTCTGTCGGAATTGTGATTAATTTCCCTCTACCGTTCCCCGGGGACAGGAGGCTTTTACTCTGAAGTGCTCGGGTCAATAGCCACTGATACACATGGGTGACCTATAAATCCATCCTGGTGTCCGTTCTTTAAATAATGCATAAGGAGGTGGGTTGAAGCGCTGTATTTTGAGGGGAAAAACTGGGAAGTGTCTGTCCTTAAACAGATTGTAGCTTGTTTTAATGCAGTCTCTTTCATCTAAATGATATGGAAACCAGCTCCCAGAGGAATTAACAACCAGCTGAGAGCCACTCTCCGGGGCTGACGCTGGTGTTTTCTGCTGTATTCTGAAGGGGAATAAACACAAACCAACCCTGAACATCATTATTCACTACAGCCCCACCACATTAAAGCACCAAATCCCTCAAAATCAAACAAAAGACAACAGTATTTTGGTCTCATAAAACTCTTTCCACGTGCTATTTTTTGCATACAACAATCGTAAATTTTTGAAAACGCACAATGAACGCGGGATGTTTCACAATGTCTGTGTTTTACACGTGAAACTAAGGGCCAGACTCTTTGTTTTACTCAGGATGTCCTGTCTGAGGGGACAAAGCAGACATGAAACAAGGAAAAGAGATGTAGTGCCTGTACTCTCCACAGCAAATGAGGAACAGATTCCTGTTGACACAACTTTAGGTGTGAACCGTGTTTGCAGTGATTATGTTACAAGGGGCACTGGAAGCACTGGGGACATTTACAGCAAAAACAGGAGACAGTTGTGTTAAAACTTTTTAGACTAAATCATTTAAACATACTCAACAAGCAAGGCCCCATGCAGCCAAACTCAAACGCCCCCTCTGGACTGATCTGGATTGATTTCCACTGCTAAGCCTATTGATTAGTGTTGACCCAAAAACACACCATCTAGAAAACACTCCAGTGTCTGACCCTCCATTAGGGCTCAAGCTGCAGGCCTGTTTACATATATTGAAGTGTCAATCCACAACCTCCATGTTTTCCACTTCTGACAACAGCAACTCACTCGTTGATCTGTTGTTTTTTGCCTTGCACTTAGACATCACCTGTCAATCAAACAGTAACTGCTTGGATTTTCAGCCAATTCAATTCAATTCATAAGAGACAAAACACACCATTGCTCAGTTTAAAACATACAGCCTTATTTGATTCAGCTGCAGTTTAGGAGCATTATTTAACCTCCTTCGCGACAAGCTAGTATTCCTCAGGTTTTCTAGTTTCGTATGATACCAGTATCTTCACTCTAGCTTTGAAACTGCAACCTAAAAATCCCAAGTTGTGTTAATGCATTAAAGAATTTGTGGTGTTAAAATTAAGTTCCGTTAACACGTTATTATTGCATTAACTTTGACAGCCCTAATAATAATATAATATAATATAATATGAAATATCCATAAATTATGTCACTTAGGGGTCGTCAGTTTACTCAATGATGGAAAAGGGGTCGCTTCAGGAAAAACATTGGCAACCACTGGTTTAGCTAACAGGAGTTTAGCGTTTAGCAGTGGCTGCTGGTCAGCTGTAGTTACACACTTGCTTTAAAGGGGCACTTCACCAATATTATAGCTCAAGTTGAGTTTACTCATCATGTGGCGTACCACGCAGCGTGGCAAAAGGGTTGAATGTCTTCTGCTGCTCTGGAGGGGGCGCTCCAAAGTCTTGAGTCCTGATGATGTCATAAGGGCTAAACTGTAGGATCAACCTGATTTCACGGGAAGGCATTTAGACAATTTAAGGACATTTTGCGTGTCATGATGAAGCTTTTCATGTGTCATTTCATGCCATGGGGTTAACATTAAACAGCTTTTAGGGTGTCATTTAACGCCGCGTCTTTACCGTGCAACGGTCGCGGTTATGTTTAGGCAGCAAAACCACTTAGTCATGCCAAATTCACACCAGAGCAGTGGTGAAGTGTGGCGTGCGGCGAGCTCCCGAGCTCAGCGAACTGCGGCAGTTTGATTCTGCGCCAAAGTGCGGCCAGAGAGGACCCGCAGCCTATCAGTAAACAGATCATGTGACTCCTGCATGTTTACCTGTGTTACAAAGAATTTCTTCAGACACCGGTCTCATGGTTGAAAGTCCTGTATTTGTTTGACCCGCCTACCCACCATAAGCAGTCTTTCTCACTTTTTACACTGCGTCACTTGCTCTTCCTCACTCTTTCTCTGAGCGTAACATATTCACACGGATGCGTTTACATTGCAGTCAGTACAGAACAAATGGCGTGAAATGACACGCCAAAAGCAAGAGCGGCGTTGTAATTGCATGCAAAATGACTTACAAATTGTCGTGTCATTCACCATTTGGTGAGACCGGGCTGGTAGGATCCAGTGTTTTTGTTGCTTAACTCATACTAAGGCTAAAAGTCGTCAGGATTTCTTGGCCTCTGCTGCTTCAATTTTGATGCTTCTATTTTTTAATCTGTCCCTTGTGAGACCCTCAACTTTATGTAAGTGCAATACTAAATCACTGAAGTATCCCTTTAAGTTTTTATGTCATGTCTTTTAATGTCTTTCTCTCCTCAGTTTTGATTCTGAACAGACTTTCTCCTATGAAATACCTTCCAGGCAAAAGCTTTCATGAGGTGGATTTTTTAAATATACAATATGTACCTTAACTCATATTGTTACCTGTACATAGAGGTAGCATGTGTAACTTGCGAGGATCCCAACTTACACCTGTCACATGCCAAACTTTGATCAAAAGTTTGATCTTTCTGTCGTCAGAACCAGTCGGGCAGGAACTTGTTCTCTAGCAGAAGTGTTGAATTGTACGAACCTGCATGACAACAGTATCACATAGCCTAACTGACAAATGCTCCCATTCAAACCTCTGTGAAGGGAGCAATAATAAAGATGTGTGGGAAAGAGGAAGAAAAATGCTGATGAACAACTTCTGACACAAAACAGGGGCTCTTTGAGGTGAGGTGGGAAGACACTATCAGCTCAGGTCACACTCTGCAGGTTGACTGGATGTGGTGTTTTAATCTTGTTTACTCTTTCAAAGGCCGTCTTGTATGGATAAAGGTCGTTAATGGACCCTGATTGGGAAATAACTTGTATCTGTGCAGAGCCGAGCAGCAGCAGTGGCGGCGTTGGAATATTCTGACGGTTAATAGCTTTATTGAATCGGAAGCGCTGACCCCATTAAAAGCAGCTGAACATCCCAGACTAAAGTCAACACAAAGCAGCGCTGCCTTTGCAGTTTGTCTCTCTCTGTGTGTGTTAGTCAGAAAGAGACACAGCACATGTTGCTCTCATGAGGCACTAATTCAATATTGTCACCTATACAAACCTGTGCCTTTGTTCTGTATCACTCACACGACTCATCTCTGGGTTTCCTCAGGCTGTGTGTCATTACTTTTTATGTGTGATACATATTTTTAGAGCTCTGGATGAAAGTATTCATCCTGTTTTTTTGCCAACCCCAGCACCACACACAGACACAGACACTCTCACACACATACACATACACACACACAGGATATCATATGCCTGCCATGCCTGCCTCTCCATTGTTTGTTTTGTCCAGGAAACAGGATATTCACACACAGAGGAGAGCAGCGCAGCTGACCACAGAGCCACAACAGAAAGAAGATTCATTTTCACTTTAAAAACAGTACAAAAGAACATATTTTTCTCCTCCTTCAATCCTTTCAGTTTAAGGTGCATTAGTGTCCACTGTCTCCTGTCAACTGTCCAAATTATAAACGTTAACAACTCCAATATAAGTTCCTGACCAGCACTCATGTTGACATGTCAACAGTTCAACACACAGCTGACATTCAGGCAGCAGAAGTCAAGTAAAAGACATGAAGGTTGTCAGTTCACAGGAGGTGTGGATCAATTTATACTGAAACACAGAAAATGAGCAGTATTTTGGATTGATATGGTGAGGCATAAGCACAAAAGACATGTTTCACCGGAGAAATACTGCATAAAATACAGCATTTAAATGACAAATGCACAAATAAGAGCAATAAGTGTGCAAGTTATTGAAAATGCAAGATAACAAAACGAATCGCGAAAAGCTGTTACAGGTGATCACAAAACCGATATTGTTTTAAAACAAACAAAAAAATAGATGCCTAAATGCCAAATAAGCTCTAAATGTTTATGTTTGTATGAAAAGGAATTATGTTTGTATGAAAAGGAAACGTTTCTCACCTTGTGTCTTTTGTTGTGATCTGCCACTTATTGTCTGTGCGCGGAGCGTCTCAGCCGGCCGGCACCGGGTCCGTGAAATGAATCCACCTCCCTCTCCTTTAAAAGAGGAGACTTACACAGAATAAAAGGGTCGCGGTGGATGAAGAGTTGGTTCCGCAGAGTTCATCAGAAACCGGGCTGTAAAAGTCCAGGAAGGGAAGACTGCCCGCAGCCTGTTCGGCATAATAACCCTGTTATCCCTCCCGCACAGTCAGTCCGTCAGTCCCATCCATCCACACTCTCCCCGCCTCCTCCTCCTCCTCCTCCTCCTCCTCTCAGGATGGGACAGATGATCCGCCGCTGATCTCAGCGCACCACCGGAGGAGCGCTCTCTGCTGCGTAAACTCACTACCGACGGTGGAAATCAATTAACAATTTAAAATTGAATTAAACACTCTGTCAAGGGAGTTATCCACTTTTTGTAAAGCTAAATGGATCAGAAAAATATGGTTATTTAACAATTTCTGATCCTAAGTGAGTTATAGGCTAGTTTAAAGGAACAGTGTGTAACATTTTGGGGGATCTATTAGCAGAAACTTAATATAATATTCATAACTATGTTTTCATTAGTGTATAATCACTTGTGTTTCCGTTAGCTTAGAATGAGCCCTTCATATCTACATAGGGAGCTGGTTCTCTTCACAGAGTCCGCCATGTTGCTCCGCCATGTTTTACAGTAGCCAAGAACGGACAAACCAAACACTGGCTGTAGAGGGGGCATTTTGCGTTTTACGTTACCTGAAGGCCACCGTAGTTCTCCGACACGCTTGTGAAACTGCGGTAACGTGAGCCGCAGAGTGCAAAACATGGTACCGCCAGCCACCGTCTGACTTCTGTTGCTCCTAAAGTAGTTTTATTATGGTAGGGATGGGCTCGGAGCGAGGTGAACGACATTGCGATGGTTTTGCACTCGGCGGCTCACGTTACCGCAGTCTTGGTAAAGGAGGAGTGAACGGAGGGGTACTCAAATCCTACACACTGTACCTTTAAGATCTATATTGCATTATTGAAGCCTATGTGTGGATTAATTCGTAAGAAATTACAATTGGTAATTGTAATCAATTGAAATGCCTAGTAGAGGCAAATTTGTTTTAATGCCACTAGTTTCTTTAATGTATTAACACAACTTGCGATTTTTAGGTTGTAGCGGGTTCAGTTTTAAAGATAGAGTGAAGATACTATCATATGAAACTAGAAAACCTAAGAAATTAAATAAAATTACGCTCCAAATTTACACTACGTTTTGGCGAGGAAAAACTGGCATGGCCATTTTCAAAGGGGTCCCTTGACCTCTGACCTCAACATATGTGAATGAAAATGGGTTCTATGGGTACCCACGAGTCTCCCCTTTATAGACATGCCCACTTTATGATAGTCACATGCAGTTTGGGGCAAGTCAGCACACTGACACACTGACAGCTGTTGTTGCCTGTTGGGCTTGAGTTTGCCATGTTATGATTTGAGCATATTTTTTATGCTAAATGCAGTACCTGTGAGGGTTTCAGGACAATATTTGTCATTGTTTTGTGTTGTTAATTGATTTCTAATAATAAATATATACATATATTTGCATAAAGCAGCATATTTGTCGACTCCCATGTTGATAAGAGTATTATTATTAATACCTGACAAATCTCCCTTTAAGGTACATTTTGAACTGATAAAAAAATGTGCTATTAATTTGCGATTAATCACAATTAACAATGGACAATCATGCGATTAATCGCGATTAAGTATTTTAATCGATTGACAGCCCTAATAAAAACATTATTACATTACAGAAAAAAGGGCACCTAGACACTTTTGAAAGTCAGAATCATTGTGAGTCACAAGAATGTCTTTACAGGTTTGTTTGAACATTATGTGTAACATTTAGACATATTGTAGATTTTCCAGTGACTACACCGTAAGGGGAAGGAAAGGAGTGCCACACTGATGTGGCTTCATGACAGGCTGAACAATGGAAAAGCTCAGTAATCCACAGAAACTGCAGCAGCGAGGAAATGGGAGGAATGAAACTGTCCAGTTTATTATAAACCAGCTGAACCGAGAGTCAGGGCAGCTACAAGGTGACGTCTCCTCGGCTATCTCAGCTGTGCAACAAAAAAAAGACAGATAATTCTTCATGTCCAGGCAAAGGCTGGGTGTGTTGCTGGAACAAAATGCTTTCTTCGAAGTCTAAATGAGTCACCCAGGGGAGAGCCCCCATCCCCCTCCCCATTTGTGAGGATTTCTGCGAGCCCGTGATTAGGCTCACCCCGGTGCCATGTGTGCACCAAGTACCCCCACTCCCCCCACTCCCCCCACTCCCCCCCCACCATGCACACCAAATCTCTGCCTGGCCTCAGCTCCCGTTGAGATTAGCCCACTCGCTATTGTTCTGATGACACTTCATATAAGCTGCTATACTCTCATTATGATAATACCAAGACAGCATTTCATAGATTTTGAAGAATAAAATAAATGTAGTATTCTCTGGGATTTGGTTTATATAGTGCAAGCAAACACATAAAGAACAGGAAAATGTACCATTGTCAACTAACTGTATTTACCTTTATGTACTTTACATACTGTTTTACAAACTGTTACACCTCCGTATATATATATATATATATATATATATATATATTACTTCTCTATACATACTTCATAACCCTATCCCTACATCTACATCTCATTATTATATACTACATCCTGTTTACATTTAGTTTCCCCTGTCTATCTGAAATACTGTCTTTCACAAAATAAAAAAAATACATTTACATTACCATTTTATATGTACTTATATGTATGTGTATTTATTTAAACCCCATATATTAAACTGCATTATTTTATGCCTTAGATTATCATTTTGCTTTTACTTTTACTTGTGTGATTTCCCCTTTTATAGATACACATATTTTATGAGCATTGTTGAAGGAACCTGAGACCAAAGATTTTCATTGCCAATGACTGTTTTGCTTGAATTGACAAATGACAAATGAGCAAAACCTTTATTTACATCATGCGAAGATGTTATAGTATTTAGATTTTTTATTTCTCAGAAGATAATAAGAAAAATGTTAAAGTCATTTATTCAATGAGAATTAACACAAAACCACAGATTTATAACTCAAGTTAAAGAACTGAGAATACCAGAAAATGCAAAGAGTCTAAGTGAGGGGGCCTTTGTTTGTGCAGAGGGAGGAAACGATGAATTTTAAGTACAAGGGGATTATGTTGTGCTTTGGAACAGATGTTAACATGGAGAGGTCTTCCCTCCTGAGAGCGGCCCCTTACTGACACACTGTCCCACAGTCATTGGCCCGTTGTCAATGTGCATCCTGTCTTCTGAGTCTTTAGTTGCAGATTGCACCCACCACCTCCAGGACAGATTAACTCTGCCCCCCCCCCCCCATCAGCCGTGACCTTGATGGACTGGTAATGTCATCTTCTTTTGTGCTCTGACAGACATTAACTCTTGCCAACTTTCATGCTTCCCTTTAAAGCAAACTTTATACGTTCATGAATAGCTTGACACAAACAAAGGACGGATGACAATCCTCAACAATAAGTGAGCACTGACCCATCCATCCCATCTCATCCTCTCACCAGGCCTCTAAGCAGGTCAGCTGTTGTGCTGTTGTCCTCCTACCACCAGTCTTCATTCTTCTGGATAGCTTGGCCATTTCAGTGTGTCTTTAGTATTTTCCAGGTCATGGTGAATGAATTAAGTGGTTCTTCACCGTGTGTTAACCCTCCCCCGCGTCTTCTTGTAAAAATTACAACCTTTTTTTATTGAAAAACTGGGGCCAGGAATATGGTGATATGTAAAACATTCTTGATACAACCCACAATCCATGTGCATTGCAGTTCAATCTAAAGCAATGGATAAAATGTGTAATCACCGCACAATACTTGCTTAACTTAACTCCTTATGGTCCCAGATAGTTCAAAACCATGGGAAAATATCCTGCGCAATCTATGCTGTTTGTTGTTCTACATTTTTATCACTTCTTTTGTGCTCATAAACTAAACTAAAACTAAACTACAGCCTACCTATACTAAGCTTTACCATATGAAATTAGCAGTAATTCTTCTCATTTCTAGCACACGACCATGGATTTTGTTGGCTGAGGTGACGACTGACATTAGTAGAGTTTTATAAACTGTAAATAGCTAATGCTAACTCAAAAAACTAATGGTTGTCTCCCTTAGCTAATAGACCTTTTTCACAGCAGACATTCTGACATGTTCCTCACCGACTTATATTCAAACACAAGAAAAGTGTGTTTCCTATACACTTTAGATACTCCACCAGATAGGCAGAAGTTGCACCAGCCCAGTGATCAATGTGAAGTGTCCACAGCTGTTATTGTGCTTAGATTTTACTGTGTTGAGTCATTACAATCAATTGTGTCAACCTGTATTTACCTAATAGCTAACATTGTCATTGAAAGTATCACAAAAATATCAGAAAAATCATACTGATAATAATTAGAATAACATAAGATTTATCACAGTCACTAAAGTTTATAATCAGAAAACCCTCTAAAACTAAACTACATCGAAAAATGTAATTACCTGTGAAAACGTCACCATCAGGACACATGCCAAGACTTCTTGGAAGGAAGCCACCTGTAAACATCTGGTCCTGAAAACTGCAGGGAGATCCTTGGAGTATAATTCAGCTCTGTGCTAGATAAGGAGATCTCACAACTCAAAATGTGCTCTAGAGAAAACCATTAAAGGGTTTAATGCCTTGTCTGGAGGACTTTCCTGGGGGCTTATCCTGTAAACAGTGAACTTTGTTCCAATATTCAACTCAATCTGAGACGCCTTTTAAGTGAAATAAAGAAAATTGGCTCAACAAAAATCATCTTGTAACACAAACTCAAGCTCTGTCTATTATTGAAGTCAGACACGGACATTCCGTGTGTCATGAGGACGCATTTTAGCCTTTTCGTGTGTCATTTGTACTCCACACAACAAAACTAACGGTAACGTCCGCAGTTAGGTTCAGGAAAAATGTCATTGTTGGGCTTAAAATAAATATGTAAACTAAGTAAAATATGTATGGAAACAACGTAATATAACTACTACAAACATAACAACATGTGACAAACTTCACTAACGTAGCTTACAAAACACCAATCCCGAACACCGGTCTACTGGTTAAAAGCCGTGTGTTTGTTGGACCCATCCACCTCCCCTCCCGCCCACCATAAGTAGTCTTTCTCACTTTTTATTCTACGTCACTAGTTGTTTTTCTTTTATCTGTTGGTTTCACAGCCTCTCCGTTAAAGACAAAAACAGTCTCAACAGTATTGTTAAAATCTGTTCTAAGAGTAGTGGTGTGAAACAGAGAGATTTGAATTCCTTTTGTAACCAGATCCTCCTTGAGGCTGAATGTATTTTAGCATCTTCTGGTCATCTTTCAAGTGAATTTTCTCTCTTGCCGTCAGGACGTCGTTATGGTTTACCAGTTGGTAAAACTAACTGCTATTCTAAATTGTTTATCCCCTCTGCAATCAGATTATTGAATGCTCCTTAGATTTTGTATTTCTTACGGACTTTTATCCTTTTACCATCACAGATCCTTTTATCCTTCATTAGACTGATCCTTCTATTGTTCTTATTCAGTCTGTTTATTTATTAGTTAGACTAATTTACTTCAGTAATCCTTTTGGGTCCTGATTTATATTTTTAACTTACATATATTGTTGTTGTTGTTGTGTGTCACTGTGTTTTATCTATGTTTTTATGCACAAGCTGCTCCAAACCAATTGCCCCTAGAGGGATTAATAAAGTTGTTTGAATTTAATTGAATTGAATTTAATAGCTCTGAGCGTGGCATATTTACACGGATGGGTTTACATTGGACTCAGTATCGCGTACAAATGACACGCCAAAAGCAAGAAAGGAGTTCGTATTGCATGCTAAATGATTTGTGCATTATCGTGGCATTCACACGCCTTTTTCGTGGGAACGGGCTGCTAAGTTGAACATTTAATTGAACATCCTACAGTTGCTCTATTCTACTGTGAAATATGTTGGTTGACTTGTGCCAGCTTTGGATATTTCTTCCCCTTTGTCTATATGTTGTAATCCGTGTTTGGTAGATTGAAAATATCCTGAATAACAAGATATGTCTGTGGTGTTTTCAGAACTGGTCATGTGTGTCGTCCCCAGCGTGACTTTGCCTTGTGTAGCTGCTAAGAAGACCTTGAGTCGGTGTCCTGAAGTGTCCTCACTCCTCACGTTGTCATGGTGTAATTGCGTTATCGTGCAAGGAGAACTAAAGGGCAGACTGCACAGGGTGTGTAGGACCACTGTACTGAGATGTGTAGTTTCAATCAAGTCTCATGACTTTGACGTTTCCTTTGGCTGCTCGCCTCAAAACATGTGATCACACGATGAGAGAATCGAAACCTTTACAGTGTTTTGGGATTATCAGCTGGAAGACATCGTCAGGAAGGATGCATCATAAACAGTGAAACCAACCAGAAGACACTACAGATCTGACAAAAAAAGATGCTGTGGTCAAACCTTTCTCAGCTTATTCACAAGTTTGTTTCTGTTCTTTCTAGTTTAGGGGGGCGTTACCGATTCTAACACCTGTCCTTATAGTGTTTAGGGGGCGTTACCTATACTAATAGCGGTCCTTATAGTGTTTAGGGGGCGTTACCTATTCTAATACCTGTCCTTATAGTGTTTAGGGGGCGTTACTTATTCTAATACCTGTCCTTATAGTATTTAGGGGGCGTTACCTATACTTATACCTGTCCTAATAGCGTTTAGGGGGCGTTACCTATTCTAACACCTGTCCCTATAGTGTTTAGGGGGCGTTACCTATTCTAGTACCTGTCCTTATAGTGTTTAGGGGGCGTTACCTATTCTAATACCTGTCCTTATAGTGTTTAGAGGGCGTTACCTATTCTAACACCTGTCCTTATAGTATTTAGGGGGCGTTACCTATTCTAATACCTGTCCTTATAGTGTTTAGGGGGCGTTACCTATTCTAATACCTGTCCTTATAGTGTTTAGAGGGCGTTACCTATTCTAACACCTGTCCTTATAGTATTTAGGGGGCGTTACCTATTCTAATACCTGTCCTTATAGTGTTTAGAGGGCGTTACCTATTCTAATACCTGTCCTTATATAGTGTTTTGGGGGTGTTACCTATGCTACTACCTTTCCTTATAGTGTTTAGGGGGCGCTACTTATTCCAATACCTGTCCTTATAGTGTTTAAGGTTCGTTACCTATACTAACACCTGTCCTTGTAGTGTTTAGGGGGCGTTACTTATTCCAAGAACTGTCCTTATAGTGTTTAGGGGGCGTTACCTATACTAACACCTGTCCTTATAGTGTTTAGGGGGCGTTACCTATACTAACACCTGTCCTTATAGTGTTTAGGGGGCGTTACCTATGCTAATACCTGTCCTTATAGTGTTTAGGGGGCGTTACCTATTCTAATACCTGTCCTTAGAGTGTTTAGGGGGCGTTACCTATTCTAATACCTGTCCTTATAGTGTTTAGGGGGTGTTACCTATTCCTCATACCTGTATTTATATAGTGTTTTGGGGGTGTTACCTATGCTACTGCCTTTCCTTATAGTGTTTAGGGGGCGCTACTTATTCCAATACCTGTCCTTATAGTGTTTAGGGGGCGTTACCTATTGTAACACCTGTCCTTATAGTGTTTAGGGGGCGTTACCTATACTAATACCGGTCCTTATAGTGTTTAGGGGGCGTTACCTATTCTAATACCTGTCCTTATAGTGTTTAGGGGGCGTTACTTATTCTAATACCTGTCCTTATAGTATTTAGGGGGCGTTACCTATACTTATACCTGTCCTAATAGCGTTTAGGGGGCGTTACCTATTCTAACACCTGTCCCTATAGTGTTTAGGGGGCGTTACCTATTCTAGTACCTGTCCTTATAGTGTTTAGGGGGCGTTACCTATTCTAATACCTGTCCTTATAGTGTTTAGAGGGCGTTACCTATTCTAACACCTGTCCTTATAGTATTTAGGGGGCGTTACCTATTCTAATACCTGTCCTTATATAGTGTTTTGGGGGTGTTACCTATGCTAATACCTGTCCTTATAGTATTTAGGGTGTGTTACCTATTCTGATACCTGTCCTTTTAGTGTTTAGGGGGTGTTACCTATTCTAATACCTGTCCTTATAGTGTTTTGGGGGTGTTACCTATGCTAATGCCTGTCCTTATAGTATTTAGGGAGCGTTACATATTCTAATACCTGTCCTTATATAGTGTTTTGGGGGTGTTACTGTACCTATTCTAATACCTGTCCTTATAGTGTTTAGGGGGCGTTACCTATTCTAATACCTGTCCTTATAGTGTTTAGGGGGCGTTACCTATTCTAATACCTGTCCTTAGTGTTTAGGGGGCGTTACCTATGCTAATACCTGTCCTTATAGTATTTAGGGGGCGTTACCTATTCTAATACCTGTCCTTATATAGTGTTTTGGGGGTGTTACTGTACCTATGCTAATACCTGTTCTTATAGTGTTTAGGGGGCGTTACCTTTTCTAATACCTGTCCTTATAGTGTTTACGGGGCGTTACCTATTCCTCATACCTGTATTTATATAGTGTTTTGGGGGTGTTACCTATGCTACTACCTTTCCTTATAGTGTTTAGGGGGCACTACTTATTCCAATACCTGTCCTTATAGTGTTTAAGGTTCGTTACCTATACTAACACCTGTCCTTGTAGTGTTTAGGGGGCGTTACTTATTCCAAGACCTGTCCTTATAGTGTTTAGGGGGCGTTACCTATACTAACACCTGTCCTTATAGTGTTTAGGGGGCGTTACCTATACTAACACCTGTCCTTATAGTGTTTAGGGGGCGTTACCTATGCTAATACCTGTCCTTATAGTGTTTAGGGGGCGTTAATCATTCCAATACCTGTCCTTATATTGTTTAGGGGGCGTTACCTATTCTCATACCTGTCCTTATATAGTGTTTTGGGGGTGTTACCTATGCTAATACCTTTCCTAGTGTTTAGGGGGCGTTACCTATTCTAAAACAAGTCCTCATAGTGTTTAGGGGCGTTACCAATTCTAATACCTGTCCTTGTAGTGTTTAGGGGACGTTACCTATACTAATACCTGTCCTTATAGTGTTTAGGGGGCGTTAACAATTCTAGTTCCTGTCCTTATAGTGTTTAGGGGGCGTTACTTATTCCAATACCTGTCCTTATAGTGTTCAGGGGGCGTTATCTATTCTCATACCTGTCCTTAGTGTTTTTTGGGTGTTACCTATGCTAATACCTGTCCTAGTGTTTAGGGGGCGTTACCTATACTAACACCTGTCCTTATAGTGTTTAGGGGGCGTTACCTATACTAATACCTTTCCTTATAGTGTTTAGGGGGCGTTACCTATACTAATACCTGTCCTTATAGTGTTTAGGAGGCGTTAACAATTCTAGTACCTGTCCTTATAGTGTTTAGGCGACGTTACTTATTCCAATACCTGTCCTTACAGGGTTCAGGGGGTGTTACCTATTCTAACACCTGTCCTTATAGTGTTTAGGGAGCGTTACCTAGACTAATACCTGTCCTTATAGTGTTTAGGAGGCATTACCTACTCTAATACCTGTCCTTATATAGTGTTTAGGGGGTGTTACCTATCCTAACACCTGCTCTTATATAGTGTTTAGGGGGTGGTACCTATACTAACACCTGTTCTATAGTGTTTAGAGGTTGTTACCTATCCTAACACCTGCTCTTATATAGCGTTTAAGGGGTGTTACCTATGCTAACACCTGTCCTTATAGTATTTAGGGGGTGTTGCTAATACCTGTCTTTATAGTGTTTAAGGGGCGTTACCTGTACTAATACCTGTCCTTAAAGTGTTTAGGGGGCGTTAACTGTACTTATACCTGTCCTAATAGCGTTTAGGGGGCGTTACCTATTCTAACACCTGTCCTTATAGTGTTTAGGGGGCGTTACCTATTCTAATACCTGTCCTTATATAGTGTTTTGGGGGCGTTACCTATGCTAATACCTGTCCTTATAGTATTTAGGGTGTGTTATCTATTCTGATACCTGTCCTTTTAGTGTTTAGGGGGTGTTACCTATGCTAATACCTGTCCTTATAGTGTTTAGGGAGCGTTACCTATACTGATACCTGTCCTTATAGTGTTTAGGAGGCGTTACCTACTCTAATACCTGTCCTTATAGTGTTTAGGGGGCGTTACCTATTCTAATACATGTCCTTATAATATTTAGGGGGCGTTACCTATTCTAATACCTATCCTTATAGTGTTTAGGGGGCGTTACCTATTCTAATACCTGTCCTTATAGTGTTTAGGGGGCGTTACCTATTCTAATACATGTCCTTATAGTATTTAGGGGGCGTTACCTATTCTAATACCTATCCTTATAGTGTTTAGGGGGCGTTACCTATTCTAATACCTGTCCTTATAGTGTTTAGGGGGCGTTACCTATTCTAATACATGTCCTTATAGTATTTAGGGGGCGTTACCTATTCTAATACCTATCCTTATAGTGTTTAGGGGGCGTTACCTATTCTAATACCTGTCCTTATAGTGTTTAGGGGGCGTTACCTATTCTAATACATGTCCTTATAGTATTTAGGGGGTGTTACCTATTCTAATACCTATCCTTATAGTGTTTAGGGGGCGTTACCTATTCTAATACCTGTCCTTATAGTGTTTAGGGGGCGTTACCTATTCTAATACATGTCCTTATAGTATTTAGGGGGCGTTACCTATTCTAATACCTATCCTTATAGTGTTTAGGGGGCGTTACCTATTCTAATACCTGTCCTTATAGTGTTTAGGGGGCGTTACCTATTCTAATACATGTCCTTATAGTATTTAGGGGGCGTTACCTATTCTAATACCTATCCTTATAGTGTTTAGGGGGCGTTACCTATTCTAATACCTATCCTTATAGTGTTTAGGGGGCGTTACCTATTCTAATACCTGTCCTTATAGTGTTTAGGGGGCGTTACCTATTCTAATACCTATCCTTATAGTGTTTAGGGGGCGTTACCTATTCTAATACCTGTCCTTATAGTGTTTAGGGGGCGTTACCTATTCTAATACCTGTCCTTATAGTGTTTAGGGGGCGTTACCTATTCTAATACCTGTCCTTATAGTGTTTAGGGGGGGTTACCTATTCCTCATACCTGTATTTATATAGTGTTTTGGGGGTGTTACCTATGCTACTACCTTTCCTTATAGTGTTTAGGGGGCGCTACTTATTCCAATACCTGTCCTTATAGTGTTTAAGGTTCGTTACCTATACTAACACCTGTCCTTGTAGTGTTTAGGGAGCGTTACTTATTCCAAGACCTGTCCTTATAGTGTTTAGGGGGCGTTACCTATACTAACACCTGTCCTTATAGTGTTTAGGGGGCGTTACCTATACTAACACCTGTCCTTATAGCGTTTAGGGGGCGTTACCTATGCTAATACCTGTCCTTATAGTGTTTAGGGGGCGTTACTCATTCCAATACCTGTCCTTATATTGTTTAGGGGGTGTTACCTATTCTCATACCTGTCCTTATATAGTGTTTTGGGGGTGTTACCTATTCTAAAACCAGTCCTCATAGTGTTTAGGGGCGTTACCAATTCTAATACCTGTCCTTGTAGTGTTTAGGGGACGTTACCTATACTAATACCTGTCCTTATAGTGTTTAGGGGGCGTTAACAATTGTAGTACCTGTCCTTATAGTGTTTAGGGGGCGTTACCATCTGTCTTATAATGTTTTAGGGGCGTTACCTATTCTAATACCTGTCCTTATAGTGTTTAGGGGGCGTTACCATCTGTCTTATAATGTTTTAGGGGCGTTACCTATTCTAATACCTGTCCTTATAGTGTTTAGGGGGCGTTACCTATTCTAAAACCTGTCCTTATAGTGTTTAGGGGGCGTTACCATCTGTCCTTATTATGTTTTAGGGGCGTTACCTATCCTAATACCTGTTCTTATAAATGTTTTAGGGGTATTACCTATGCTAATACATGTCCTTTAGTACTTAGGGGCTGTTACCTATGCTAACACCTGCCCTTTAGTGTTTAGGGGTTCTTACCAAAGCTAATAATAAATAATCAGCCACACGCCTCCAATTTATGATCAAGTGGGATTCATCATTCAGCACACCTGGGTAAGAGCAGATTTGGATGGTTATCAATGTTTGGTGCATCTGGACTTGACTTCTGTTATTTTTTCTCTTAACAGAAAATTAAGAGAAAATATAAAATTGTAGGTATTTCATAATGTTTATTAGTCTTTTCAGATATTCTCTAAGTAGTATTTCACGAGATACATTTAATAGACTTTTTCTTATGTAACGTGATGCTACTGTATACCTCTATGCTCCACATAAATGTCCTTACCTCTATTTCACTCACCAGGGTATTGAGGCCACTTGTCAGTAGTGAGTGAAACTGCTTTTACTTTAGCTGTTAGAGTACCACCATGTGGAGAAAAAGTGTGGTGCTCGCTTTAACTGCAGAGAGGAGAGCTTCAGACAGATTATTTTTCAGATTTTTCTCTCTCATCCCTTCTTCTTTCTTGTGTAATACTGTAGTTTTACCCTTTCAGACCTGTCTTATTTACATGAACAACATGAACACAGTATGAGAGGGGGAAAACACAATTCGATTGAATTGCTCAAAACTTTTGGTGACGGGTCGTGAGGAGATATTGCTTCATATTAATGGGTCACAAGAAAAAAGGGTTAGGAACCACTATCATATATTTTTTCAGTAATAAATATTCAAAAATCTAAGCCAACAGTTTTAGTTCCATATCCTAAATGCAGACAAACAACCATATTTACTGAAAATCATCAGCAATTGTGAAAATCAGCCGTTATTTCATATTTTAATGAAATAAACAGAAGAAATTCAAAGTGAAGTCAACACTACAGTTAATAGTGGTTGGCTTCTCATTTGTATTTGGCGCCCTCTGGTGAACATGTTTAGCTACAGCAATAACCAGCTGAAAAAGCCACCTTAGAAAACCCACAGGGACTGTATTGTTGAACCCCAAACTATGAGCATAGCCCCACACAGCCTTCAACTTGATCACCCCTGTCTGACACGGCTTTCAGCTGCATGATAGTCAACCCTCTGTAAGCTCCAAGGTCATGCTGTCTGTCTGACCCTGAACCCCAAACATCCAGACATCGAAGAGAAAATTGTCCCTGAGGGAATGAATGAGAGATAACCAGAAAGAATATCTTCTTCTTTTTTTCTTATTATCATAGCTTATGCTTTATGTTCCTAAACTCAGGCCCTGAAGTCATGTTTGACTATAAGATGAACTCTTCACTGCTCTGACATTTATGCGTAGCAGGGCTGGAAACATGTGACTAACCCATAAACAATTACACTGTGTCAAAATGCAACTCATATCTATTCTACAATTTCACGGTCATTCGAAAGACAAAGAACTTTTTTTTCTGTGAAACAAGAAGGAAAATAAAACAGCAAATAACTGTCTCATTGACGTCATGAATTATAATCAAACAGACCTTAAAGTCTGGGTAAAGCAAATAAATTAATATGCGTTCTGAGTTTGTCACACCACAGAAAAATGTCTTATTAACCACACAGCCAAATTTGAATGAGTATATAAAGTAGGCCTGTCACATTATCAGATTTTCACTGCACGATTATCTAGGCCAAATAATTCATGATAACGATATTATCGCAATATCTAGAAAAATAATTAAAAAAATGCTATAAGTCAAATTCAGCTTTAACTTTGTTTATAGTGTGTTTTGTTTCTTTTTTGGTAAATTAATTACACTCAAAATACGAGTGTAGGGAGGTGGAGAGAGAGTCTGCAACCATAACTGTACAAAAGCATGATTTAAGAGGTGCTGGATTATTTACACAATATTATCATATGTGTATTATTAACATGATAACAATATTTTATTTTTTAAATATCATTAAACATCGTCAATACCGGTATATCGCAACAACCCTAATATAAAGTATATAAAAATAAGTTTCAAAATCGTGAAAAAACAAGCACTATTTTTTTCTCTGAAACGCTCTGTCCACTGAATGCTCTGAAACCATGTGACAACCGTGAGGGTTGATTAGGCTACTTACGACATGTTGGCAATCTTACACTGCTGCATGCTACTGTTGTAGAATATTAATGCTCTATGGGCAGAACATGCCGGCCGAGCGGGCTAACTTCTGCTTTAGCTCTATGCTAACTCGAATGGGGATGAAATAATTATATCGTGCGGCTCTTCTAGACTTTCCAAATGTTATCAGACCGAATCGATTAAATTCAAATAGTGAAAGGAGTCATTTCGCGGGGGTTGTGACGCTCAAAACAATTTATCCACCGTTCTAGGCGAAGCTTATGACGTAAGCACAAGTTAACTAAATTGGTTGTGATTGGCCAGTGAGCCCAGTCCTGGAGCACGCACGCAGCACGTTCTCATACACACCCCGACTGACAGGCACACAGAGATATAAACTTTCTTTTGACGGTCCACTGGGATTTGTCCCGGTATATGCCAGATGGCCAGTTCACCACTGCTAGCAATCTGTACGCTGTGGTAAATAAGTGTTGTAACTCACAATTGAGTGGAGAACAACTGATGCTATGTGCTCTAGTTAGTGTTAGGGGAGGGGTTACACTAACGATGGCTCCAGTGCGTCATTGAGCCATGACTTCAGGCTGTTCTTTCCACATGTTTTAAGCACTTATTTTCTAACATGTACAATGTGTTTAAAAACAAATCTCTGATTTTACTTTATACTTTTTACGTCTGCTGCTGATGTACTGCTGCCGCAGTAGCTCTTGAATGGAGGCAGGCGCCTGACCGTGCAAGGCTCTAAACGTGAACTGGAGTCTAAATTTGATGGGAAGCCAGTGTAAAGAAATCAGAATGGGATGAACATGAGACCTTTTGGAGGTCAAAAGCTTGGCAGCAGCATTTTGCGCCACTTGAAGGTGATTCAGGGAAGTCTTGTTAAGGCAAGTGAAAAGAGAATTGCAGTAGTCAAGATGGGAGGAAATAAACGCATTAATACTCCTTTCAGCTGGGGACACCATTGCAAGATTTACCTGAACGTTGAGGCTGTGGAAGGATTTGCGATTGACATAATCTGCTTCATTTTCACCCAGACAGGCGGAGATGGGAATATGGGTGAAATATATTGCACCTAGCACTCTGGGGAACCCTAGGAAGAGAGTAGGCTGCATTTACTATAGGCCTGTAAAAGTATACGTCATAGAGTCTACATTATTTATAGATCAAGTAGTCACATAGGTTAATGCCTACCTGCCATGTTATAAAAGCCCTCTTTTATGGTCTGCGTAATCAGGGAACACAATAAAGCCATCTAGTAGCTCTGTCAGAGCACGAGCCACCTTGTGTTTATAGCGCTGCAGACTGTATTTTTGCTCAGGTTCTCTACATCACCGCATCACAGCATACAGAAAGTACCTGGAGCAAAGTAGCGCAGTGCAATGCATACAGTCTGCGGCAATGTAAGTGCATGGCTCCGACGTGTCGCACTGGCAACATACGGCTCAAGAAGCTGACACAGATATGTCAGTCCCTCAGTTGAGAATCTATACCGCTCGTACAGGTAATCATCGGGGAATGCTAGAAGTTTTTTCGGGTCCCTGAAGACTCTTGCCCTCCTAAGAGACCCTCTAACGATCCGCGCACCTAACTCAACAGAATCTTCTAGAAATGGTGAGGTCATTTTCCAAGAGACGTGATTGGTCAGTAGGCGGTGCTTTTATACGCCTTGATCTCTTATCTCGAATATAACCCGCTCTGGAGCAGGTTAGGTGTTCAGCATAAGTTACCATGACGATCTACCCCAGTAATAAGTGAACCACCGTCGTAGGACGGAAAACCCAGGGTTAACCCTGAAGTAACCTCGCTAATTCCAAATCCTGCTTCGTGGTACAGGCCCCTGGTTGAAAGCCCTGTGTTTGTTTGGCCTGTGTCCTGTGTTTGTTCCACCTCCTCTCCCACCCACCATAAGCAGTCTTTCTCACTTTTGATTCTACGTCACGAGCATATTCAGTAGCATATTCACGCGGATGCGTTTACATTGCAGTCAGTACAGACTACATGCTGTGAAAAGACACGCAAAAAGCAAGAACAGAGTTGTTATTGCACGCAAAGTGACTTACAAATTGCTGTGCCATTTGGTGAGACCGGGCTGCGAGACCAAGACAGATCTCGAGCACTACAACAGTGGCTCTTACTTTAGCTGCAACATAAATGTTACATAACACACACATGACCACAGATGCTTATAGTGAAGAAGACAAGCTAGCGTTACAGCAAGCTAAAGCTATAACGTTATTATCAATGAGTATGGAAGCACAGAGACGAAACTCCGGTGTTTTTTTTTACAACAGCCGGTGCCGCCATTTTGGACTGAAAACGCTTATTGTATTTATAATATTTTATTGTTCAACACAGGCCATTTCGGTAGAATATGACAATAGAATCGAAATTATTTTATTTTACTTATGTACGGCACTTGTTAGGCGGACGTTTTACTGGCGTACGGGGGTCGCTTTCAGTCCAAAATGGTGGAAGCGTTGCTTTGCTGCTGAGTGCTGATGTAGCAATGGAACGAACAGTTGACTTTCACTTCTTGGCAATATACGTTCTTTGTTATTATCGTAACATAAAGTCAGCTAGTTAGATAATATTACATTTCTTGGGGACACTCCATTATTCCGAAACCCCAATAGTCCGAAAAATGTCCCATTGGACTAAAAGCCTGTTTGTCGGACAGCCCTGTTATCCTGAAAACAGACGTCCATTGTTCTGAAAATACACACTCTCTGGGCAACAGACAGAAGCATCTCACCCCAGCTTACCCTTCGTGCCACCACAGTTCGTGGTTGTTTCACGGATTTCTGTGAGATCATGTTGGTTATCCGGGTGTCACAGTGACAAGAGATGTCTTTTTGTATAATGTAATACAACAGAAACATATGGATGGAGAAAAAAAACAGGGCAGAACCTTGGGAGACCCCACAGCCGATTGGGGCTGAGGATGAAGACATTGAGGTTGAATAAACATAAGCATGCATTAGCTGTTTTTAGTTTCACGGGGGGGTTGAATGACCAGACACGAAAGTTGCATCAAAGCAGAGCTGGTGGTATTGTTTAGATCACACATTGATGAGATAGATAATTTGGAAAAGGAACTATCTGTACTATTCTGCATTAGGTCCTGTGAATAACTCATTATCCTGGGGAGAGAACACACAATGTTGCTTTGAATTGTGCTTTTGTGTGCAGACAACTGTCCTTGTAATGAGTCGCATCCTTGCACATCAACCTGCAAAATTAATTTGTATGCTTCAACCAGTTATGGAGCAGAGAGACACGGGTAGTCTCTTCCAGTCAGTCCTGCATGAAGCAAAACACATCTGATAAGCCATATTTTATAACTCCACAGTCTGTGCAACGCATTATGGTTATTTGATGTGTTAAATGGAGATTTTTCTCACTGTATGTTTATGTGAGAGATTGTTGCTGGTAATTATAAATGAGGAAGTATCCTAAAAGATATATTTCACCACAAAAAAAAACTAAATCATACTGAAACAAGACAATTCTTAACCCAATGCCGGAATTAAATGATACTCAGCAGGATGCCAGACCTACGAAAAACCAGTTTGAAAAGTCGAAAAACTATGTTTGTTACACTGCCAAAAATAGGTTTCGGACTACTGCTGCATTGTGAAATCCTTTGTGAAGGTATTCAACAGTTTCAACTCACGCAAGTGGGAGGAAGGTGAAGAAACAGTCTGGAAAAGAAGGCACCAATTTTAGAGCCAAGTTTCAGAATGGAAATGGCTGAATCACAACTCATGCTTCCTGTTTTCTGTGGCTGCAATAGTTGAGCTACATTTACTATCTTGGAAATTCAAGCTTCTAAAGGAAAATGGAGGTAAACCCTTATAGTCATATTATCAATATGTTCCATATATATTTATAGTATAGTACATATGCAGTAAATTCAGGGATCTTTGCTTTGCGGTACATTAAAAAACATGAAAAATACACACAATTTCCTCACAAGATTAACTGTAATTAAAATTTCCATGGCGACAATATAGCACAGTAAAACAACATTTTTACAAGAAATAAACACACTAAACACTTCATTTTACAGGTCTGCAAATTTCATGGTAATGAGGTTATAATTAGCAAGTAACCTATTTGAAATTTCTTTGGAATTACTGCCAAATTACTCCAATATTTACCTCAAAATTTATCGAAAGTTACTTTATTATAAACATTATTTAATAATTATATTCCGCTATTTCCCAATAGTTGGTAATTTATTTAATACATTTCCAGGAAAAGAATACAAAAAATAATTGATATGCTTTATTTCCATGTCTGCTGATGAATAAATAATAATTAGCAAATAACTTATTTGAAATTTCTTAAAAAAACTCCCTGAATCATTACGTCAGCTACCAGGTTACATTTGTGTAGACAATAAGTCACACAATGGTGAGATTTATGGTTACATTTGTGTAGACAATAAGTCACACAATGGTGAGATTTGTGCCTGATCAGAAGTGTCTTCTATTAGTTTTGGTTTTCCACCTCCAATGAAGAGCAGCGCACAGCCGCTTCTCAAGCGTAAGGGCCCTATTTTAACCATTATATGCTATTTTAGCATATAATTATTAAATAATGTTTATAATAAAGTAATTTTCGATATATTTTGAGGTAAATATTGGGGTAATTTGGCAGTAATTCCAAAAAAAAATTCAAATAGGTTACTTGCTAATCATCACCTAATTACCAAGAAATTTGTGGACCTGTAAAATTGTGTTACCAAATAAATTTGTTTTTTATTCCCATATGAGTCTGACCTCATTCAGGGTAGAAACCATAGTAAGCTAAAACGGAAACGACACTGACCCTGTGGAGTAAATATCACGGTTTGTTTCACGGTTCAGAGGTGGTATTACCACTGTGAAACAAACCTGTGTGTAAAAGCTCAGCAGACACAGAAGCACATCCATTGATTATACTCATTATGCTTTTCATTTTCAGTACAGTTACTCCAGTAAGAGTTCCTCACACTGATGCTTATTTCAGCATAATAACATTCTGTGATCACAGATTATTTTATGAGTAGTTTGTAAATGAATAATAGGCTGAAAATATAATGTTGAAGTAGATATTTGGCTGTTTTTATGCATACTTTTATGAATTTTTTTCAAATGATTTAAAGTACAATATTTCAAATGGGCTTTCATGGAAGAATATTTACGCAAATGGACAAAACGATGCCA
Organism: Sebastolobus alascanus; assembly: GCA_916701645.2. NCBI lineage: Eukaryota > Metazoa > Chordata > Actinopteri > Perciformes > Sebastidae > Sebastolobus > Sebastolobus alascanus. Next base: position 2,095,533 of record CAKAOJ020000194.1, read on the forward strand.
AAACAGGTCGAGAGTTGATTAAATATAAGGCTACAGCCAGGAGATAGTTAGTTTATTAGCACAGAGGATGGAAGAGACAGAACAGTCACTGGGACATCACCCATTGGTTTATGGACTGCCGTTTTGAAGCCTCGAATTTGGCATTTTGGCCTTTGCCATCTTGGTTTTTGCCCGTCGCCATCTTGTTCTTTTGCAACCAGAAGTGACTCGAGAGGGTGGAGCTAAGTACAACTGAACGATGAATAAGACATTTTCAGGTGACCAAAAAGGTTATAATTAACTTTCATGAACTGAAAACACACTGTGAAAGGGTTAAAGTTCGAAGACGAAAACACGGACAACTCCCAGACAGGACAACGCCGTGGTATCGACCTGTCAATCACAAGGTTGCCACGCCCTAAAGCAGACCCTGCTTTATGGTCTATTTGACTCTAAATGGGACCATAATTTACTAAATGAACATCATGCTGTATTGAAGAAAACTTGAAACCTGCGATTGAGACCATAAACTCATGTTTACTGAGGTAATAAATCAAGTGAGAAGTAGGTTCATTTTCTCATAGACTTCTATACAATCAGACTTCTTTTTGCAACCAGAGGAGTCGCCCCCTGCTGGCTTTTAGAGATAATGCAAGTTTAAGGCACTTCAGCTTTGGCTTCACTTTTCAGACCCCGGAGTTGCCCACTGGTAGCATGTAATCGACCTTTTGAGGTGCTAGTGCTAGACTGAGCCAAGCCCACTGCTTCCTCCGGCGTCCAGTCTTCATGTTAAACTAAGCTAACGGATTCTGGCTGTAGCCTTATATTTAAAGGACAGATTAGAGTGGTATGGATCGTCTTATCTTACTCTCGGCAGAAAAGCAAATAATATTTCCCAAAATGTCTATAACTATTTCTTCAAATTGATTTCTCAAACTATTTTGTACTGTACTTTGGATTCTGCAGCTTGTTTGAGTGTCAGAAAATAGTGTTTTAAATCACTTGTGGACTAATACACAGTGTTGCCAACTTGGCGACTTTGTGCAGAGAAAGGCAGTCAGCCGACACAACCACTAAGCTTTATGCAAAAGGTGACCAATGACATCACCAATATGCAAATGAGAGTATGTCATCATCTTACAACTTTTAGCAACTTTTGGAGCTACTGCTCGCTTCTTTCATTAGAAAAGAGTTGGCAACACTGCCTTTTTTCTCTCCAAAAACACAGTTGTGGTGTTCTTAGGTATTCTTGGAAAATGCCTTAAAGTAACTCAACTACAAAATCCTTTTTTTTTTTTTTTTTTTAAACATTTGATCTTTCTGCCTTTCTTTCTTGTTCACACTTTTCACCAAATAGCCAGCCATACAGTGGGAAGGTATCTACAGTATGTTCCCAGGGTCCTATGTTCCCCACTTAATATCCTCTTAATAGGACTATAAAACCCTACAGAATTATGATGGTTTTATGTTCTCAGCAATGTATATTTCCCTGGGTTAATATGTTGAAATCCCCCACCTACAGCTTATAGCCTACTGATGTTATACTCTTTGAAACCGACGCCCTCAAATTTGCGGCCAAGACAGTTATTTTTTTCTTCAGACACTAATATCTCCACAGTGGCTGAATGGATTTTTACCATTCAAACTGCATTTGAAACGTCCATCTCCCTTCAGTCACAACTGCGAAGATAGCCTTTACCAACCTCTTAAAATGTTAGTTTATATCAAGGGCATCGGACCCTACGGGCACTGGGAACGGATGACCCCGATACGGTCATGGTCCTGCAGACACTGAGATAGTGTTAGAACTTATCAAACCCCTTAGCTAAAATATTCAATAATCCACGGCTCAGTTAGCTCAATTCACCAGCAGCAGTGAATGGAGGTAGTGTGTTAAATAACTGCTCCTGTTGCAAAACTACAGAACTGCTTGTCCTCCTTCCCTAAACTCGTATGTCCAATCAAACCACAAAAGCCGAGACATCTGGGACTTTGTGTCAACTTGCAAGTGAGACATTATTGAGTCACACCAGGAAGTCCTGACATCCTAAACAGCTTTAAAAAGGACCTCATTCCTTAAACCGCAGCAGTAGTGAAGTGGGGACCCTTGAATCACTCACTAACATGAAAATAAAAAGGTAAGAAACCTCGTTCTTTATGTGGCACATGATTTTTTTCAGGTTACCTGTTTCAGATACTACTGTCATGGTATAGCGACCGTTTTATAAAAATAACATTTTTTAATCATATTTGCTCTAATCTCGCCTACTTCAACTTTAACTGATGGGTGTTTATGAGCAGCTGGGCAAGTGTGTTATGCTTGAGCTCGTAACATTCTCACATCCTAACAATTGGCAACACATCAGCTGTGTGTCTGAGCTAAACATGCACGCTAATCATTTTCAACGGCCCCTTTTAAATGCTGACTGTAGAGAATCGGCATTCTCTGCTTTTAACACAATGAATAGGCCCATGCTTGGAGAGGGCCATCTAAATTTTACAAACATTAGTCAGTGGGACTGATTTCGCTGCGGACGCCGTGCCTTTACTCACAACGTCCCAAAATGCCACGACGTGATTGACAATATTAGTGGGTCAAGGCGTTGCTGTATGGTCAGGAAATGTCAATGGATGCAACAAATCAGTGTTCTGCCTGTTGAGGGAAAGAATGAGCAGTAAACAGTCAACAGTAGTCTGCTGAGTCATGTGTACGGTATGTGCAGCTATGACTCTGCAAATTGGTTATACCCTAAATTTTTGTTTGGTTTAGATCAGGAGTGGGCGACATGTTTTTTCCTGACCTAGATAAAGTCGGCGAAGGACCACACATTGCATTGCATAGAAAACCTTTTCTTACAGCTGTATGTGCACTCTGAGGTTACAGTGAAACGATTACTTACATACAACAATCCAATTAAATGCAGTATCAACTTTAAATTAGCCTATGCATCTTGTCAATTGTCTGGTTTGTACCACTGCAAAAGTCACTGATGAAACACAAAGACTTGAAACTTAACTTGGACTTGCAAAAAATGACTTGTGAGCATCTCTGCTTTTTAGTTCATGAAAGTATACTTTAACTTATAGTACTTAGCCAATGATTTATGTATTACATAAAGAGACTTGCTCCTTTTGCTATTTGACTTGATGATTTGTGATGAAATTAAAAAAATAATAGTAAAATGTGTTGTTCTCTCATGCCTTCACGGTGAACGGATATTCCAAAAACTTGATGAATTGGAGTAAATTCATATCAATAAATCCTTTTACAAACTCTCACACACTTTAATAGGCTACTCTATCAAAAAGTAAGCACAACTACAAGCCAAGTATTTATTTCTGTAGGCCTATAAGACAAGAATACTTAATTATACTGTTCTTAAGTATATCTTGATCTTAAGTAAGTAGGCCTATAAGCCAAATATACTTTTCACTTTTCAGTATAAGCCAAGTATACTTAGACTTTTCTGTATACTTGTCAGTATAAACCGAATATACTTAGACTTTTCTGTATACTTGTCAGTATGAGCCAAGTATACTTGGACTTTTAAGTAAACTTGTCAGTATGAGCCAAATATAGTTAGACTTTTAAGTATGCTTGTCAGTATGAGCCAAGTATACTTAGACTTTTCTGTATACTTGTCAGTATAAGCCAAGTATACTTAGACTTTTCTGTATATTTGTCAGTATAAGCCAAATATACTTAGACTTTTCTGTATACTTGTCAGTATAAGCCAAGTATACTTAGACTTTTAAGTATACTTGTCAGTATAAGCCAAGTATACTTAAGTATACTTCTGTTAAGTACATAAAAAGTAAAGTGAAAGTATACTCTCTTATTTTAAGTTCAAAAGAAGTACACTAATAGCACACCTGAATAAACTTCATTTTGATAAGGGACATTGCATTATATAAACATGGACTCAAGGCAGACTGCTTAACAATGATCAAAATGTAATAGTTATCATTAGAGCTGCATCACTGAATGAAGAAAATATCAATATTCAGACACTAATTATGAACAATTACATTGTCATATACATGAATAGGCCAATATACATTAAATATTTTTACTCAAATCATTTTATGCTCTGTAAAAAACTGTCTCAGAGAGTTACAGAAGTAGTGTAACTCTCTGAGACAGTTTTTACTTTACTCAAACTACCACTACAGTACAGACCTGCGTAACTAGATGGAGAAAAGATTAGGCTAATATTTACCATTCATGAACAAACACACACTGTCTGAATGAATACGTGAATATATTAATTCATTTTCTGTTGTGTTTTACTTATGTAACTGTGTAACTAACCTATGAGAATGAATTATAACTGTGAGATATTTATGAATGACACCTTGTGTCATGAAAAGCCTTGACTACGCATGTAAATTAGCCTAATGCGAACAATTGAGACGGTCACCTCTTTTCAGAAATCTCTGGCGTCATGTCTGATGTTGAAATACGCAGCACAGAAGACAGATGATCTGTGGCGTGACTTGTTGTAGTTTATCGCAGAAAAAAGTTTGTTGGCACTCATACATGGAGCCAAACAATCCACATCCACATCCTCTGTGCATGCGCAGGTTTGGACACTGTGTTTCCTTCAGTGAGTCGTAGAAGTTGTCCAGTGTGGACGTAGTGAGCAACTGGATGTCAGTCAGTTCTATTTGTGCATTCGGGGGTGTTTTCTTACTATCGAATGAAAGGGGACAGGACACCAGTTCTCGTTCAGTCGTAGCAAAGTCAGAGAAATGCCGGTTGACCTGGTTGTGGAGGTCTGTGAACGTCTGTCGGTATGGTTTAAAAAGTGAAGCCAATGCTGAATTGCCTTAAACTTGCATTCGTTCTAACAGCCAGCAGAGGGCGACTCCTCTGGTTGCAAAAATAAGTCTGATTGTATAGAAGTCTATGAGAAAATGGGCCTACTTCTCACTTGATTTATTACATCAGTAAACATTGTGAACATGAGTTTATGGTCTCAATCACTAGTTTCAAGTCTTCTTCAATACAGCGTGATGTTCATTTAGTAAATTATGGTCCCATTTAGAGTCAAATAGACCATAAAGCAGGGGATGCTTTAGGGCGTGGCTACTTTGTGATTGGCAGGTCGCTACCACGGTGTTGTCCGGTCTGGGAGTTGTCCGTGTTTTCGTCTTACAACTTTAACCCTTTCACAGTGTGTTTTCAGTTCATGAAAGTTAATTATAACATTTTTGGTTGCATGAAAAGTCTGTCTTATTCAGTGTTTGGTTGTACTTAGCTCCACCTTCTCGTGTCACTTCCAGTTGCAAAAAACCCAGGCCAAAATGCTGAACTCGAGACTTCAAGACGGCAGTCCACAAACCAATGGGTGACGTCATGGTGACTACGTCCACTTCTTATATTCAGTCTATGGTCCAATCTAAATGTAGACAGCGCCCTACTGGCAGTACAGACTCATTGCAGTCATTCGCCTCGAGATTCATTAACACAATGCTGCATTTTATTGATTGTTTTGGGGGGAAGTCATTTTTTCTGTTCCTTTGAGACCATTACAGGCAGAATTAAGACGGTTCCGGCCCTGGGGCTGTATGTTGCTCATGTGTGGTTTACATATTGCAGATACTTAGTTTTGAATTTCAAGTGACTAATATACTTCCTAATATAGATGTGAGGAACAAGGTAACCACATATGCGTAGAGCATGACTCACACTATTTCTCTCTTCTTCTTTTTTTGGGCCAGTTGTGCTGACTTGTGTCTTCATACATACAGTATATTCACTTTCAATGAACATTATTCATGAATATAAATGAAAATAATATAAACTGTGTGTTTAATATCTTTAGGCATCCAGGGACAGGTTCTGTCACTAAAAGTGTAAGCGTGCAGCCCTAACAGGAGCAAGAAAACTTACATAGGAGATAATTAGCATAGACTGGAAGAGACCCTTATTTGATTTCTTGCTGAGAGTTGATGAAAAGATTGATACCTTTGTCCTACAGCCAGCATGCAGTTAGTTTAATATAACATGACTGGAAACAGGAGAAAACAGCAAGCTTGGCCACAGATTAAAAAAAATCCAGCAACCAGCACCTCTAAAGCCCACTAATAAATATTTAATAAACACACCTTGTTTACTCAATCCGTAAAAATTAACAAGTGCTTTGGATCAATAATCAATATTAAAGGTTACTGATAACAATTTTATGTTGACAAATAATAAAAAAAAAAATTATACATCTACAAGAGCTTTTAGAAAGGTACTGAATAAAAGTATGGCTTTCCTTGAAAAAAAATGATTATGATTGTGAATTAATCATTTTAAAAACTTTGGTGGGTCCAAAATGAATGTTTTGTTTATCTCTGTGGAAGATGTCTGACGTTTGGTTCCCACTTCTAACAAGGTGTGACATCTAGAGACTGAATGTTATCAATGTTATCAATAGCACCTTTAAGTGCATGAAAGTCAATATGCAGAACGGCTGGACAAACACTGAATATTACAAAAGTATCCAGAAAATTACTTTGACTCTCTGACACACTGCAGGTGCAGATTTCTGTGAGCTAATTAGGATATTCTTGGGTTTCAAAAAAAAGAAAAGATCATTGAGTTTCTTTGCTATAGTGCTGAAGCGTTGCCATTGGTGATGTAGAAGCGATAGCTACCGACCAGCGCTAGATTTGACATACCAGCCTAATTAGTGCGATTATCGCACAGCTGCACAGGCTGAGAGGATTTGAAGTGGTTTTATCAAAAGGATCATTTTCCCGGGGAATGCCTCATCCCGACAGCGTGTGCACTGCCAGATCCATTTCGGTTTGGGATGTGCAGGCGCTGTCCGCTCACATATGCTGCAGATTTGAAAGGGTGAACTCAGGAGTGGACAGGAGGAGAGTAATGGAAGCACAGTGTATTATTGCACATGAGTAAAGCTGTGAAGTCATTAGGTGCATTGTGTTTTCCAAAGAGTACAGGTACTGCCTCAGACCTCACAACAGACCAGTTATTGGAAGTCTGGTGGCACATAATCACATCAGCTTACCCCCCAAATCAGACTCTAGCAGAGCATGGAGGGTAAACCAAATTTAGGCCTAATCTTACCAAACAGATTTGGCCACTGATGGTGGGCTAATTAACAGAATTAACGATTGATGTAATGGCTCAGTTCAGCTAGGGATTTGGCTTTCCTTCTTTATAAAATAGGGGTAATTAGGAGTCACATTAAGACAACCAAGTTGTGACTTAAAGCTGCTCCAGTCAATATTTCTATAAACAACAATGGATCAGATGTGTGTGTGTGAAAGGGGTCACATACAGCAATTAATCCACAAAGAATTATCCCCTAACTTTGCATTTCTCCTCCGCTTTAAGGAGCGTTTCAGCTCATTGTTTTGATTTTCCTCTCCACAGCTTTAATGTTTTGGTTTCACCACTCGCAACAGCGTCGTTTTCAGCAGATCCACAGGAGGTATTAGAGACTAAATCAGAGCTAAGAGGCGAGTGAATAATGGACTTGTCAGGTGGACACAAACATGACATGACTTATTTTCTCCATGTCGGCTGGATGTGGGAATAGGCAGCTGTTTGCATCTTTAAACAACTGCGAACAACTTTATAGGTGTTAACAGCTTGTTCCTGCTGCCCCCAAGTTAATGCTCCTTTAACTAGGGCTGGGCGATAACTCAATATGATAACTTATTGTCTTTCAATGGAATCGTATCGTGATTAAATCATATATCGAGATATCGTGATACACAATTACGTCGTCTAAATTGACAATCACGAGCACATACTAACAGATTTCTCAAAAAATGTGATCGAACTCAGTTAAATCAATCTATTGTCTTAATGTAATTAGTCTGTATTTGTGTGAATGTATGTAAACAGTCAGTGTATAGCTGGAAATATTTATTCATTTTATCTCTATAATTTCACTTGAAACTGTTCATTTTGCACTAAAGTTCGTAGTAAAATACAACGTACTTTTCATTTGTCAAGTATTTAATTCACACAGGAGTATACAAAAATAGGCTTTATCGTGTGGTTATTATCATATAGACTTTTTATAATGGCTATCAGCTGATTAAAATATGTAATTGCGATTAATCGCATGATTATCCATAGTTAATCGCATTTAATCACAATTGAATCAAACATTTTTTATCTGTTCAAAATGTACCTTAAAGGGAGATTTGTCAAGTATTTTATACTCTTATCAACATGGGAGTGGACAAATATGATTGCTTTATGCAAATGTATGAATATATTTATTATTGGAAATCAATTAACAACACAAAACAATGACAAATATTGTACAGAAACCCTCACAGGTACTGCATTTAGCATAAAAAATATGCTCAAACCATAACATGGCAAACTGCAGCCCAACAGGCAACAACAGCTGTCAGTGTGTCAGTGTGCTGACTTGACTATGTCTTGCCCCAAACTGCATGTGATTATCATAAAGTGGGCATTTCTGTAAAGGGGAGACTCGTGGGTACCCATAGAAACCCATTTTCATTCACATATCTTGAGGTCAGAGGTCAAGGGACGCCTTTGAAAATGGCCATGCCAGTTTTTCCTCGCCAAAATTTAGCGCAAGTTTGTAAGTATTTAACTTCCTCTGCAACAAGCTAGTATGACCTGGTTGATACCAATGATTGTCAATGATTCCTTATCTAATGTCCAAACATGTAAATTATCGCGTTAACTTAGACAGCCCTACTATTTATTCATTGAATTACCAGAAAACATGCTATATCCTGATATATATCGTTATCAACATATGAATTTACCTATATCAGGATAGAAGGTTTTGGCCATATTGCCCAGTCCTACCTTTAACGAGGCATGAAATATAAATAAATGTCTGATTTTCTCCTGCAATACCTATTTTGTATTATTGACATATTCAATCTGGACAGTTCAAATCACTTAAATGTACTAGAAAGCACGGTGTTGATGTTAAGCACTCGTCGTTTCACCCTCGTTCAAATAACATTAATATATTCTCAGTAAAAGAATCTCTGGCTTTCCTCTCACTCAATCAACATATTGTACTCCACTACAATACCTCATACTGCTCAGAAACAACCCACTGGCCTCGCTCATACACACCAGCATGTTATTTCTCCTGGTCTGTTAAACTCCTCCCTCCTCTCTTTGCCCTTGGGTGGGCTGGGGTCCTCAGTGCTCCCCCGGACCTCCATGGCCTCTACAAGCGCCTCCACAGTTCCCACCCTCCACCGGCCGTGACGTCGAAGGTCCGGGTCCGAGACCAGCCGGCGTTCGCCCACCGCCAGGGTCAAGAGCGCAGGGAGGACCGAGAGAAGAGGACCAGGGACCTTCTGCCCCACGGCACCCAACACACCTCCACCGTCCATGTCACGCCTCCCCGCGGCCGGCCCATGGAAGTTCTGAAGGTAAGCCCACCAACGTTCTGGTATACCTGTGTGAGCGGCCGCCGTGATGTGAAGGGTGACGGTGTTCTGTATAGGTGACATGGTGGTGCCTACTCTCTCGTGGAGCCTTGATTCCACCCATTCCAAACTGGATTATACATTTTCCATTTTATTAAATCACAAATTCAATATGATTATGGACTTTGGCGTCAGAAATTCCTCCGTCTGTGTCAGCTCCTGAGACACAAATACAGTTCTTTGAGAGTGGACTGCGTTAAATCCACGGGAGGGATTATCTCTTGACAGAATTCCTGTTTCCAGACATTTGGCATTCATCACATTTAATCCTATTTGCTCCACTACACTGACATATTTTCACTCATTTCATCCCTGGTATGACCAAATGGACCCTGAAAACGTGAGAATATAAAGACGAGAAAATGTTTTTTTTTTGGAAGAGAAAGAACGCTGCACTTATCCTGGAAAATAACTGGGTTTAAAAACTCTTAGATATTAATAGTTGATAATTAAGATGTTTCTAAGATCAGGACCAGTAATCAGTTTTCACCCTTCAGGAATTTCAAAGTATCTAAGTTTATCAAAAACACTCGTGAGTTGAGACTCCAACTGTCTGACATTTGATATATCGTTTTCTTCACTGGGTTTACAGGTCTTCTGTGCTTACAAGAAAAATGACTTCTAATATTTCTGCCGATTATCACAGATATGCATATGATATCATTAAGTCCAATACGTTCTGCAAGATAAGCGTGACCTTTCTGAAGTTGGGTGATGGAGAAGTTCTTTTAAGGTCATCAGTTGTTGACTTGTGAGTTGTACCATTCTCATCTCTGACTTATCAGTGTGTTTATGGTTGCGGAGTAACATAATCCTTTAGCGCTATACCACTTCCAGTTATCTCAGCATGAAAATCACATCCTGCCAGGGTCACTCGGCATGTGTTACTATTTTCACGTGGACTTGTGTCTACGTGCAAAACAGGAAATGCCTTTGTTGTTGTTTTCATTTATTTGTAACATTTCAGTGTTGAGAGAACGTTGTGCTGTGGTTTTGATCGGCATAGAAATATGTTCTATTTTGCAAATTGTTCTGAAAGGGGTTTTACTTCATAAAGAAATCTATTTGCGGGAACACTTTTTCTCATACTGTATTATTTTCATAGTGAGTCCAGACAACGATCCCAGTTTCCTGGGCAAATACTTCTTGACAGTTTGAACCTAACCTGTCTGTGGATTATCAAAGACCCCCCCAAAGCCGTGCAGGCGAGGCAAAATTAGCTTAGAAGTACCAGGCAGAGCTGCTGGACCATGAAAGTGAAAACATAAAGCTCAGATGAGGTTGTCCAAGAGGGGAGGGGGACCCTTAATTAGCCAGGTTACCTCTGACCCCAGTGAGGATGAAGTGAAAAAAACGGTTCAGGGATCAAGACAAAGGCAGGCAGAGTTTTATCACACAATCAACTCATACGTCAGCAACAATTGCTCATTTAAATCCTGAGCTCATTTAAGAAAAACACTTTGGCACATAGTGCAAGAGAATCAAAATTGATCAAACATCAACGTCAACAGTACAAGTATTGTAGGAAAATTTGTTTAACATAAAGCCACAGTAGCCATTACACCTGCCAACACCTAGTTCACCTTTTGTTTTACAGAATAATGTCTTTAAAGCGGTTATTATCGATATGTTTAGAGTAACAATATATCAAATGACTATGTGAAAGATGTCTCTTGCTGCCTTCAAATGGGGTCGTGTTTACCGTGTTCACGAGAAGAGTCCATATGAACTCCCCCCTCTTGTGGTATTCACGACCTTGTAAGTGGAAAGTTCCTGAAAGCTCTGAGTTTACGAGTTGTGACGTGTTTGTTGACGTTGTCAGAAATGGCGGAGGCCAGGGAAGTTCATTTTTCCGTGCATAATAATTTTAATTTTAGTCATATATTGTTTTTCTTCGTAATTTTATAACTGGCCTGAGGAAAATGTTGATATTTCCATTGGCCTCATCTTTTTCCTCTGTCATTTCCTGCATTATGTTACCCACTTGCTAGCATGCTTAATTGCCTCTGTGGCTTCTAGACGTCGACAGTGACGTTAACATTGCGGTTGCTCAGCAGCAATGTTCTCGCGACTTGACCACTTGAACGCCAAGCATATCGTGTACACGACTTCCCATGTTGTAAACACGAGCTCTGAAGTTTCATGTTAAAGGCAACATATGGTAGTGATGAACCTACAGAGAATTATCATCTGAATCTGCAGCTCCCCTCGGCTTTATGGAGCTTTGTACTGAGTTTTAAACTCATTGTTTAGCTGTCTGACCCACAACTTTACTGTTACTCTAGGCTCACCCACACTGAACTAAAACAAAGTGTCTGCATACGGTAGCTGATCACACCGAGGCTTACCTTCTGACATTAAACTATTGGTCAAGGTTAAGTAAGATCTCACTTTATTGAATGAGACCTTCTTTGTGCTTCCTTGCCTGTGGGCTGCAACTGTTCTCGTTGGAGTTGAGTTGTGCCGACATCCGTGCCTTCTCGATTTTCTCAGGGCTGTTGTGCTGTTGTGACTGACTGATAGTGTCTTTTGCACTCGATGGAAAAAAATCTTCAATCAGACCGTAACAAGCAAAGGCTATAAAAATGAATAAATAAATGCCATGATGCCATTGGGCCCAAAAAGACTTTTCCCCATAGACTTACATTGGGAAAGAGACATGTGTAACTCGGCGGACAAATTTTTTTGAGGTAAATCAACTTCCCAGTATGAACACTCGAATAGCCCTTGTTTAAATCACGATATATAGATATATATATATATACTTTATCACTCAGCAGTCCAGCCATTTTGGCTTCACGCGCCACTGAGCAACTCTCATAGGAATGAACGGGAGTCCGCCTCCAACGCTGTAGCCAGTTCTCTTTATACATCCCTGGTCCAATCATTTCATTCGGGCTGAATGAAATGATTGGACGGGCTACAGTACCTGTCCGTCTACCTAACTGACCTGCCTGCTCGCACTCTGCCCGTGCACTCATTGCGCGTCACCGGAGTCTTCCACAATCTGCTAGCTTGACTGCTGTGAGTAATAACAATAGCCATGTTGGTTGTTTGGGTTCATTATGATATGTTTATGTTCATAATGATAATTTGGGGGGAGTGGCTTTGGAGGGAGGCCTGAAGGCGGGCTGTCGACTTGGTGACTTTCTCTCTAGATTTAGAGACTGTTGGAGCTAGTGCTGTTAGCTATTTTCATTGGGAAAGAGTTGGCAACACTGGGCTGGGTTTCTCGGTTGGATCATTTTAAAAATCTAGCATACTCTTGCTTGTTTATCAACATTACTGACCCTACCTTTAATGCTCTGAATTTCAAATTTAGCACCTTTAAGTAAAGCTGACAGATACCTTTGACTATTACAGTTATATTATAGATAGATTATAACAGATGACAGGTAGTAATTGCACGGCTGCTTTTGTAATCTCTTGTGGTAATGAGTGTCTTGTTTCTGTATTTGTCGTTCTCGTTTCTGTGTATACACTATTATTGTTCTGACTCTTACGAGCATAGAGCATAGAATTGATCTATCCGCCTAATTTTCCTCCTTTTTGTTGTGGCTTTATATATATTAGAAGAATGCAATCAAACACTGTCGTATTATATTTGATGGCCCAGAACAGCCCTGACTTTTAAGAAATCACCAGATTCAAATCCACGTGCCGACGTTCGTGCCGTACTCTGACCTTCTCCTCAAACTCCAGGCACATTGAGCTGAATAATGCTACATCTTTGTGCTCTTTGATTTGAGGGGTAGACTCTGAGGTCTCAGACTTGGCTAAGAGAGCCTTTTGTTTAATCGACTCAGAGTATACCTAAAGCTCTGTTCTCAGTTTCTAGTAGCCAGCAGATTCTTCAAGATAAGATTTCCAAAATTGCAGCTGTTTCAAAGAAGAAGTTTCCAGCAGATGGTTTTCTTAATGTAAAGATCTTTGCTCTTGCGGAACACACAGTATCTTGTTTTACTGTCTCCACTGTTGTAGCAAGCTCAGCTGATGGCATTGCCCCTCGCCAGGCATCATAACGACAGTTTATGTTGCAGCTAAATTAAGCTCCATTGTTTGTCACTTAAGCAAGTGCATGTTCCTAATCCCACACAGACTGGACAATGTGCCTCATTCTTGGAAGAGGATGTTAAACATACTGTAGCCACAGGGTAAGAAGCAGAGAAGACATCTCTTTGTCCCAGGCTGGCCTGTCTCTGCTGTAGCTGCTATTTGCTAGAGAGACTTGTTACTAAGGGAATTCGGCAAGAGAGCAAAATCAACTTCCTCCGGGCGATGGCGGATCTCAGCTCATTCAATAACTCGTTCAACTGAAAATCCCTCCTATCACCACAGCCTCAGTGTCACTTGTGGAAGCGCTGTCATTAAATTCACCCCCCAGCAGAAATGGGGACTTGGACTCAACGCCTAGCTCACACAACACGACTTTAGGCCTGATTTTCCGCTGCCCGACAGTTTTTGGAACTCCCCGACAAAAGCCCCAGATCAGAGGCAAATCGGCATTGGCTCGCCGCTTGCACATCTGCGCTGAAACGTCATGTGTGAACTGCTCAAAGAAGCGTGCAGAGAGGCTCGCCGACGCACGCCAATTCAGTCCAGATATCTAGCATGCTAAATATCTGGACCTGTCGGGGACTCTGGCCATGAGCTACAGCCAATAAGAGCGCGAGATACGGGTTGAGGGGAAACCTGGGAGAGGAGAGGTCGCCTGTAACAACAGGAACTTACTGTATGTGTTGCATTTGCAACACAGAGCAAAGTTGTTGTTGTTGTACCTAGAGGAATAAATAGCAAAACAGAGTGTGGAAACCGGTGGAAACCGGCTAATTTGTGAACAAGAATATCAGCAATGTGTCTCGCGTATGGTATCAGGACATTTAGCGTGTATTTCCTGCGTGTGTTTTCGTGACAAAACCTAGTATGGAGACCTCATCGGGGATTCCTCCCGGTAAAGATCTTGTAGTGCGTGACCTCCTGTCACCGGTCAGTCATGTAGTGTGAAAACCACAACGACTTAAAGACTCCCTCATACAAGACAGCAAGTTGTGTAGTGTGAACAGTACTGTGATCTGAGGACTTGGAAAGTTGTATAGTGTGAACTTAGCTTTAGTACTAGAGACTACAGGGATGTGTTAAATTACAGTATATGTCATTAGTTGAAGACCCAGTGTAATTATACAATACGGTTGTACTCTGTTTTTGAAAAATAGGTTATGGTTATTATTGCATGCCTAATAATGTTTGCAATCTTTTCCTGTTACTCTTAGTATTGTTAGTCTATTTTTAGGGGCAAAATACAGCTATTTACTTTAAAGGAAAGTTTTAACTGTGTTTTTCATATTGCATTGCGATAGCCTGTTTAAAGTGATCATATACCGAACAACTAATCAGTGCTGATACTACTACTACTGATGCTAATAGATAAAGTAGCGATGATACAGTACATGCTTTGAATTCCTTAGATATAGCTATGCCGTGTTCAAAGCAGACCGAATGGCATGCAGCAGATGATACAACGTTCATCATAACCAGAGGAGACTTGAGACTTGACTTGGATTTGCAAAAAATGACTTGTGAGCATCTCTGCCCCCCCGGTCACTGCTACGCCGTCTGCCTCCAACCCAACCAAGCACATTCTGTAATACCATCCTTGCTGATAACGAAGACAACAAGAGAAAACAACTCTCCCCTTCCTGGGCCGGCGAGACTGATAAGACCAGCAAGGTCGCCAAAAGTTTGCTTCATCAGTCTCCCCCCCACCTCCCCCCTTAGGGATAACTTTATGTAAGTATATTGCCAAGATTTGAGAAAACACAAAACAAATTCGAGCACTACCATTGAAAGCACACAGACACAGGTGATTTGCAACTGTAACTACATTTCAGCCGGCAACAGGGATTCTCACGTTCGCAGTGATCAAAGCTGCTCACGTTCACTTTTTTTTAACCACCAGGTGGAAACAAATTTAACAAAGCCGTGTAATAAGGCAATTAACAACGGAAAGCCAAATAGTGAGGCCAAACAACAGTAAAACTAAACTAAGGTTAAATCGAAACACGAAGAAAAAAGACGCTAAATAAAAGTTTGAGATGAAGGATGTTCTTGCTTCTTTAACTGCCTTTTGATAATTCTTCATTGCATCTTTCCAAAGCTCAGAAAAAAAGTTAGTTTTTTTCCATTTGCGTTCCTTTCTCCTGCAGTCTCTCTTTATTTCCTGGGTGGATTTGTTAAGCCAGAGCTGGGGTGTCCTATTTGACTTTTTCTCTTTGTAAGGGGCAACAGAGTCCAGGACAGTCTGACAGGTGTGATTAAAAGGGGAGACCAGCTCCTCTATGTTTAAAAGTGGATTAAAGGCTGTTAAAGAAGCAGCAATAAAAAGCTCAGAAAACTTGCAAGCAGACATAGAGGCGGCGGACAGGTGAACTGTGAATAAGCACATTGAATAAAACAGCTTTGTGATCAGACACATCCTTATCCTTAGACTCAAAGTTGTCAAGGCTAAGATCACTGTACAGAACCAGATCAAGGGTGTGACCCTTTGAATGTGTTGGCTCCTGTATTGGTGTTAAAAGATTCGAGACTAACCGTAAAATCAGTGAAAGTGAATCATTTTATAAAGAATAATTATAACAGAGAAAATCATTATAACCATAATAAGAAAAACATTTATGAATGAGGCTCATTGTCACTTCTGAGCTGAATGCTGCCTTCAGATATCTAATGAGGCTGATATGATTGGATTTAGAATACTCTGATCTGATCGAACTCCATGAAGGATTCAAAAAACTAATGGTACAAACAAGATAAATATAATAATAATGTTATGTTATGGCTACATTCAGACAGTATTTTTAGAATATGGGTTGCACAAATCTGAATTTGCCTTAACTTCAATCTACAGCGCAGATCCACATGCCTACAATAATTGAATTTGGAGGCTAAATGATAAGGCATGGCGGCATAAAATGTTGTCCTAAATAGTCATATGGTCGCCAGTCGCTCCTTACAGAAGATCAATATATTCAAAAGCTCTTTTTTTTCCCTTGGACAGACTTTAATTTTAACTTAGTGACCCTGACGTCCGGATGTGGGGGTGTCACAGCGATGAAAATACCTTTGGTATTCCTTCTCATTAGCCAATTTAATCTGTAGGCCAACAGATATATTTTATGTTAGTTTTATTGTTGCATATATGTAATATTATATTTGTGTACAATTTAATTTGTATCAATAACTACATAAAAAGTTTTTATTAACCAAATATACATTTACGTACAAACTGTGGAAAAGTATGCCGTATGTAGGCCTAATATGTAATGAAATGCATACAAAAATACATTTGAAGTGGGGAATATTACCAAGATACAGTGTATGTATAAATATAAATATATACAAGACACATGCGATGATAATGTCATGCAACTGCTGAATTAGTGTACTGGCACCTTTTTTTGTCCCAATGCAGGCACCGCTGTTGGGCATGGATGTACTGCCTCATGGCCTTATCAAGGTTAACGCCCTTCTTCTGGACTTCATGTTCCCATTCCTGTTTTAATAAGTAGCAGAGAGAACAAAATGTACTCAACTAAATCTGCAGACGTATTGAATTTGATATCAATAACTCCTCAGTGATAAAAAAAAAAAAAAAACATGGCAAACTCAACTGGCAAAGATTGCTTTTAACACATTAAATGTAGCTGGATTAAACATCAGGTCTTTGGTGGCAGGCAAATCATTTTAATTAATTTGATTTAATTAATTTTGATTTTATTTTTTAACTGAAACTTGGCTAGATGAAGATAACAGCGCGGCAGTTCTTATTGAGTCCACCCTCCCAACTTCAGGTTTATGAGTGAAGTTAGACTGCATCATAAAGGAGATGGAGTTGCCTTTTCATTTAATAATTCTTTCCAGTTGTCTCATGGAATATTAACATCTTTTGAATATGTTGCTCTCCAGTTGACTTCCTCATGTCGAGCTGTATTCTTAAACATCTACAGGCCACCTGAAGACTGTACAAACTGTGTTGTTGACTTTGCTGAACTGCTGTCTATCATCTGCATAGACTTTGATTATGTAGTTATTGTTGGGGAATGTACCGATACCCAATACCATTTTTGGGTACCGGTTCGGTATCGGTTAATGTGATGTTAACCAACAAGATTAGTGCCTTGCATGCAGGGCTGCTGTGGTTGAAGTGCCGAATAATTGCTGCCCAGCTGTAACGATAATCCGATGCACAAATAGGTTAAATCCATCATTTATCGCCAGCTGCAGTGTATCCACAAAACAAGCAGTCCCCAGTTCACCCAACCCGTCAGGCAGAGTTAGCAGATGTTGCGTGCATTGTCACGGACATATACAGCCACTTTAGTCTCCACCGCATCAGTTGGTTTACCTGGGAGGTTATCAGCTGTGTTACTGCCTGGCGTACTCTGTCAGGGTTTCCGCCAGTGTATTGCAAGCCTGGCTTAACGTTAGCGAGTGTCCGGTCGAGAGAGAGCGAGCGTGTGTGTGATGATGAGTATGAAGTTATCAGAAACGTTATAGCTATGAATGTAGCAGTGCAGCGTGTGTACCGTTTATTTGTCAGTGAATAAATGCTACAACTCCTCAAGACCCAAGCCAAGTTCTCGTGTCTTGCCAGCCAGCTGCTGAAGCTGCTATGAAGGGGGTTAGCCCCAAAGTTAGCATCAACTCAGGCCTGACCTTTAAGCTATTCTCCTTTAAGAGACAAGTCACTCCTCTGAGTTTTGCTCAGCTTTTTTTAAACTTGTAATATTAAAACAGTTAAACGGTTAATTATTAACATCCCTACTGCAAACTATATATGCTCTCTTTACATCAGGAAACACCAAGTTGAATGTTAAAATTTCAACAACAGCATCATGTTGTATATTTAATTTGTTACAGTCAGAAAGTGAGGAACATCTGATGAAAATAAAACACGTTTTCAAAGATATTGTTAGAACTGTAATGGCATTATTAAGTACTCATATTGATACTCGGTATTAGCAAGTACCCAAATCATACTCGTAAAAAGTGTTATCGGTGCATCGATTGACAAAATAATAACTCGTGCCTTATTTGCTACTGTTGACAGGCTGACAAACCCTCCTCTGTCAACTTTTATCCACTAAGTCATGCAATGAATTTGCCTCCTTATTTATTGACAAAATTGAGAAAAGTAGACAAGCTAAGAAAAGTAAATTCTTCCATCCACTTAGAACTAATTCAATTAGAATGATACAATTTGATCCTATCGACCAAATAACCTTTGAGGAAATTGAGCAACATCTGAAATCCTCCTCCTGCTGCCTTGATATTGTACCTACAGGCTTTTTCAAAAATGTTTTTAGTTGCATGGCATCAGATCTTCTGCATACAACTCACTAATGAACAAATACAGTCCCATATCAAAGCTCCAATTTTTAAGTAAAAACATTGAAAAGGCTGCTTTCCAACCTTCGCTGCCTTTTAGTCCTAAACAACTGTTTTGATGTTTTCCAGTCAGGATCTCGATCACATCACAGCACATCACAGAGACTGCCCTTTTTAAGGTCTTGAATGACATCCACTTAAACACAGACAGTGGAAAAATCTTAGTATTATTAGATCTCAGTGCTGCATTTGACACGGTCGACCACAGAATATTATCCTACTAGACACACTGGAAAACTGGATGGGATTTTCTGGCACAGTGCTAAACTGGTCCTGACTGGTCCCTTCTGAATCCTATTTGAAGGACAGGGACTACTTTGTGTTGATTGGTAATTACACATCTCAGTGTACATAAATGATGTGGAATCCCCCAAGGCTCCATGCTCGGGCCTCTTCTGTTATCAGCCGATGAATGGGCGTTATCAGAGATTATCATGACCATTCTAATGCTTTAGACCAGAGGCTCTCAAGATTTTGTATCTTGAGGCTCACTTCTGATTCTTAAAAAATTTCCGAGGACAACCTTCCCAAATAAATGACAAGATGGGCTCCAACAACATTTTTTCGTTTCCAAGAAACACTCAACTCTGTGTCACTGCATCCGAGACATACTGTATGTCTGTAAAGGGGAGACTCGTGGGTACCCATACAACCCATTTTCATTCTTGAGGTCAGGGGTCAAGAGACCCGTCTGAAAATGGCCATGACAGTTTTTCCTCGCCAAAATTTTGCGTATATTTGGAGCATTATTTAGCCTCTTTCCCGACAAAATGACAAGACATGGTTGGGACCAATTGATTCTTTAGGTTTTTTAGTTTCCTATGATACCGATAGCTTTAAAACTGAGCCCGCTACAACCTCTGAAAGACAGAATAGCAGCCATTAGATTCTGAAGAGGTTAATCTAACCATTTAGCTGTACCTCTGTGGCCCACTAGGTGGCGCTCTGAGGCCCACCAGTGGACCCCGGGCCCAGTGGTTGAGAATAGCTGCTTTAGACGGGCCAAACTGCACCTACCACGTTGTGAAAGTGAAAGTAAAACTTAACTTTGTGAACTGAAACAAAACAACTTTAGGTTTAGGCAACAAAACTACTTGGTTGGGTTTAGGAAAAGATCGTGGTTTGGGTTAAAATAAGTACGTTTGTTTTGTAACTTGCATACGTGGTGTTAGTTAAGTACGAAGTTACATAAAAAAAGTATGGCAAAATAACTCAACGTTGACTTTTGGTTTCACACAGGACACAAACTGCGGTCTCCTGGGTGAAAGTCCTGTGTTTGTTTGACCCATCCATCAACCCCCACCTCCTCCGTACATGGATTTTGTTGCTATATATACTACATCGCCTCACTCCCTCCTTTGCTCCCATCATAATTAGGCTACTACGGCCACTAGACGTTGCCGTCGTCTTCTTGTACAGTGGAAACCGCTTCTAGTGATCACGGTTACAGTGGTCAACCGCTTATATGAATCAAAAAGCTTGGGACAGAACCATTCCTATACAAATGTTGTTTAAATAATTTGCTTAAAGTAATCAAGTTGTCCACTTACAGTGTTCATTTTGGGTCTTTTCGTACATGGAAATGGAAAAACATTTTAAAACTATGTTAGACTAACGTTAATTGAATTTTTCTTTTGTTTTTTACTTTACTCCCTTGATAATTTTCCTCATGGACCGTCTGCTTTCCGGCTAGACACCTGTGCTGCGTGCACATTGATATCGTGACGGGTAAAGGAAAGTCGTTTTCTCTGACAACAAAACGAATGTGCACCTGTCGTTGAAGCCGCCCTCGTCAAGTGGATTGATAATGCCTGGTCACGTAATGCCCCCAAAAGTGAAACTTTGCCGATACTCAACAGGCTCTGCGGCGCCCATCTCTTCCTTGCTGCTACCGAGTGAGAGAACGAGGAGCCCCAGCAAAGAGGAGCGCCATTTATCTGCATGCACGCTCGCGCTGCCGAGCTTGCCAAAAACGGCAATGTCTCACCCTCGGTGAGGGAAAAGGCAGAAGAATTGGCAGCAAACCAGTAAATAGCGAAGCAGTCCGCTTCTTTACTTTGTATTCATGTAATAAATACACAAATGTCAGTTAGATGGTAATCTGCAGAAGAAATGATGTACAACAACGAAAATTTGCTTATAATAATCATCCACTTATAGTGATCAATTTGACCCGGACAGACGTGATCATTATAAGCGGTTTCCACTCTATTCGTATCGGTGATCAACCATGTGAATAGATGATAATGACCTTCTTAACCTATACATCAGCCCAACTTGTTAAAATTGCATGTATTCATTCAATGAAACATTTTCTACTGGGTTGTTTTCATCTGTACACCAATAGTTGCCAGGCCCATGTGACCTCTACTGACATTAGAGGAACTTCATAGTGATTTCTGACAAAAGCTGACCTTTTTATTAGTGACTTTTCCTAAACAAATAGTTTTAAAGTCACATGTTGTGATGCTCAGTGAGCCTCCGATGACTCGGTCGCACTACAAGTCTGGACACGTTTTTGGAATATTTTGCAGAAACATTATTCGCAATGGTTTCCAACAGGGGAAGTCCAGTCTGCAACAGCAATATGTCCTACCAATGATATGTCTTGTGTTTTTATAGTGGATAAAGTAGATTTGCTCTGCTACTAATCTAATAAAACCATAACTTGTTATAAATGTTATCATTCATTTACATTAAGTCTAAATAAACACATGCGCCTATGATCAGTTTACATTCATCTATTGGCACCTAGAGATGCTGATGAGTGCATAGTAGATAACGTAATCACCGAGGTTACAGGTTACAGTACATTTCTCACTTGTACAGTAGTTCACACTACACTAATTGGCAATTTCACACAATACAATACTCTTTGAGCATGAGTTGCTGAAGTTTGAAACAAAAGGGTCTTTATTCTTTATTTATTATCATTTATTTAGTCCAGTTATTTATTTTATAGCTCATTGGTTAATAGTTATATTATCTAAGCATTCCTCCATCTCACATTGGCTAGATCCATCGCAACTGGTCGCTGGATATCAAACGCATGTGACATTTTTGGAACAAATGCCAAATGAGTTCACATTGCATTGCATCGTTTCCTGGGATTCTCTGTGCTTCAGCTGAAAGATATAATAGAATGTGTGTGTTGGCAACAAGTTAGAACCTAATCTGAATCAGCCTGCCCTTTGAATCATTGTCGGTATTTTTGTGATGAAAACTGATATTGTGTGGGAGGTTGATCATTATGTGCGCTTGGTAATCGCTTGGATTGTAGTGCAACTGGTCTCATTAATATGTCATTTAATATGCTAATGGTGTCATTTAGGGAGGTGATTCCCAACCAGGAGGTACTTCTTTCAATTCCAAGATCACTTTGTCTTGTATTTATTGTAACAATATCCACTCTAGTATAATTAAGTGTTAATATCATCCCGATTAAAATTAGGGCTGAAACGAGTAGTTCATTAATTGATTCATATATTAATTGCCAATTAATTTATTATTTTGATAATTGATTACTCATTTATAAAGCACAAATGGCATACTTTCTTTGGTTCCAGCAGGGGATGTTCTGCTCTTCTCTGTTTTATGTCGTTTTAAACTAGTTGGACTGACAGAAAATACAATTTTAAGATGTAATTTTATGTCATGTTTGGCTACTTGCAATGGGCTTTTCCCACAATATCTGACATTTTATAGGAAAAAAATAATCCACAGATTAATCAACAATGAAAATAATCGTTAGTTGCAGCCCAAATTAAAATCCATTCAAACTAGCACATTTTGGTTTGGAAGGTTTGGGAGTCGCTGACTGTGACTGTTAATTAATGAATTAACAGTTGACTTCTCGTCACCTGAAAACACTTTGGTCCATGGATCTGGATAATTCCCTCTCTATTATTATATTGCTGTGAAAATATCTCCTTCAAACAACTGTACAGAATTTACCTTCACCCAATACTCTATTTCACTGAATAGAGCCTGAATGCATTATAATGTAAATCAATGACACCTCCGTTAACATTAGCTGTTACTGTAGCTCTGTGCAGGACTGCGCTGGCCACCGGCTGCTAACAGCGAACATTAACTAGACGTGTTGACAGTGAGTTTACTGAGTCCCAAACACATTTTCTATCGTCCCTGGGATGATGTGACGCCGTTAGTCTCGAGCCCTGTTGGTACCCGCGTTACTGTAAAAAAACAAGTACCATTTTCAGAATTTTGGCATCGACTTGGTACCGAAGTATCGGTTCTTACGACCTACTTCTTTGTGAGTATATACAACACAATGAACATTGCATAATCTAAGGACTAGTTTATTTTGTTTAAAACTTAAAACCCTGAGCTATACTGGATCCCTGCAGCACTATTAACTGAAATTACATCAATGAATGTAACAATAAGAGTAATTAAAGGGTAATATTTTACCTCAGTAATGTGAACTTGTGTTGCCTCTGATGTGATTTGAAAGCAAAGACTTAGCTCTAGCGCACACTTAACTTTTAGCACAGACTGCATGTTTACAGTAGCATTCTCCTTTAACAAAATGCCCTCGAGTGTGGCTGGTTACCAAGGAAGTAAGAAACCAAGTGGAGCTGGCACAGAGATATGAATGGATCTGTTTCATTTCAGGGGTCAAGGAGTGACGACTATCTCTTGAAATGTTACTGGTCCTCAAGGCGTCTAAAACATGGACCCATGTGCTCTCCTTGAGAAGGTAATAAACCTCTGTCTCACAAAGAGTCTATGAATAACGTGAGAGCCCGGCTTGCTGTAGGGATAAATGAAATACATCCCTTGTTGATAGTTCCTTCTCAACCCAAAGGTTTTGGCTGAAGGAAAAGGCCACACTGCGGAGGGGAAACAAAGAAACACTCTACTATGTGTTTACAAAGAAAGCTTTCTCTGTGTTATCGTATAAGGCTCCGTCCAGCCAGAGGGCACTTCCCCTGTGTTTGTGTTCACCTCTCCAGCTCCTAGTGAGTTTGCTCTGTGTTCCGGCAGCGGTACACGAGATGCAGCGGCAGACGTCTGCATTAATTAGCTGCACGTCATCAAATGTGAGGCTCCCGAGAAGCAGCGTAATTCCTTATGTAAATGTTCGAAATCTGGGGATAATTTACTATTCAGCATCAGGATAAAATCAGCTTTCAGTTCAGTGCTTTAACCTTTTCTACTGTGTGTGCTTTACTTGTAATAATAGAAGATTCACATCATCATTAATGGTGACAAATGGCAAGTCAATTTTGTTTATATAGCGCAATATCACAGATTTGCCTCAAGGGGGCTTTGAAATAGTGTAAATAATTGATGCTTCAGTTTTCCTTGGAGCGAAATCATTTTATGTACTTTCAGTTGAGTGCATTAATAATACGCAGCACTGAGGCATTGTACTCAACAGTTAAATCATGGAAACCAAATTGTAAAAGAATTTGGCGTGACGTTGATGTTATTCCTCTGTGGAGTATTAGTCACAGCCTAAAAAGCGACAATTAGTGTTGGTGGCACAAAAGCACACACACAACTTATTCAATGCAGCTGTGAGACCTGCAACAAATAAGTCATTATGAATAAAATCCCCTAAATAAACATTTGAGATAAACACAGATGAAAGGGGATGAATTTGAAGTGGACATTGTCTCTTTTACCCTTAAATGCAACTTGTAGCCTACAGTAAAGTCATTTGAGTTTATACTACATCTTATCAAAGGGGTCTCTGTAAGACCTTAGACAAGTGAGTCACGTTTTCTTAGAATTGTTCTTTAGATGACCAATTTTTAATTTTGTGTGCTCGACAAAGGTACTTACGTGGTGTTAGAATGACTTGCTATATATTTACTGTATGGACAAAGAACCCAACGCTTTATCAAAAGTTCATACGTTTCATTCCTGTAATAGCAGAGGTTATTGCCAATCGTGTGTCTTTGACCAAGACATCGAACCATGGTTCTGGAGAGGACGGCCAACTGAATGTCCAAAATGGAAATGAAATGATTGGTTTGGTTTGGTTCATGCTTCGTTAAACCCCTTTTAGTCCCATATTACTCCCCAAATGTGATTAATTAATTTAATTTCACTTAATAAACCGAGACATTTGGAATTTCTAGAGAAATAGAAAGCTTTAAAACACTTGTGCTACCATTTGTCCACAATAAGGGCACGGTCACACATGCGCAAAATTCATATCTTATCATCACGTTGAGTTCAGCTTTAGTGAACCTTAACGCAGCCTCATTCAATTGCAGACAAAAGAAGTGTGTGTTGTTGACCCCACTTGGCACCGCCCACATTCAGTACGAATATCGCCTCATTCGTGTATGTGTGACTGTGCCCTAACACTGAATTTACTACAACACAAAATTTACGACAGCAGTGTGTCATCTGAGGTCTTCTTAAAAGAGGGTTACGTGAGCAGCCGCAACAAGCCGTCAAGGATCTGTTCCAAGCCAGAGTTGGGAAAATGTATACAGTAACAGTACGTATAACAAACGGCAAACAATACAAATCTTTGTGGCTTTTTTTGTCAGAGCATTTGATTTAGTGATTGCTGTCGGGATGTAATGAGAATTTCAACTAACATAACAAAAAATATTTCTAAAATGTTTACCAACCCTACATTTAAATGACTTAAAAACACTCCATACGTGGTAAGTGAGTCTCAGAGTCTGTTTGGATAAATGCTTGTAACAGAAAACAAATTTTCTTTAATGCCTGAAGTTATCAGCCTCATAGATATGGGTTGGAAGGGGCCTGCTACACCTACTAGTAGATTCAGAATGCCGTTATCATCTATTCACATGGTTGATCTCCGATAGGAATACAAGAAGACGCCAACTTCTAGTGGCTGCAGTAATTATGACGGGAGCAAAGGAGGAAGTCATGTGACGTAGTATAAATAGTGAAAAAGTCTGACTGTTCATGTCCCGTGGGAAATCAAAACGTACTTTACCATTACTCTTTTGTTATGTAACTTACGCACTTCACTAAGGCCAAGTTTCACAAGTAAAGTAAAACGCATACTTATTTTAACCCAAACCACAATCTCTAAGTAACTAAGTAGTTTAGGCAACAAAACTGATGTTTCTCACTAGTGCGATGCGAAAATGCGGCTGTGGGAATGCGGAAAATGTGCGTGTGAATTTTCCGCGGTTCTGGTGCGAGTTATCTGCGTTGCCGTGTTCCATTTTCATCAATGAGGCCCAATGAGTTTCCTCCCGTGTCCACTCCACACAACAAAAACAAATGCAGACAGAGAACGTCTTCGGGGCTAACGTTAACTACACAATACATAAACTAATCAGACTCCAAATTTGATGATAACGCTAGCTGTTGTAGCTAGCCTGGTTCCGTGACCAACATATAACATTAGCAAGTGCATGGCCATTTTCAAAGGGGTCTCTTGACCTCTGACCTCAAGATATTTGAAAGTAAATGGGTTCTATGGGTACCCACGAGCCTCGACTTTACTGAAATGCCCCTCTTTTATGATAATCGTATGCAGTTTGGGGCAAGTCATAGTCAAGTCATAACACTGACACATTGACAGCCTGTTGGGGTTCATTTTGCCATGTTATGATTTGAGCATATTTGTTATGCAGCACCTGTGAGGGTTTCTGGACAATATTTGTCATTGTTTTGCATTTTTTGCATATCAGCTACATCAAAGGATTTCATTGGTCAAACATATATTTCCGCAGGTCCGTCCGAATATTTTTTCCCCGCAGGAATGGTCTGCAGGGGTGTGCAAGCATTCATAAGAACGCACAAAATCAGTTTCTTATGTAAGGCACTTTTTGTGATGACACATGGAGCCATAAACACATCTAGAATGTTCTGTTCTCTTTGCCTAGTACCATTGAACTCCTCTTTACATTGGACCATTACACTTGTTATATTCGTCCAAGCTGACTTAATTCAATGTGTTGTACTGGCCAACAAAGTTGGCCTGTTTTGGGGACAATGTTAACTGTTCTATGATTTACTCCGGACTAATTTTTGCCTGTCATTGTGCACGTTACACTGCTCTTGAAGGGAAGCGTGTGATTTGATGGGTCACGCTCCATGCATCTTACACAACAACATTTTTCAAAAGTCAATCACCACACCCTTTGAGCCCCTTCCAGTGCACCACTGACTGTTCATGGCGCCATCAACTGATTCACAAAAATGAAGCCTAAAAAAAGCTTTGGAAGAGACAAACTCCCTTTGAGTGCTGCTCTATTAATACTGGGGTTGATATCCAATGCTTTCTAGTACATAGAGAGCGGACCTTGGCTGGGCAAATGCTTATCTGAATACTCAAATCCATACGTTACCATTAAGCCTGAAAATCAAGCCGTTAACCTTCTTTACCCTGCAAATGTTACTGCATTGCAAATGTGACGGTTAAATGTAATTAACCTCCTATCCAAAAAATTAATAATAAATTTGTGATTTCATATGGCTAGTTTGTATTGAAACAATGATGTCAATTGTGTTGCTGGTGCTCAGAACAAATAATGTTTTATACCGGATGAGCAGAACTAAAGATTAAACGTTAGTTAGCCTTAAGCAAGCTTCAAGTCGCAGGCTACTGGCCAATCACTAAAAAGACTTCTTTGTGAGCTGTTGGTAGTGACGTCAAATGGGCTCTATAAAGACATAAATTCATAGCTAAAGTGGAACAACACAGCAGTGGGAGGATGAGTCTCAGTGTCCTCCTCCATTTCTTAACTTGCATAACTAATGAGCCGTAAACCCTGGATAAATTCAGCAGGACGAGTGACTGCTCTCAGATTTGCACACGCTAGCTGTCCACGGTGTAGGCTAACAAGATAAAGGGATTATATACTGTATGTAGATTTTTTTTTTTATCAACTCAAATAACATGTTGGAAATGCTTGAATACAGCCACTATCAGGTGAGATGGGTTAACTTTTTTGTCTTTAATTATACAAAAAAAAACAAAAATGGTCAGATGGATTGGAATAGAGTCTGAGGATGAAGTTAATATTTCATTATTTTCTTGTGTCTGGACTAGTATTTATTTTGACAGTATGTACTGCTAAACTGCTGTGTCGTTATCCCTCCCAACACAATTATCTACACAGTTCACAACCATTGATCCTACGGGAACTAAACGGTATCGCAGAAAAGCTAATGAATGCTGACTTGTTTTTGTAATGCTGCACAAGTTGTTGAGGTGCTGCATGAACTTTAAATGGTCATAGATCATGTGACACAACTGCACTGCTCCACAGTGTCGTCTCTGTGGAGAGGTTTTGTTCCGAGTAAATAAAATGTACTGGGGTGAATGATGCGGTCAAAATTGTCTGTACTGCAATATTTGAATAGTAATGTAAAGAGAAAGATTAGTTTAGAAGATTATTTTTAAACACATTTCCACAGCATAGCGTTTACAAAATAAGTGCTCCAAATCAAGCCTGCGATCCGCCTACTAAAGTTGGCTTTTAAAAGTGGTGTTATCAGGTCCATTGATCGGCATAATATATTAGATTAGTAATTTAACTGCAACGCAGCAGTACAACTTGACTCCTTGTGGTTTCTTTGTAAAATAAGATAATATGATTTTGATTTAAAATAGAAGCATCAAACATGAAACTGAATCCAAAATGTCTTTTGATTTACAGGTTTTACTTATTTAAATTGTTTCTGTGATCACATTCAAAGCATTTTTCAAATCAAATTTGAAAAGTTTTTTTTTTAATATTTTTATGAATTAGCCATTGTTTGTGATCCTTAATCCTTGTTTTATTTGTAATACTTTTTTTTACTTATTTTTTATGCTTTTACAAAAAGCATCTACTAGACTTGATAAACGAGTGAATCCAAAAAACCCCAGGTTGTAATGTTTACATCTTACTCACGTAGGTGCAGTCTCACCTGGACAATCCCAGCAAGTACCACATCCAGCAGGCCCAGAGGCAGCAGGTGAGGCAGTATCTGTCCACCACCCTGGGTGGTAAAGCCGGCAGCCAGTGCCCCAGCCAGCCCCCCGAGCACGGCATGCCGCCCGGGCCCGGCAGCAGCGCCCCCAACAGTCCCATGGCCCTGCTCACCCTCAGCTCCAACTGTGAGAAAGAGGTACGACTGCTCGTTACCAAACACTTTGGATTTCATTACATTCAGATACCTTGATAATTATTGAATGAAATGTGCTTTTGTGCCATACAGATGGATGACGTCATTGATGATATTATTAGCTTGGAGTCAAGTTACAATGAAGATGTTCTTGGACTTATGGACCCAGGACTCCAAATGAACAACCAGGTAATTTTTCAAGATAAAGGGATATGCTGTATATTGTAAATATGACTGCAAAGAGATTAATTTGAATGTCTTTGAAGTGACTTGGAATACAAGTAGTAGTTGTTCTTTCAAAGCGAGCATTATAATGTCACGTCTTTAATAGCTCCCTGTGTCTGGAAACCTTCTCGATGTGTACGGCAACCAAGGACTTCCACTCCCCGGCCTCGCTATCAGCAACTCCTGTCCATCCAACATTAAGAGGGAATACTCAGGTAAATTACCGAGAAACATCTTCCACACACATTGTCAGTTTATGCTTTTTACTGTTGATTTACTCAGATGTCATTTGGCTTGCAATTAGATGTGATGAGTGCTGTAACTTCAGCCTGTGAAATCATTTGACTGTCAATTTTGTACACTTTTCTGTGTCTAATATCTGACTCTCAGCAAGTAAACCTCACTTGATATGCTAGTCAGATCTGAATAAAGTACACATTGAGAAAAGTTTGTAAGTTGTCTAAGATCTGATTCAGTGCTATACTGTAGATTATTTTGTTCACGACTAAATCCTTATCAAGGATGAAATCAAATCATTTCCAATAGAATGTAAAAAAGCATGACTCTAAGCCAATGTCAATATTGTGTGCAAGTTGGAAATGCATAATATACTATTAAGTCAATTGTTTGCCAAATAATTACTCCAGCTCCTGGCATGAAGCAAGTACTGGACAAGTCTGATCCCTGTGGCATGTATGAAAACTATCAAAGGCAAGAGGGCTTTCCAGTAGGTAAGCAAAGCAAAATGAAGAAAGGGAAAAAGATGATGCTTGTAAAAGCTGTTTTCAATCTGATTTTCAGAAACTTGTGTATAACGAAATCACACACAGTACAAATCAACTGTAATTATACAGCTAATTAATAACATTATTTTAGCTTTATTTCACATGTAAATGATGTTCCAGCATAACGTCAAATGTTTAGTAGACAACGTAAGAAATGTACTGTACAGTGTGTGAAATAATAACATGTAATTACATTCATTTTATAGACTTAATGCCTAATTATCCATTGAATTAAACAATGACGTTTTCTCAAGCATTAACTTTCACGTCTCTCTTTGCTACACAGAGGCTGAAGTCCGTGCTCTTGCTAAAGAAAGACAGAAGAAAGACAACCACAACTTAAGTGAGTCAATCAAAATATAATCATCAGAATTTTTCTGATTTTCCTAATGATTAATTCAGTGGTTAAGTTATGTGTCAAAGAGACTATAGACATTTTAAGAAGTTTAAGAGGTTTTTTTTTATAAAATATCCCTTTCAACTTTTTTGCAAATATTATTTCTCACTGTTATATGAATTGTATTATTATTATTATTATTATTATTATTATTATTATTATTATTATTATTATTATTATTTAATATTTTTGACTTTCTACTGGCTTGTTGTTTCTTTTTAATTTAATTTAAAACATTACATTTATTTATTATTTAATTTAATTTCCAAATTATTCAGAATAATTCAACAAAAACGCAGAGACATTCAAAATCTTAATCTGTTTTTTAATTTGTAAAAAAAAATGTTGATTTATTTTTATTATATTCATTCATTTTATGACCTGTAATTAAACGTTCAAAGACTGGTTTACGAGGCTGCTGTGCTTACTGTTTATTCTATTTGACAAATTCTAGTTGAACGAAGACGGAGATTCAACATCAACGATCGCATCAAAGAACTGGGAACCTTGATACCCAAATCAAATGATCCGTAAGTTTGTTTTGTATGAATTTGTCTATCCGTTAACTTTATTTTTAACATCTTCCTCTTCATACATCCAAGTGTCCTTAAAGTTTAATGGCTTATATGCTCAGAGGGGGGCGTAAAGAATCCAGTGCTGTTTTGGTCATCCGGTCAGCTGACTCTGACTGTAGACCTTTGTCTCCTGTATACCCCAGAGACATGCGCTGGAATAAGGGCACCATTCTCAAAGCTTCAGTGGACTACATCAGGAGGCTACAGCGGGAGCAGCAGAGAGCCAAGGAGCTCGAGTGCAGACAGAGGAAGGTGGAGCATGCAAACCGCCATCTGATGCTTCGTATACAGGTAGGCCGTTCGTCTTTGGTGGAACAAACGGTACAGTAAACTGAGCCCACGGAGGCAGGCTACTTCACTAACAGTACTGGCATATTACAGTATTTTATTCTTCTATTCATCTACCAGGGGCTAATGTTAGCAGTTGTAGTTAGTTGTATATATTGTCATATTAATAGAATACATTGTTTGAAATATCTCAACAATTATTGGATGGATTGGCATACAATTTGGTGCACACATTCATGTCCCCCACAGGATGAATTGCAATAACTTTGGCTTACTTATCCTGCACCACCATCAGGTCAACATTTCAATGTATTCAATATTTTTGCGCACTTTTAGTGCAAATTAGCAAATGTTAGCATGCTAATACACGAAACTAAGATGGTAAACATTATACCTGCTACACATCAGCATATTAGCATTGTCTCAGTGAGCATGTTAGCATGCTGAACAATGGGCAACCTCCAGGTCTGAGAAGTGAAGCCAATGCGGAAGTGACTTAAACTTGCATTATTTCTAACAGCCAGCAGGGGGCGACTCCTCTGGTTGTAAAAAGAAGTCTGATTGTATAGAAGTCTATGAGAAAATGACCCTACTTCTCACTTGATTTATTACCTCAGTAAACATTGTAAACATGAGTTTATGGTCTCAATTACTAGTTTCAAGTCTTCTTCAATACAGCATGATGTTCATTTAGTAAATTATGGTCCCATTTAGAGTCAAATAGACCATAAAGCAGGGTATGCTTTAGGGCATGGCTACCTTGTGATTGATAAGTCGCTACCACAGCTTTAACCCTTTCATGGTGTATTTTCAGTTCATGAAAGTTAATTGCAACATTTTGGTTGCCTTAAATTGTCTTATTCAGTGTTTGGTTGTACTTAACTCCACCATTTCGTGTCACTTCTGGTTGTACAAAAAAACAAAATGGCAATGGCCAAAATGCCGAACTCGAGGCTTCAAAATGGCAGTCCACAAACCAATGAGTGACATCACAGCGACTACGTCCACTCCACTTCCTATATACAGTCTACAATGCTGACGTTAGCATTTAGCTTAAAAGACTCACGGAGCCGCTAGCGTTGCACATTAAGTTTATTAAATCCGGTTTTGTTTATTTCTATAATCATCTAGGAGTTGGAGATCCAGGCCCGTGCTCATGGTCTTACAGTGGTGCCATCCTCATCTGTCTGCACATCGGATTTGATTTGCCGATCCATTAAACAGGAGCCCGTCCTCGGTGAGTGCCCCGCAGAGCTCTACCAGCATAGCTCAGGCCCCGACATGTCCCCTCCGACCACACTCGACCTCAACAACGGCACCATCACCTTCGACCACATCCCTGCAGACGCTGGGGACTCTGATCCCTACGGAACCACCAGGACCTGTAACATGAATGAATTGGTAAGGGACACCCTGTCGCCGATGTCCCCAAGTGATCCCCTGCTGTCCTCGATGTCCCCAGATGGCTCCAACAACGGCAGCAGCATCCACAGTTCCAGCTCGAGTATGGAGGAGAAGGAGCATGACTGTTAGCATACTGACACTTTCTATCTGTAGCATCCCATCAATGAGGCACTCACCTTAAAGTGACTTAAAGAAAGTCCTAAAAAAAAGTGGATAAACTCTATTATAAACTATATTTTTATCTTGATTCCATATTGTTCTCATACTTTGTCCATTTATTGCTGAACTCTAACGTTCAACTGCTGTATGTTAATGTGACTGAGGTATTTCAGTTCCTCGAGTGTACCCATTTTTTCTACATTCTTCTGATCTTGATGCTGTATAAATGGACAGTTGACAAATATATAGGCTACAAGGTAACAAATATGATGACATAGACTGGTCAACTTATTGACTTTAAAGTTTATTTTTGTCTTTTTTAAAACCAGGGTTTTCATAGTTGTCCCAAATATTCTGTATTAATCTGTCCATGGCAAAAGAGATAACATACATATGTGAAATTATATGTATTGGTAGTAAAGTGCAAAAGGTTTAGTGTAAATTTCTGACTTAGTCAATCTAACAGGGTTAAACTTCTGATGGTTCCATCGCAAGAAAATGCACAAAATATAAAATGTATTAACTATTAAAGGAACAGTGCGTAACATTTAAGGGGATCTATTGGTAGAAATAGAATATAATGCAAGTAAGTATGTTTTCTTTAGTGTATAATCACCTGAGAATATGAATCGTTGTTTTTACGTTACCTTAGAATGAGCCGTTTAAATCTACATACGGAGCGGGACCTCTTTACAGAGCTGGCCGCCATGTTTCTACAGTAGCCCACAATGGACAAACCAAACACTGGTTCTAGAGAGGGACATTCACGTTTTCACGTCGGCCACCGTAGTTCTCCTACACACTTGGCACAAGGAAGAAGTTTCAATTGGTTGCAATCTGCAACCTCACCACTAGATGCCACCACATCCTACAAACTGGACCTTTAATGACTCAAATATTGCATATTATTGCATATTAGTGATTGTTTCTAAATTTTTAAATTTATATTTTTTTTTACCCCATGCTCTTAATATATTCTTAAGAAATAGCAAATCAAAAATTGACCACATGAGAAGTATTATTATTGTTATTTTTATTATATTATTATCAGCATTTATTTATTTTTTTCTTTTATTCAATGAGAGCTCTCTTTTTTTTTTATATTTGATTACTTTAGAGATTGGCTTTCTCTGAGGACCCTTTAATTTAACGGCCCACAAACATGTTATTGATCATTTCCTATTCTAACATAATTAATGTACAAATGTTGATGACTAAATGCAAATAAGACACAAGCAGTCTGACTATATTGGGTAAATATAAGGTAAAATTCCCTAATATTGATAACAGTATTTTTTAAACTGTTACAAAAACAAGAAAGAAAAGACAAATATTTCTTTATTTCGGGTCCGCAGATGACAAAAGCACTATATATAATTAAACCTGGTCCTGAAGTCCTGACATGATACATAGTAATGATTGTAAAATAAAATTGATAAATAAATAAACCAAAATGTGGTTTATATGCTAACAAGGGCTCACAGCAGCCTTTGCCCAAATATACCAACTGCTTTGTAGACACTGATCAACTATTGATTTCATCATTATCTCACATTACTCAGAGCTGAGGAGATGTATACGGAGAGGAATCTTCTTTTTTTTTATGTTTGGACAGAACTGGTTGATACCATATGTGACGTTTTTGTTAATGTTTGTTATCTCTTGCCAATAATGTAAATAAATAAAACACTTGAGATATGTTGTATATAGTGCCAACATTTTGTTTTGGTTTTTGATAGATACATTGATCTATTTTATATAAATATCTATGGATATTTTTTATCACATTTGTGGGGCAGCTTGCCGTATATGAGACTGTTTTTCAGATGAAAACGCTTCAAACTATCAATTAAGTTGTCTTACTGTCGTGAATTTAAACGTCACTTTTAAATATTGTAAAATAAGAATAAAATGTAAAATATATATATATACAGTATCACACATCCACATTTCTCCATTGGAGAAATTAAGTCTTAAGACAGGACACATGTTCTGATGTGACACTAAAAAAACACTGGATGTAACAAATGATGTTTGTTTTAGCTTTTCTTTTGCTACCACCATTAAAAAAAAGAGAATGTAACACAGACTTTAGTAATAAGGTTTAAATAACTTTCTTCATAGGTTTAGGGCAGCACACTGGCTCAGTGGGTAACACTGTCACCTCTCTGTGAGGAGTACTGTGAGTGTGAATGTGTTTCTCTGTGTTTGATGGACTAGCGACATGTCTGGAATGTATCTTACAGTGCATGCTGGGACAGTCGCCACGGGGGACGCAGGAACAATGAATGGATGGATCCCTGCCATATTTTCTGACGTCATCACCCTTAAAAAAAATTACAAATCCTCGAACAAAATCCTCAATTTTAATTTCTTTTTTTAAATTCTAGGCACAGGAGCTCCGCATTATCATCCAACTCTTCCATAATTTTTTTTTCCAGCCATGGAGTCGTGTTGGGCAAGACTTACTGTATACGGAACTATTGACTCACGCCTATCAAGTAAATCAAAGACCGCCTGACAAAGGATTTGAAAACCGCGGGTTCCGCCGCAGTAGGCTACTACGTCTGCCTGGCATGCGTGAGAAGTGCCCACATTAGCTCGCACAGAACGCACACTGTATGCGCACAGCTGCAGGAGTAAATACAGTATCAGTCAGGTAGATCCTCTGGACTGTAATTCCAGCTGTTTTCAACAATACCTGAGATGGTGCGCAGCCCCCTAAATCAAGCTAGCTGTCTAACTAGCGTTGATCTAAAAAGCCTGCAGGCTGGAGCTGACAAGCCTAACCTTTAACACAGTTTCCCACTTAGAAATACTGCAAATAGATATTTTATATATGGAAAAGGTTGTAATAGGTTGAAATAATTATTTATTGCAATTTTGCTAACTTAATTGTATGTGTAAAAGACACACGTAGCTACAGCTACTGGTTATTAGGTAACTAAGTTTTGGCCCTGAGGTACTTTTACACAAATTCCAAGTGGAGAAGTAGTTCTCTTTGCAAAGGTCTCTGGTAACAGTGAAACATCCTAGCTTAGGTTGTAACGGATGTGAGGTACTCGTCCGGAAATCCCACCTACCAGCTCGGATGACCAATCAAACTTCTGCAGAGATAAAAGAAGAGTGAATATTGCACTTATGTTTGTCAGTACCCTAAATGAATAGGTCTTTTTCATGGTAGACATTTTGACTTGTCATAGTAGGAAAAGCACAGGTAATAAAATGAATGATGGCTGAATTCCATTTAGCTGCTTTCACTTCAGGGTCCTGGTGTCGTGCATGCTGGCTGACCGTCACTCTCACTGCTATGATCGTTAGTGTTATCAGTAACACCCGTGCTTTTCCTACTATGACAAGTCAAAATGTCTGCTGTGAAAAAGGCCTATGCTAATGTCCTCAGGTGCCCCTGGCGTTCCACCAAAAAAAATATCAAAAGTTTATGATAAATTAAGAAATGAAGCTCTGGAGGAAAATAATAATCCAAAGTAAGTGAGTATTATTACCATCAGTAATCCAATATATCAGTGCCTCTTCTGCAACTTTCTTTAATTGGAAATGAGAAGGCCTATTGTTGAACTGTTGTTGGCTGTTCTCATAGTATCAGGTTTGTGTTACAAATGTTAGCTTAGCTTAATGAAATGTGTAGCCTATCCTAGTTGATTAACTCAGTGTTAAAGTAGTCTAACTGTCGTTTGTGAGCAGTGGCCTTGCCTTATCGTCCAAAAGCTGGAATAATAGGTTACACATGCCTTTAGAAACAAAGTTAATGAAAGTAAGGAGGATGTCAATATGAACATTTAGTGTGCTATAGCTTATTATGAAAAAACACACACGGATTGATATGGTAAAAATCTTTAATGGGACATGCTTACAAGTAGAGATAGTGAGAGAATAGTTGGCAAGCTGCAGGTTACATTACTTGTTAGCTGGTGCTATGATGTTCAAAAACCAAAAAAATGTTAAACTGTTAAAATAAAAAACATTTTTTTTCTAATTTGATCTGATTTACAACCCTTTGAAATTAATTTATGAGTCCGGCAGCATCTGGTATTACATTACTATTTGAAGAGAAAGTATAGTAATGCCGAATTCACACCAGAGCAGCGACTAAGTGCGAGCTTCCATGCGATGTCTATGGAAAGCTGCGGCGGCCGCTCCCGAGCTCAGTGGGCTGCGGACATTTGATTCTGCGGCGAAGTGCGGCCAAACTAAAAGTTGGGAAAAGTTCAACTTTTAGTGACGAAGTGCGGTGTGAGACAGATGCTGGACAGAAGCCCGTAGAAATGGTCTATAGTGCTATGGTTAGGTTACCCCGAATTTGGCCCTAGGTGAATGCTATCAACTCAACTGCAGTTTCTTTTTCCCAACAATTTGAACAATGACTAGAGTACAAAACCAGAAGTACATATCATACTCCCAATAAAATGTAAACATTTTCTCTTAAAAACAGATTAAACAGATGCAGTTGTGGTACGAGCAGGTTAAGAGTCACAGTTGCCATCAGAGGAGGCGCTCAGCTCATCGCACCACTTTGCGTAAGCTCTGTGCAGGATCTCACAAGGTGTGTCATTAGAAATTTCTGCAATGAAAGAAAGGAGAGCAAGAAGAACAAGCTTTAAATATAGTATACACATTACATAGAGTCTGAATAACATAAGAACTAGCTCATACAACTACTTTCTTACAGGAAGAAATAAGTTCAAGACCCTCTTACGAGCTAATCTTGTGCCATAATTTGTTGGATGAAGACACACCAGCAGTACTTTTTCCAAGTTTAAGTAAAAGTAGTTACAGTGAGGGATTTCCATCATAGTTACAGACAGGACGGGACCCCAGTCTCTATTGTGGAAGAGAAGACATTTGCAGTTAGCATGCTAATGCAGGCTGAATGTTAGCATGTTGCCAGTTAGCTCGCGAACCACAGTAGTTCTAGCCCCTCACCCCTACATTTCTGAGGCATTTATTGTCCACTTGGCTTTCCATACACTAGCCCATCAAGTAGGCCCAATTCCAAACCACCTCCTACACCCTCTCCCTACCAACTTCCAATGTTTGCACATTCGTGTGGAGGGTCCACCATATTTAGTGCCATCCCAAAACAATTAGCAGGGAGTGGAAGTGGGTTTTAAAACCCTCCAACAGGGAGCCTGCATCGATGCCGACCTAACCAGCTGCCCTTACTGACGACGTGCAACGCCGTTTTTTGTTCGTCATGGAACACGCTCCAGTGTCAGTTCCGTTCGACTACCGGTACAAACATTTACTCGTAAACTGCTACAACTAAGATAGGCATGTATTCTACTTTATTGTCATACAGATGTCATCAATTTAAAGTAAATAGATCTAGATTAGATTTGTATTTAGAATCAAATATACCCTTGTCTACTCTAGAAAATTTCGACATGTTCATTTGATTGAAAAGTGTTGTATATTTATACACAAATATAACACATATTTATCTTTTTGTTTTTTTTTACCTCTATAAGCAGCTATAACCCCATAATTTATTTTATCTTGAAATACTGACATAACAGTACAATAATTTCGTACAATAATTCAGCTGTGAAATATTCTGGTTTTCTCTGACATTAATACTGCATTTATTTATACAGTACATTTAAACTAATATTCATATTTATTTATGCAATTCTTGCATTTTTACAAACTTAATGATAGATCCTATTTTTCAGCATTATTATTAGCACTACTGTTTTGTTATGATTTTTCTATTATATCATAGAGAAATCATAAGATTTAGAGGGTGTATAACATCACATTACTTCCTGCTTAATTGCTCCTGAGCGACAGTTTTACGCTGTTTTAGAGCAAACCATCAATGCTGTTGTTTTCCTGGTAAGTACAGTCTCACTCTAGTGATGCTTACCCGCTTCCCCAAGACCAACAGGCAGAGGCATCCTGACCAGGCCTCCTGAATGCTTCAGCCTTTCCTGCAGAGACTTCTGTATGAGCTCCATGGTACACGCCTCATGCCAGACAGGCAGCTCCAGGCCCACCATGCAGCTGATGATCCTTTGCTTTTCGTCTTCTGTCAATAGACCACTCTCTTTGGACACGTAGACCATGTAGGACATATCGATGTTCACTGCCTCGCCGTGCAGCAGAGACGGAAGAACTGCCTGTATTAAAAAGAGACAAAGATAATGTGAGGATGTGGCTGTTTGTCACCAAAAAGGACTGAACACCTCATTCCCCATACAATCTCAAGAGTGTTATAAACTCATATAGAATCAAATACATTCTATATACAGTTGGTATGAACAATAGCATGTATCAACAAAGCTATGTCTGCCATGAAGGATCAATTACCATCTCTAATGCTGGACTGATAAGGTGGCCAAAGTCCACAAGTCTGTTTAGGTCATCCTCCCAAAGGTTTGGGGCAAGCTCCTCCAGCATGGTTACGATGGCTATATGAGTCGCTTGTGATGCAGCCTGTAAGCGGTTGCGTCCGTACACACTGTTGTCAGCCTGGAATTTAGTGTCCAGCAGCATGCGGCCATGTGTCTCAAGAAGCTCAAAGAGGCCTCTGTGTTTCATCAAGGCCATCTGCAAAGAACCAGCAAAAATGCATAGAAAACTTCAATGAGCAGTTCAAACACAAAAAAATAAATAGGCTACATGAAAAAACTTCACTTCATCTCTCAGAGCCAATACGCGTATCAAGTTACTACTTCTGGCTACAGTCAATGGAATTTGAAACTTCCCTTTGGTACTGTAATATGTTACAAATATAAATGGCATGTGTGAAGCTGCAGACACTCACATTCTCACTGCCAGCTCATCAAATACCGCAGCTTGGTCAGTGGCCCTACGCTTCAAACTATGATGCTCTAGGTACCCATCCAGCATCAGTTTTGGACGTGTCAGGGACGGCGTGTTAGTTTCCGCTCGTTGCATGCATAGTGTCTTTTCAAAATAAACTACTGTGTTCAGAGGAAATGTACAATGAATACAGTCTCTTTTCAAAATAAACTTCCAACGTAGGTTTACATAGTTTTTAGGTTTACTTACGCAATAAAACTACTTGGTTAGGCTTAGGAAAAGATTGTGGTTTGGGTTAAAATCATACACTGTATTGAACGTAGTCACCATGACGTCACCAGTTACTTTGTGGACTGCTGTTTTTAAGCCTTGAGTTCGACATTTTGGTGACACGAGAGGGTGGAGCTAAGCACAACCAAATAACTGAAGAAGGCACTTTCAGGTGACCAAAAATGTTACAATTAACTTTCATGAACTGAAAACACACTGTGAAAGAGTTAAAGTTTTAAGATGAAACATGAGCAACTCTGACCGGACAATGCCGTGGTATTGACCTGTCAATCAAAAGGTAGCCACGTCCTAAATCATACCCTGCTCTATTTGACTCTAAATGGGACCATAATTTACTAAATGAGCATCATGCTGTATTGAAGAAGACTTGAAACTAGTGATTGAGACCATAAACTCATGTTTACAATGTTTACTGAGGTAATAAATCAAGTGAGAAGTAGCCCTTATGCACTTTACACTGCTGCACATTCATGAGCCAAAATAGCAGGTGCACTTGGATACGCCCATACAGTCCAAGACCTACCGCTTTGCACTTGTTGTTGCACTTGTGCGATTAAAATAGAGCCCTATATGTTAATAATAAGAATTTGTATATTGTTATGAAGCATGTCTTAGGTATTAGCTGATGACCACGTTGATATTGGAATTACCATTCTCCGGTATGTATCAGCTTTAAGGTAAATATTCCACAACCAGGGAACTTAACGTACCTTTAACATCTCTGCTAGCCCGTTGGATATGTGCCGTCGCGGAACAGTTTGTAAGAAGGACAGGTCGAGGAAGGCGGCGGCGGGTGGAATGTAGGCGCCCAGCTTGTTCTTGCAGTTTGCAAAGTTAACCCCCGTCTTTGCTCCCACGCTGGCATCGATGTAGGAGAGCAGTGTGGTGGGGACCCTGATGTAAGGGGTGCGTCTTCTGTAAAGTGAGGCTGCCAGGCCCACGATATCCAGGCACACCCCTCCACCAATTGCAATGATGGGCTCTGTGCGGCGGTCCAGGGAGAAGCTGTTGACCTCCTCTAGGATCTTCAAGGCCATTTTCATGGATTTGTTCTCCTCAGTGGTGGGTAGAGACAAGATCTTGTACAGGACATTGTTGGCCTCTAAATATTCAGTTAGCTTGGGACCGTAGATTTTGTAGACTTCTTGGTCAACGACCACAAAGCGTTTGATTGGCTTGTTTGATTTTTTAATAACCTCCAGCTGCTGCGGCTCGGTGATGTGGCCCAGCAGGAGTGTGTCGTTGCTCGGGTCCAGCAAGTCCCGGGTCTCAGTTACCTTGTAAGTGAAGACGATGGGGCTGACCACTGTCCAACTGGTGCCTTTTTCTGTGATGTTCTCATAGCTGCCACACAAAACACAAGAAAAAAGATTTATTATAGTGGCATAGGTTCTAATTATTGTAGATGTTGTTTTAAAGTGCTTTTGTTTCTGTCAATACATTGCACTCCATACATGTCAGTTCATTATCTAAAACTAATGCAGTTTAACACAACAGCCCTCACACAATAATGTTATTATATTTGTGAAAAAGATGCACAAGATGTACAACCAATGACAGAGGCATTATATCGAATTTAGACAAAACAGTGACTTCAATGTCGATTATTAATTACTTTTGGGATAAAACTACATGACACAGACCTTAAAGCTTCAGTAGGCAGAATATCTTTGGCATCATTGGGCAAAAATTCCATAATAACCTTTCAGCATATTGTAATTCAAGAGTTCTGAGAGAAAACTAGACTTCTGCACCTCCTAATGGCTCTGTTTTCAGGCTTTAAAAAATCTGACCCGTGATGGGAAACTTTGGCCAATCACAGGTCATTTCAGAGAGAGAGCGTTCCTATTGGCTGTTCATTCAACAGGCAGTTGTCAGTCATTCGCGAACCCCGATCAAACGGTCAAACTAGGCAGTGCTGATCAAATATGAATCAATAATCTTTACTGTAATGCCTATTTCTCACCTCAAATGTTTTCAGAAACATCTTGTAGTGTACTGTTTAGCTGTAAAATGAGAAAGTTTGCTCAGGCTGGTGGGCGGTGCTTGGTATTTCCTATGCAGATCCCAACATGGCTGCCGGGTCACAAACTTTCTAATTTTACAGCTAAACAGCACACTACAAGATGTTTCTGAAAACATTTGAGGCGAGAAATATTAATTCATATTTGATCAGCGCTGCATAGTTTGACCGTTTGATCGAAGTTCACGAGTGATTGACAGCTGCTCAGAGACGGCAGCCTCCAGCTCAGCTCTGATTGGTTGCTTTCCTCCGGTCTGTGAAATTTTTCAGGTGCCATTAGGAGCACCGGAGGACACTGGAAGACACAGAGGGACATGATTTATTTCAGATTACCTGTCTCATGCACTACTGTCAGGATATGGTGACCGTTTTATAAAAATAAGTTTTTTTAATCATATTTTCTCCGATCTGCCTACTGCTGCTTTAATGTTGAGAAATACCAAATTGAGCATTGTCGATCTGCCCTTTCTGTGAGTTTAGTAGAGGAATATTTTAGTGTTTTTCCATGTTTGTTCCCTCATAAAGAGAGTGGTCTGATAATAACTTGTTTATTCTGCTTCCAGCCAAAACAGGGACAAGGCACTGACGTTTAATCTCTTAGTGGCAGTGGATGTGGTGGATGGGGGGGGCTAAATGTGGTCCTTGAGACTCAGACTGGGCCTCTGTCTAGTGAAGGAACCATTTAAGGAGCTAATGCTGAAGAGACAAGGACCCTGTTGATATCAGCTGTTGTTTTTCTCTTTACAGCTTGCTGAGGTTTGGCCAAATTAGGGGATAGGTTGCAGATATCAGTGAACAATTAGATTTGGCTGAAGTTTTCCATGTGCACTTTTAAAAGCTGTATGGAATTCATTCTTTATTTGACTTTCTTACCTTTTTTTGCAATTCAAGTCTTTATATTCACATTTGGTTTTGATTTAAAGCAGCAGTGAGTAGTATTGGTGCAAATATGATTAAAAAACATTATTTTTATTGACGGTCAGTAGTGCATGAGACAGGTAATCTGAAAATTATCATGTGCCGCTGTGTCTTCCAGTGTCCTCCGGTGCTCCTAATGACATCTGCAAGATTTCACAGACTGGAGGAAAACAACCAATCAGAGCCGAGCTGGAGCCTGCTGTCTCTGAGCAGCTGTCAATCCCTCGCAAACTCCGATCAAACGGTCAAACTAGGCAGCGCTGATCAAATATGAATCAATATTCTGTTACTGAAATGCCTATTTCTCACCTCAAATGTTTTCAGAATCATCTTGTAGTGTACTGTTTAGCTGTAAAATGAGAAAGTTTGTGACCTTTCAGCCATGTTGAGGTCAGTTGAGGAAATACCAAGCACCGCCCACCAGCTGGAGCAAACGTTCTCATTTTACAGCTAAACAGTACACTACAAGATGATTCTGAAAACATTTGAGGTGAGAAATAGGCATTACAGTAACAGAATATAGATTCATATTTGATCAGCGCTGCCTAGTTTGACCATTTAATCAGAGATTGCAAGTGACTGACAGCTGCCTCCATTGAATGAACAACCAATAGGAATGCTCTATCTCTGAAATAACCTGTGATTGGCTAAAGTCTCCCGTCGATTTTTTAAAGCCTGAAAACAGAGCCCATGAGGAGGTGCAGAAGTTTGGTTTTCACACTTGAATTACAATATGCTGAAATGTTATTATGGAATTTTTGCCCAATAATGCCAAAGATATTTTGCCTACTGAAGCTTTAAGGTCTGTGTCATGTAGTTTTATCCCAAAAGTAATTAATAATCCACATTGAAGTCACTGTTTTGTCTTCAGAAATTCAATACAATGCCTCTGTCATTGTATTCTGCCTACTGCAGGTTTAAATGAAGATGCCTCTTTAAGGTCTGTGTCATGTAAATTTCCTAATAAATTACCTAATTTCTGACAGGGCAGTACTTTTGGAGGCCCCAACACCTATTTAAAAATCTTCACTTTCATGTGGAGAAGATAGAAAATGAGGTGGTCACAATATGTCTACTTTTCTTTAACTTGACCTCAAAAACAATCCCTATACATTATTTTTAACACTTGATTACTAATTAAATCCACACAATTTATAGATCGCGATCTTCTCTCTTCATCTAAATACAATACCTTTGCAGATTCTCGGGAGACGAGCTATTGTCTCTGGAACCTCTTAAGGTTAGAGGTCAAGGATGGAGACCTCAGTTCAAATGCTATCTCCTTAACCTTAACCTTAACCTTAACTTAAGTAGTTCAGTTGCCTAACCATAACTGCGCCTTTGACTTT
The DNA here is from genome assembly GCA_916701645.2 of Sebastolobus alascanus. Lineage (NCBI taxonomy): Eukaryota > Metazoa > Chordata > Actinopteri > Perciformes > Sebastidae > Sebastolobus > Sebastolobus alascanus. The sequence continues at coordinate 2,139,704 of CAKAOJ020000194.1, forward strand.
TTCCCCCCAAACCCCACCCTGCAACATCAGAAGAGCACAAAGTAGATATATGTTGAGTATGTTACAAATAAAAACTTGAAATAAAAGAGAGAGAGGACTGTGACTTAAAAAAAAGTCATTGGAAAAAAATAAGAAACTCACTGATAAATGACAGAAAAGAGTCATTAAGAGAAGCAATAATGTTTCACAACTTTCTTCTGCACTACTAAAGCAATACATTTTAAATGAAACACCTAGATTCCTGAAACCTAAAGGCTGTTTCCTGCCTCCACACTGCATCAAATAGGTTTTCTATCAATTTTTTGTTTCAAATTGCCATTTAAAAAGTTAATAAAAACTTTTTTTCTCTTGTTTTTGCTATAAAAATCGACAATGCGACAGTAAATGTTATATTATTTTACACTGACTACACAGATTGGTCATAATTGTTCAGCCATGCTTGATGTTTATTAATGTTTATTACATTTATGAAGGTATGATTATTATGAAATGTTTATTACATTTCCTAATGTCTTAGACTCTGTGGCTATGTGCCAGACACTACCAACAGGCCAACTACATGTATGCAACAGCATCATTTATCAAAACTTATGAAATCTACTGAGTCAGGGATAGAAGAACACCTACATTTTGCATAAAGAATTTAAACACATGTAAAATAAAAGGAAACAAAAAAGAAGATACTTCTATCACACTTTTTCTTCGTAATCAAAGAATGTAATAAAGAACAATGTTATACTCACATTTTTGCAGCAGAGACACAGTCAGCTATGTCTTTATTGACCTTCTTTCCCAGTTTGCACTTCCAGGTGCCCTTGACCCGTACTAAACTAAACTCAGTTTTATTTTCTTCGGTATCATTATCCTCCAGATGAACCTTTCCCATTATTGTGTTGATGAGTGTATGTTACAGTAGTAGATAGAGTTAGGCACCGTCTTAATGAGAAGACAACCGATGGACTCTTTAAATAGAGTATGATATTTAGAGGGAGGAGCATTGTCATTCAGTGTGCTTCACATATTTTGATCTTGTACAATTTTTGTACAGCATGCATCAATGCATCGTATTACTTAGCTTTATGACAAATATGCTCATGGTCAAGAGAGTGACATAACATTTTTATTCTGCATATTACATTTACAAAAGGGGAATATGTAAATGTTTATTTAAGATGAATTTGGAGAAATGAAGGAGACCCATTGATCCACACAAGAGTTTTGACAGGGCAGCTGTTAGTTGAGTTTGTGTTTAGAACAACACATACATTTGATGAAACTATGGACCTGTTGCTTGACCATTTGCAATTGCTCTGAGGTCAAAAGACAACAACATTTCAGAAAACTCGACGACATTTGTTTTAACATCCCATTAGCTTAGCTGTGGTTTAAGGTTTGTGCAATGGTCAGTCATTTATGTACTTTTAATTCCTACTTAATCTTCATTTAAACCTGCAATTATGTCATCCTATGGTTTTCGGGTGAACTGTTAAATACTTATGTGGGAGTTATTTCAGGTCGGAAGTAAGTGGAATGTTTGTTGTAAGACCAGGAGAGGTCTTTTTGGGGTTTGCTGCCTAGAGTAGTATGTGGCACTGGGGTTTGGGTAGGGATTAGTTGGGGGACAGTTGACATATCAATTCATTTTTTTTTTCTTTTTGTCACGTTTTCATCCCTTATTTCTTTCTTTTATCTGAGCTACTCATTTCATTATCTCATTCTGTATCAGCTCTAGATGAAGGGTAATCTCAATTTCATTAGCTGGAATGTTAAGGGGCTAAATCACCAAGTGAAAAGGAGCAAAGTCTTTTGGGGTATTCTTCCTTCAAGAAACCAACTTACACGACTGTGTTTAATTTGCTTGTGTTTTACTTATTTTCAGTGTTTCTTGGTTGGTACTTGTTGTCAAAGGGTGACAACAAAGGGTGTTTTTTGCTTTCGTCTTGTCGATTTGATTGCTGTGTACGTGAAGGCATGTGGTTCTGTGAGTACAAAGGGCAAAACCAACATCAGATTCTGTAACGCCAGAAATGTTGGTGCAGGTGTAAACACCCCTGTGGATCAGTGCCAGCCTGTCTAATCATAGACAATCTATTTCTCAGAATTCATTGACGCATCGTTCCTCTTCACCTGACATGAATCCTTATCTTGTAGCTAGATTGATGTGTTCGTTTTCTGTCAACATACTGTCAGGACGATAACATTGTTCGTGCATTGGTGTTATCTGTTGAGAGCAAGTTGGACTGGTTTTATATGTGTTGTTACAAAACCGTGTGGTGAGCAGTGTTAGGTAGGTTACTTTTGAAATGTAATAGGTTACTGATTACTCTTTACCCTGTTAAAAACTATGTATGTAGTAGGGGTGGTAATTCTTTAATGCCAGAAACGATCAGCGACCAGCTACTCAGTTTTTGAATGTTGCTGGAGAAGATGCACTGCCAGGTAGGCTGAAAAGCAACTCAGAAAGACAGGAGAGAAAGGAAAAAAGTAATAATCAGCTCTTTCCTGGTGCAAGACTTCCCACGACTCCTCATTCCTCCCAAAACTGCTCACTGAAAGCAATCGAAACAGACAGAAATATAAGGATTCCTTCAAATCCTGCAACTATGGGTGGGCGATATTAGACATGTTTCCCCGAATTGTTCAGCCCTACACTTTTGCTTATATATAGTCGTATCACACCATTAGGAGTGGGGAAAAAAAACAATTCACCTACTGTATGTATCGCAATTGTTTTTCTTCTACAATTTTGAAATATATTCTTTAATGCCAGAATCAATATATTTGCTTCATTTGAGTCTATGCGGAGGAAGTTGTAGAAGGAAGTTGCCGCTTTTATTGTTGTAGTCTGAGTAACGTGACCTCATATCCGCTCCGTATCCGTCAACCAAAACAAACAAGTGATGTGAGTGAGTCCCTGTAATGGGGTGCAAAAACATTTGTCTCACGTGTAGTTCCTCATCCAGTCATCCATTTGTTTGTGGGTCAGTTATTGATGGAACTAAACTACTAAACTCAGCTTTACAAGTGGTCGACCTCTGGGTCTGAAAAGTGAAGCCAATGCTGAAGTGCCTTAAACTTGCATTCTTTCTAAAAGACAGCAGGGGGCGACTCCTCTGGTTGCAAAAAGAAGTCTGATTGTATAGAAGTCTGAGAAAATGAGCCTACTTCTCACTTGATTTATTACTTCAGTAAACATTGTAAACATGAGTTTATGGTCTCAATCGCTATTTTCAAGTCTTCTTCAATACAGCATGATGTTCATTTAGTAAATTCTGGTCACATTTAGAGTCAAATAGACCATAAAGCAGGGTATGCTTTAGGGCGGGGCTACCTTGTGATTAACAGGTCGCTACCACGGCGTTTTCCATTCTGGGACTTAGAACTTTAACCCTTTCTGTGACAGGTCTGTGTGTTTTCACTTGATCAGAGTTAATTATAATCTTTTTGGTCGACTAAAAATGTCTTATTCAGCATTCGGTTATACTTAGCTCCACCCTCTCATGTCACTTCTGGTTGCAAAAAACAAGATGGTGACAGTCAAAACCCAAGATGGTGACGATAAAAAACCAAGATGTTGACGACCAAAAACCAAGATGGTGACGGCCAAAAACCAAGATGGTGACGATCAAAAACCAAGATGGTGACGACCAAAAACCAAGATGGTGTCAGAGTTTTTAACTATTTCCAGGCACTATACTGTCAGGAACTCCTCCTACAGATTTAACCCGATCGACTTCAAATTTGTTAATTACAATCTAAAGACCTTTGTGATGAAAAGTTGTTCAAAGCTTCCGTTTTTATGTAACTATGTTGCCGTGGCGTGGCGGCCAAAAGCGTCTTTCGTAAAAAAAACAGCAAGTCGCTGTATTTTTGTCGTACATTAACCAATCTGCTCCAAATTTCTCATGCCTGATAAAAGTCAACCTATTTCTGATGGTAAGCTGGCTCAACTGAGTACCAGCATCAACATTTTTCACAACAGTGGAGGTCAATGGCACAAATTAAGCTATATCAGGCTTTGGATCTAATCTCAACAGTTATTATGATTATTGTATTTCTGGTGTTGATTTTTCATCAAATTCATACATTTACATGCACAAAATATTCCTTTTTTTGACCTTTTTCCGAAAAAGACACTAAGCTGTTTACGTGGCTATTGAAAATGAAAGATATTCCTCTAATATTCCAGTTAACATGCAGCCGTGTATACTCCGATTAATATAACCGGTGGCGGACTTGTTCGACCGCGCAAACGCAGCCTCCCTCTTTCAATCCTTCATCCACCTTCTTGAAAAGGTCGGCGTTACGATATTTGTGAATATCCAAAACCCTGTTGATATCCAAGTCTTTCATGATGTTTAAAAGTAGGTGTGTTTCTGCTTCCGACCAGAAATGTGGGCTTTTCTTTTGGGCATGCATCTCTGCAGACTGTCTGCTAGGCAAGAAGCCGTGTGTCACAAACAGCGGTAAAACCCCCAATTGAGACACAAATAATTCTAAATGCTCTGTATACATGTCCAAAGAATGCTCCAAAAAACCTGAATAATATCAATATATCCCACATCTTAATCGGAAAATGCTTCATTTAGAATAAGGCCTAATTCAGAATATCCAAACGGAATATGCTGTTTACATAACCCGTATCAAATTCAGAATATTGTCATGTTTGGAATTATAGTGGTATATTAGTGTGCAAAAATCCTGCATTTTTTGCATTGTACAGTATGATGAATCTTTCACCACGTATGACCTTATGAAGGTCACACTATCATGTGTGTCAAACTAATGAAGCAGTACATTTTTTAGTGTCACATCTGCCGCGGTTCATTTGTGACTCCAGAGAGAGGCTTACTGAGTATCTGACAAACAACATGATGGAAGCAACAGTGAAGTGTTGAATCTTGATGCCTGACACTGAAACCAAACACCAGACACTTCATCAATATTGGTTCACCCATTATCTCAAAAGGTTGAGTGATTTTGATATATTGAAACAATGTTAAATTAATTAACTACTAGAAATCAGACCTTTTAATGACCTTACCTTTATTTATACAACATTTGTACAACATGATGTGTAAACATTTAAAGATTCAAGAGACCTTTTGCTTTTAAGAAAATAAAATGTGTTGATTGATAACCATTTCCAACAAGCAAATGTACATAATATTAACAAACAAAAAGGTTAAGTGTGCCTTGGAATATTTGTGAAACTATACTTACAGATCAAATAGTGAAATATAATATCTTTGCAAATTTAACAGTGAGCAAAATACAATATCTCAACAACTTATGCTTAAATAATATAAAATGCAGCCCAGTCGCACAGCAGTTTGTGAAATAGTCACAAAATGTAATGTATTGATTTGTGTACATTGACACAAATTTCAAAACATTTTCGTGATGGTCAGCATGCAATCAATTCGTATGTAATCCATGTAATTGTGAACCGGGAAGTATGTAGTAGAATGCCACGTAGGGAGGAGGTCGAGTTGGATGAGGAGGCAAAAAACACAAAAAAAAAAAACAGGACTTTCACCCAGGAGGCTGGTGTTCATGTCCAGTGTGAAACCACAAGTCAAAGTTGATTTATTTACAGCACTTCCGGAGTTATTTTAACCCAAACCGCGATCTTTTCCTAAAGCTAACTAAGTAGTTTTGTTGCCTAAGCCTAACCAAGTCTATTGCTAAACCTAAATAAATAGTTTTATTTTGAAAAGACTGGAGTGGAAATTAACACGTGCGTCACGTGTAGCTGGACATTCGTAGGAAAACGCACTACAAATACGATGTTGAAAGTCGTGCTGAGCGTTATGAAAGAAAAGGGAAATTCGTGTCTATGTACACGAATCAAATAGATTAAATTTCGTGACTATTTCACAAACTGCTGTGAGACTGTGTTGTGAAATATGAATGCTATAACTCATGTGTTTTAGTAGTAATCAGTTGTCATTTGAAGTTGAAGTTGTTCCTTTCCTTCTTCCTCTTTGTCTCAGCCTCTCTCTCCTTCTCTGAGTCGCTGAAGGACAGCTATGATATCTTTTTTGTGTTGCAGTGCAGTCCTAGCAGGGCACAAAATTAACATTTAAAAAAAAAAATTAAATAAAATCTTTAAAAAAAAACAATACTGTCGGTAAACCCAGCAAACGCAGAGAAACACTGCTCAGTTTATTGATGGTCAACACACAGCTCATCATTCAGATTACTGAATAAAGTCATATTAAATAAAGTCTATTCAGGTGTTCTACTTGTATTCTTAAAAACTTTTAACTGTATTGTTTTTGCTAACAAATCTGAGACCAGACAAAATGTATCTTATATTTATCTTAATGGGGCTAAAAGGGAGCAGTAAATCCATACTATCCATATTTCATTGTGGTACAAGATGCAGTCTTTCATACCGTCTCCCTGAAAGGCCTCTTCTTCTCGGCTGTGCATTCCCACCTGCAGCAGACGGTGGACCGTTTGTTGTGGTGGAAGTCTAACCTTGACAGATAGGAGAGAGCCTTATGGTGTAATGCAATCCCATTCAAAAATACCAACAACCCTGGCCTCAAAAAATACAATGGAGCTGAACTTTGACACAGTAACTGACAGAGAAGTGCTTTAAGTATCTCCTGAGTGCAGCCAGTAGCTGAACAAGAGTAGGTGGGAACCTCGTAAATGTTTGGTCAATGTGATCAATTGTGGCCAAATTGTTAAAATGATAGTCAGCGGTGTCTATAATGTGGATCTGGATATTAAATGTTCGTCTGCAATGTTCTGTAGTGGTCCCAGTAGTATTTGTTCTTAAAGTGTACTGAAGTAGAATGTCACATGACATGGTTAAGCTAGGTTTGAGTCAAATAATAGAAGATTGTTTTAATTTAATAAATTCAACAATATAATCATGCTATTTGCAACAATTTGTTGTTCTGAATTACTCATCTAAAGTGTTATTGTCCTGACACGGCTTTGTTGAATACTCAATTCTGAGTCAATCACAGCGTTCTACGGTCTGTTATTTCTTTATAACAGACCGTTGCTATGGGCGCAGTTCTGAGGCCTGTACTACGAAGTGGGATTTGGGGTTAGCGAGGTAACTTATGGTTATGTTCGAGATAAGAGATCAATTCGTATAAAAGCACCGCCTACTGACCAATCAAAGCTCGGTGAGCTGATCGTATGATAATATTATACACATACAAAGAAGTTTACGTCATAATCCAGGCTAAAAACAACACAGTTTAAACTGCCAAGTGCAGGAGGGACAGCTGGCTGTATGCTGTGGGTGATTACTGCTTTGAATTATATTTACTGAGCATAGCATTTCACACAGGGCGAACAGGAGGGGAGGTGGATGGGTCCAACAAACACAAGGTTTTCATCCAGGAGACCGCTGTTCGTGTCACGTTACAATCAGCTGTTCGTTCATGTCCGGTGTTCACAACGTTCAGTGTCATTTTCACTGTAAAAATGTAGTAGTATTAAGTCCAACCATGTTTTTTCCTAAACCTAACAATAATGGTTTTATTGCCTGAAACTAAGCAAGTGTTTTTCACAACACTAAGCATGTGTTTACTGCGACAAAAAAGTGTGACGCCGAGGGGTCTGACAAAGTGGCATTATATGACGAGTTGGGATGAGAGCGCGTTGTCTTTGGAGGATAGAAATTAGAAATTTAGCTGCACACAGCTGGTGCATCAGAGCTTGGTGCCAGCGTACAGTATATGGCCTTCAATCGAATGTTAAATAAAGATACAGATAAAAAGAGACGGCAGACATAAAATAAAAAGCTCTCTTTGACCCGGTATGGTGAGATTGATAAGGAGAGCAAGGCCACCAAATGTTTGATACCACTGTCTATTCCCTATCATACCCAGTCTCTTCCCACCTCCCCTCTCAGAAGGGTTTTAGAATATTCTAGATGTGTTCTGACTAAAGTTGCACTAATCAATAAACCTTTATAACAATAGATCAAATGAAAGTATGTTATTTGAAATGGGTTGCTCATAGTGACAAACTCACAGTTGTTTCAGTTTTCCGTCCCGCTGGTAAGAGACATATTTTTCTCAGACACGGGCGGAGACCAAAGTGGAGGCAAAAGGAGAGAGAATACTGAACTTTCATTTGTAATAGAGAAACACGACTCATGACACATGAAAGCTAATGTATACTGGATGTTCAAATACGCAACTAACATGTGTTCCATAAGTTTTTAAGGTGATAAAATGTAAATGTAGTGTTTACAGCTTGTTCCACAGCTCCTAAGTGGCAAAATAAAGTGCATTTTTGATTCAGCTTTAGGCTACATGCTACAGTTAGCTGCACTTGAGAGACGAATTTGTCTGAGGTCAATGTTCAGTCTATTCCATATGTGGTTTTTAAATAATATTAGAGGGAAACTAGTTTTCAAGCGGCTTTTTATTGTTACAATGTGGGTCGCCGGTAACACGGAGGGAAGCCAAACATCGTTCATTTGGATATACCACCCACATTGCAACGATACAAAGCTGCTTTAAAATAGGCAAAGTTTCTCTTTAAGTAAATCAAACATTGTCCTCACATTCCATCACATGTAGTTTCACAGTAGCTGTCACAGGTGTAGCTATTTAACAATGTTTCTGCACCATTAGATGTCCCAGTAGGCTAAACCCAGGGGTCCGGGGACCCCCAGGGGTCATTGAGGGATTTCAAGGGGGTCCCCTGAAAAATGGGAAATAGTTTATTTTCACTATTTAAGGGCCTGATAACAGTCGTATCGGGTGGAGAGAGAGTCATAAGAGTGACTATTCTAATTCTTAGTCTTAATCATATCTAACAACCAAAATCTTTTCAGATGGAAGTTCCTGAAGCAAAATCTTATCAAATGGGGGTCAGTGACCTAATGGTTATCAATTTAGGGGTCCTTGACATGAAAAAGGTTGAGAACCACTGGGCTAAACCAAGACAGTAAGCCAGTATGCACCATGCAAGGCCCTGAAACTGACACACCTGAATTGAAGGCAGCCATTAATCCTTTTTATTTCTAAAAAGCTTAATTGTGATTTTTTTATTTATTTTAATGGTCAAATTTCTGATGAGTAGTAGTAAAATATACGATGAAAGAAAAGAATTACGCACACTTGTTTTACAATGACATACAGTATCATTAATCTTTGCTTAAATTTCTTCGATTAAACCTGCAGTAGGCAGAATATTTTTGATATTTTTGATCGGAGTTCATGAGTGATCGACAGCTGCTCAGAGACGGCAAGGCTCCAGCTCGGCTCTGATTGGTTGTTTCCCTCCGGTCTGTGAAATCTTGCAGATGCCGCTAGGAGCACTGGAGGACACAGAGGCACATGATTATTTTCAGATTACCTGTCTCATGCACTACTGTCAGGATATAGTGACCGTTTTATAAAAATATTTTTTTTTAATCATATTTCCTCCAATCTGCCTACTCCAGCTTTAAATGTCTTAGATTAAATACAGTTATGTTATATATTTTCTCAATCCGATCAACTGACCAATCATGCGGCTCAAACTAAATCAAAACCCACCCAAATTAATATTAATGCTCCCTGAATGGACGTGAATGACCAGGAAACCCTGTTTAATACTGCTGTGGTCCACCTGAGGTGTTTTTCCTCTATGAGTCTACTTGTCTCTCTGTCTCTACCTGTCTGTCTGTCTCTACCTGTCTGTCTCCAAAATGATGACGATCCACGATGACAGACGAGCTCTTCTGTAACTGCTGCTCTCCCACCACGTGCTGTTGGACAGTCGTGCAGGTTACCGTCACTCCCCTCACTCCATTTGCATAGTTGTTAACAGAAAGTCCAGCACCTCGCCAACTCCTTCTGCCCAAATCGTCACGCCCATAAACGCGCACCATGCCAGCCGAGAAAGGTAAGATTATTACTTTGTTTTGTTTTGCGTTGTGGCGGCGTCACAGTCAATATCATAACACTGGATCATAACTTTATCATAACTCCACTGGAGTCCAGTCCAGTGCGTAACTGCGCGTCATTTATCAGACCAAGTGATACCACAGGCATCCAGCTCCACACAGAAGGCTGCTGTCTAGTTCGTGGTCATAAGAAACGTTTTTATGCTGAAAAAAAAAATGTTTACAGTAATTTAAACAGAACATAATGCGTGTATATAATTTAGTGACGTCAATATGAGCTCACTATTACAGTTTTTATAATTTGCTTTGGCTCAATTCTTGAATGAGAATTTTTTGTTTTTTATTTATTTATTTTCAAAACAATGAGTTAAAATCTCTCAACAATTGGTTTGTTGTTCACAACAGATTAGAAATTGCATCTTTTGGCACATGTTTATTTATTTATTTTATTTTTTACATGTGTGCAAAAGAGTAAGTTTGCACACATTTACACAATAACCACTTAAACATTACTGATCAAAATTCATCCTCTTCACAACGTCTAAACATCCCTTCATTGCAAATGAATTCAATTATCAAAATCTGTCAGACATGCATGTATATTCCATAAATATCCGTGACATGGTGTTATTTACTGTGAGGAGGTACAATTTGTTGTTTTTTTACTGAACTACTGCAGGCTTTTTTTTTTTTTTTTTTTGCCATGGATGTCATTTTGTGGCAACTTTTCTGTTCACTCTATGAGACTTTACATGAAAGCTCACAGTGCATGTAGCACATTGGTACATAATTAAATATACTGTATACATGTGCATACCATATTTCTGTGTTACAGAATTGTACAGTATTGACTTTTCCCCTTTTACAGTTTTTCTCAATCGCTTTGGCTCATTTTTTTTTTAAACACTCTTAATATTTTCTGAACTGTAAGTGCAGTCACAACTTTTCATGGGTAATCACAACTCTATTGCATACCTGCAGAAGGTTTTTCAGTAAATTGGCCAATGATGTTTTGTCATGGTGTGAGCCGTACTGGTTTTAAAATTTTCAGATGTTTTTTCACCCTGGCAGTCAACCCTGGAAATGTTCCTTATACAAGTCTCTGTTTTCTTGACACTGACTGCTTAAGTAAGATACAGAAATGTCAGTTTTGTCTAGCTGAATGATGTAGTGTATCACACTGAGCTTTTTAGATTCCAATAGCAGGTAAAAGTTTATTGAAGGTCAAAAGACCTACTGTAGTGCACAGACAAGGGATATGCACATTTTTATGTATACAGAAAATGTATTTGTGTAGCAATGCGTCACTGTAAAAAGAAAATTCACCTTTTGATCTTTCATGTGAAGTCATTTACAATGACCAGAACATTTGCCATAAAATGACATCCATGCCAAAAATAAGTAGAGCAAAAAACAACTAATTGTACATCCTCACAGTACATAACACCATGTAATATATATTTATGGAAAATACATGTATGTCTGACGGATTTTGATGAATTATTGGATCATTTTGCATGTGATGGCTCAGATGAAAGAATGTTTAGAAGTTGTGAAGAGGACGACAACTCATCAGTTTTGAGCAGCAAGACATGTGCAGGTGGTTATTGTCCCTACTTTTTTGCACATGTGTACCAAAACACGTGCAAAAATTGAAATCTGTTGAACAATAAACTAATTGTTCAGAGATTTTAACTTATTGTTTTGAAAAAAAAAACATTCTCATTCAAGAATTGAGCCAAAGAGAATGAGAAAAACTGTAAACTTTTCTTTGTGTCACTTAGTCAGGGGTCGTCAGTTTACTCAATGATAGAAAAGGGGATCCATAAGGAAAAAGGTTGGGAACCACTGATCGACTCAAGAAATCTTAGTGGACTACGACCAAAAACAACCGACTAGTTGACTAGTCAACTAAGAGGGGGCAGCCCCAGTTATTTCCATCATATATAGTTGCAGCCCTACATCAGATTGCCTGGAGCAGGAAAGCGCAGAAGAGTAGTTGATTACTAAACTAAAATTGCATTATGTTATTCCTCCAGTTCCTGATACCCCAGTGGAAGTCCTCGTGGATCTTCTCACTAAAGCCAAGGAGATCGCCGCAGCGAGTAGCGATGTGCCAGAGGAGTTGACAAGTCAGCTGCAGAAGGCTCTGGACATCGCCAGCGGCCTGGACGAATACCTGGAGAAAATGACCACACAGGAAAGTGAACCTCTGGCAGAGCTATATGAGTATGTCTTGGCTTCCTACATACGTTCATCTATGACTAAAAAAATACTACGGTGTGAGGTAAATTTGTTAATATTGTCATTCACACTTTATTGTAGAAAAACAGTTTCCCATGACTGGGATCAAGTGCACAAGGAGGGCAAAACTATGTTCCGGCTTCCCAAGGAGTGCATCACTGGACACGTTGAAGGTTGGACATTTACATGCGTACCGCTCATTGCCATTATATTCACTGGTTTACCATATAGTGATAACTGTGTGTGTTTTTTTTTGGCAGGTCAGACCCTGAAGATGCTTATCCACATGAGTCAAGCTAAGAGGGTTCTAGAGATCGGGATGTTCACCGGCTACGGGGCGCTGTCCATGGCTGAAGGGCTTCCAGAGGACGGCTGCTTAGTCGCCTGCGAGTTAGAGCCGTACCTCAAAGACTTTGCTCAGCCCATTTTTGACAAGTCTCCACATGGCAAGAAGATTACTGTCAAGACCGGGTCCGCCATGGACACCCTGAAGGTGAGAGAAAAGAAACCGTGTCTTTTTTCGGGGGGTACAGGGGGTCTTTAGGGGGGAGACAGCAGGTCAACAGTAGATGTCACATAGAAGTGGTGTACATCATCTGAAAGCTGGGAACCTGAAGATTAATTAGAGATGCAGCTCAGCACTGTGTATCAAGTTGTTCTAGTCATAAATCAGAAATAAACATCAATTAATTTATTGATGAATTCATTTAAATAAATTGTGAAAGTGTATAAGGGTTTAGAACATTATGATATAAGTATATGATGGTCATTCCCATGCTCTATTATGTTTCATAAGTTGTTGCAGCAATTTTTGGGTTGATACCATTTGTTACAAAGATTTTGTGCTAAATTTAACAATTTTTTAACACTCGAGAATTGATAAAAATGACAAATAATTCCTCCAAAATACAACATTTAGACACCAAGACCTTAAGGAACACATAGAAAAAGCCATGCTGTGATCTGGTATCAAAAATTTTGACATTTGGAGATTTCTGCAAGAATTGCATTTTTCATCGATTGGATGGCGAGCACTTCTGTTCTGGAAACTGCTCAGAAAACCCCTTTATTATCAATCTACCTAGGAAAGCCATCCATCCTCTGAATGCTCTAGGTCTCTAGTTTGTGGTTATAAATTTTCATGAGGCTGTGATTATCCTAGAGGTCACCACAGGTCATTTGATACAGAGAATTTCAAAAAACTGTCTCAATACAATGAAATGGCTGATATGGGGACTAACATCATCACACATGAATACAATTGGGCTCTTTGGGCTCCCAAGAGTCTCAGCTTTACAGTGATACCCAATTTATGTCATTCCAAGTCTGTTTAGGGACCCCAGTATGCAGAAATATTCAAATACAGAATTTTCATTCAGATATCTTGAGGTCAGAGGTCAAGGGACTCCTGTGAAAATGGCCCTGCCAGTTATTCCTCGCCAACATTTAGCCTAACTTTGGAGCATTAGCCTCCTACCAATGGATTCCTTAGGTTTTCTAGTTTCACATCATATCAGTACCTTCACTCTAGCTCTAAAACTGAGACTGCTACAAACAGCGACGCTTTTCCTCAACTTTGAGATAAGATCGCAAGATCCACATAACACTTGTAGTTGGTGTACACTTATACTCAGTCACTCAAGTGTACAATACACAACCAAGATAAATCAGACTGCACCACAACTGGAGCTATAATTGTCCCCAGAAATCTCTTGTATTCCAAAGCGAACAAACCCAGTGATTAAAACCAGTAAAAGTACTGAATAAAACAGTTTCTCGTTAAAACCAGTGTTATGCTACATGTAATGCTCTTAGCAGCAGCAAAGGTTTGCTCAGCACACTTCTCAGAAAGCTAGAAGTTGAGATGTCCGATGACTAAAATCCATAATTTAGTTAAACGATACAGTTGAAACCAAACAGGGTTTAAAAAGTGAGTCATAAAAATGTAACTTAATACTGGAAACAAGTTCAATTTATGGGAGCGTTTCTGACGGAGCCCCAACGCTGACGTACTTCATGGTTACCTCGTAACGTTTCCAATTGTAGTTACTGTGTGTTGTGTCGGGTATGGTATTAATAAGTGAACAGACTGTGGGGCACATGGCCAGTTTTCTAACGACTCTCTGTCCCTTCCAGGAATTGGCTGCTGCAGGTGAGCAGTTTGACATGGTCTTCATCGATGCTGACAAGAACAACTACATCAACTACTACAACTTCATTCTGGACAACAGTCTGCTGAGACTGAAAGGGGTCATATGTGTGGATAACTCACTGTTCAAAGCCAAGGTTTACCTTAAAGACACCACAGACAGCAACGGACTGGCGCTCAGAAAATTCAACCAGTTTGTCCGTGATGATCCGCGCGTGGAGCAGGTACGCTTCAAACCGTTACATGCTGCCATATGTTTGTCAGGCATTCGATTTTATTCCCTTTTAACAATGTCCTTCTTGTTTTAAAGGTCATTATCCCTCTTAGAGATGGCATCAGTGTTATCCGCCAGGTACCTGTGGCCTTCGAGTGCCCAGGGACACAGGTACTGTTTAGATAACCCCAGACCTCCATGAGCCAGTACTGATTGGGATCAAACCGTCATCATACCTTCACTTCTCTGTAGCAATAGCATCATTCTCACTGATCGGTCTTTTTTATTTTTCTTAGAGTAAAATAACAGACGACGAGGTGTTCCGCGGAGTCAACGGGCTCCCCATCCTCGATCGGATGCGTCTTGATGGAAAGGTGGCCTACGTGACGGGTGCCGGGCAGGGCATCGGACGAGCGTTTGCTCACGCGCTGGGCGAAGCCGGTGCCAAGGTGGCCGTGGTAGACCTGGACGGAGATAAAGCTGAGGCAGTGGCTCAAGAGCTCTCCCTTAAAGGTAAGGGCTGTTAGCACAACAAATGTAGACTTAGGCATGAGCTGCATGTCCCCATCCTGGTCCTATCATTTCTTTAACTCGTTACTCAGTAACTCGCTTCACATACTGTAGGCTAAATGGCAGCTTTACAACAAACAGAAACTCTGTATTTGACGATCGCAGCCACATTTAGTGCATTACATCATCATAGAGTGCATTAACAGTGCAGCATGTTGGTCATGTGTTTGCTATTTAATTGAAACAACTTCAGCTAGCAGTGACCACTTCCTTTATTCTATGTTTAAAATAATTTAAAGAGATAATTGTCTCAGGTTTAAGCTTGGCCTGCAGATCGTTCCAGGACCGTAGTGGAACAGGCTTGTTTTGCCAGCTTCTGTACTGATAGAAGGCACTTTAAACTGAAGCCATTTCAAGTGGTCATAATAAATATGTGTTTTTACATATTTAACCAAAAGGGAATGTAGAAAGTAGAAAAAATGTCATATCTCAAGACTCCTGAGACAACCGTGAAAACATGCAAGAGTCATTGCATTTATTTTGACCTTAAACTGGTGAAACTGGTCCATCTGCAATGACAGATGGATGAATGGTCCTCGTGTGTTCTACCATGTGCTGGTAGAACACCAGCATATCCTCAACCACGACGACGTGAATACGTTCAAACTGGGTTTGTTCACTTCAAAGTTTTGTCATAAATTCAGTCAGTGTGTTCAAGTGTTGATCTTTGTCCAGCAGATGGCAGCATACTACAGCATAAGATCTACTGTGTCAGGTTATACATGTTCCTCTGAACCCCTGTATAGATGATTTTACCCCTCTGTTTGCTTCTTAAAGAATGAAATGTCCTACAAGTTAAAAAAAAAAAAAAAGCAAAATTAAGTGTAATAGTATTTTTCATAACTTGTATTTTTATTTAAAACTCATCTCTGGGATTTGTAAAATAAACTCCTGAAGATGTCCATATAGGATAGAAGATGCTTTTATCATGCATAATGTCATAATATGTGCAAAGTATTCTAACATCCATGTTTTTGGATACAGGCATCACTGCCACGTCAATCACAGCTGATATTAGTAAATCCGATGATGTCCAGAGGATGATTGACACCGTCGTCTCCAAGTGGGGGGCGATCCACATCGCCTGCAACAACGCCGGCATCAACATGAACTCAGCCAGCGAAGACACCAGTCTGGAGGAGTGGGACCAGACCTTTAACGTCAACCTGAGGGGGATGTTCATGTGCTGTCAGGTGTGTATCACCTGTGTGTGAGACATGATTCTCTCCTCCTCCATATTACACTGTGATGTATCGTGTGATGGGACATTTTCAGACCAACAAAAAATACACTGTTTAAACGTAAATATTGTATTAAATTTGAGTTAAAGTTTAATTTATGTCAATGGTTTAACTCCAAAAATAGTGTCAGAATATTTTCACTCAGTGACATGCTGCTGTTAAATAAGATTCAAAGAGAAATTGTGCTCCAAACCATATAAAAGCTTCACTGTTGCTGCGACAAACACTGGACCCTCTGGGTTTTTGGAATATCAGAGAGAAGAGAATAATTATAATATTTAAAAAAAAAAAAGCTTTTGAATGTTATTAAAGTCTGCACCGATGCTCAATGTCGCAATTCACCAAACAATGAGATACTCAGTTCAAATTGTGCATGGATTACTTTCATATAAAGGTATATATTGTTCATCTTTGGGAAGCTGGAATTATTGTGCAGAATCAACATGTGAAGCAAGAGATAGAAAAGAGTGTGTGATAAAGACATTTATTTTTTTGTTTGTTTTTCAAGTCAATTTTATTTATATAAGAAAAAACAACAACATTTTAACAGGGAAAAAAATAGAAGAGACCTCAGGAAGAGCAACAGAGGAGGGATCCCTCTCTCAGGATGGACAGACGTGCAATAGATGTCGTGTGTACAGAGCAGCTTCAAGGTGTCGACCAAACAGATAGAGCTTGACCAACACGATCTTCTCTCCACCATCATATCAACTCTGTAATGGTTAAATTATAAGTTATTAAATCATCAGTTAAGAAAAACACAATGTATTTTTCTACTCCAATAGGTTTTTAAATGGTATTTGTAGCTTTGGAAGCAGGAGGATTTTCTCAATTCATAAAGGAACAATTAATCCTTCGTTTTATCCCCAAAAAAAAAATAATCGCCAAATTTGGAAACGCATGTTTTTCAGCGGACAGCAACAATTAAGCGGACGCACCATACAGCAGGTACAAATGATGCAAAGCCACAGAGCTATAATGGTAAAACCTGTGTTTTCATACTAACACAATTATCTTCAGTAATTTATGCTATATTCAAAATAAAAAATGGAGAATTTGTTTACAAATTCTAAATATTTCTATAAGTTCTGCCATCGATTTGCTAGAGAAACTATGCCGAAAGAACCAAATTGATTCTTGATCATGTCTTCTTTCAGTAGTTTGTTTCTGTCAGAAATAGTTGGTTCTCAACCTTTTCCCTTAAGGGACCTTTCTTCTTTCATTGAGAAAACTGGCAACCCCTGATTAAGTGACATATTTTATGGATATTTCATATTATATTCAATTCATAACAATAACAGTACAGAACAACTAATAAACTGTACAATTAACCCAAACAGTGAACGCAATAACTGCAGGAAGTTTGTGTAAAACGAGCGATTTGTATGAATTTTGAGCAGATTATTTCCTGTGAATGTTGCATCAGAGATGAGTTGTCCTGTTATTTTTAGGGACTTTCAATACAATTCTTTATATTATGTTTTTTTTTTTTTAACAATCATACATAGTTAATAGGCTTCTTTTGGACTAATTCAGTGTTTTCTTCTCCCTGAAGCTTGGCCATTTTTATGTCAGCTCTTTGGGTCTTTTAACTGCGGTGTAACTTGTTTCTATGGCAGGACGAGGCTGTTTAGTTCTGTGAATATAACCTGTGTTCAGGTCTTCACCGTGTTCCTTATCCTGTTTATATCTTAAATAATAATTCAAACTAAAAAATAGCAATTTCAGTTAGTTTTTTTTTTTCACATAATAAATGAAATGCTGAGATAAAGATCAACTGTATATTTTTTTAAAAGTTGTCTTGCACCCCTTAAAATCAAGAAGGTATCATGACCCCCCTTTGAAACGTTGGCGACCCCTAGTGGGGGTCGGGACCCCCCGGTTGGGAACCAGTGAGTTAGAGTATGACCTAATTACTGATGGTCCAACCAGATTTAGCTGTTCTGTAGTGACTAAAATTAGCTCTAAATTATCTAGTCACTGTCAGACATCTCTATACTGTATATATAATATATACTGTATGTGTTTATATTATATACGCCCCACCACCCAAATGTTGTTTAACTAGTATTCCCGTCTCCAAGGATAAACTACATGTTTTTGTGTTGATCCGCAGCATATCAGTGCCATAATAAGGTGTTTAATGTGCCTCTTCCCCCTGAATCCTCGCCTTAGGCAGCAGGTCGAGTGATGTTGAAGCAAGGATACGGCAAGATTATCAACACAGCCTCCATGGCCAGTCTAATAGGTGAGTGATGATTCTATTCCCCCACCTTCTCTCTGGAGCCCCTCCATGTCTGCTTTTAATCTCTCCATTTGGCGTGGAGAGTCGGGTCGAGGGGAGGAGGAGGAGGAGGAGGAGGAGGAGGGGGAGGAAGGGAGAGTTAAATACATTTGTGCTGTGCAGCTATGTGCGGGAGGAGTACACATCCCGTTAAATAGTTTTTATCGTCAGACAGAAAGTCGTCAGGACTGACTTTAGACCAGAAAAAAAAGTGCCTGTTTTCCTTTAAAACAGGATTAGCCCGCTTTTCTACTTTGCAACTTTTACCCCAGTTAAACTGTTGTATAGAGATGCATCCACCCCTGCATGCAGTAAGCAGGAAAGTGTTGATGATTGCGTCTCGCCGAGGCGGTTTTGCATCATAATAAACATCCCCTCTCTGTGGAGCTGTCTGGAGGATGTGGAAGGCAACCTGAGGTCCAACTTGGGAAGGGAGGGTTCCTGTGCAGCCTGCGCCAGCAGCCTTGTTTGAACAGCGGAAGACACTTTGAGAGTTTAGTGAGAGCCGAGTAAAAGCCATGCATAATGTTCCTCCTCCAACAGGTTTCTCTAGAGGAGCCGCAACACTTCATCAGCAGTATAGTCAAATCGCCAGTAAACCGCTGTGCCATATGGGCCCCGGTCCCGACTGCAGGGGCAATCTGTAAAACAGGAGCATGCTGGTAAATAGAGGCCGGCGTAAAAAAAATGATCAATTACTCACATTACGTACAGTCCTTCAGGAATTTACTTTATTGGTCTGGACATCTGTTATAATATTGTCATAATGTGTAATCAGATGGGACCTGTTCTAGCCAAGTGGAAGCCCAAAAAGCAGCCGTAAATGCCCAATTAAAATGCACAATGACAGCTTTTTGTCCATCTGCTGAATAGAATGTGTGTGTGCCCACTAACACCCCCTCCACGCACACACAACCACCATTTCTTTTTTTCAGAATAATGGCCAGCAGCTCAAAGACACCCAGACAGGAAATATCCAAGTTGATATGATCACACTGACCTTACTGAGGGATTTGTGACTCTCACACTCTTACCTGCAGATCTCCGCTGCATAGTAATGCACGTTACAACAGCCGCGGCATTCTGGGAAAAGAGTGCATCATTTGAACTCGGAAGAATTCAGAATGTAAAGGCGTGCCTGATAAAGAGCATGTTTTCTCCCACTTGAAATGGGCAATAAGTAGCGGGGTGAATGTTAAAGAGGGCTTTGGCGAATGCTCTCCTTCTACCTCCTTTTCCCTTCTCTGGGGATTACTGCTCTTTAAGACGGCGAAAAACATCAATGCAGGTTTATTTAAAGGATGAAGGCATTTTCTGAATGGTATTTTGGGGCCGTATCATCAGGTCTTGAGCGAGGATTAGTGCTGTTAGGCATTTTGAGCTGTGTTTCCTGTCCTGATAAGTCGGATTTCACCTTCAATCTGCGTGTAAGCCCTGGGCTCTGCTCCTCCTCGCCTGCTCCTCTGAGGTCCTAGCCTACCCTTATCCAGCCCGGCCCAACCTCGCCATCCTCTGCTATCTCGCCACGCTCTGCACAATCCCACTCAACCGCACTCTCAGCTACGGTGCCCACCCTTTACATCTTATTTCTTACCAACTTTTACCTCTACCCCTGCACATTTTCTCTCCTTTTTTTAACCGAGCAGTGTAAGCGGGATGCTGCAGCCCTTTTCCTCCCCAGGACCGGTCGCTGCCTCTCCGCAGCTGGCCGGTATTCATCATCCCGGTCTCACACTGAAGCCATTTGGCAGTGAGATCGGCGGGTGATGAGGTTAACTACTAAAGTTGTATGTAACTTGGAGCCTTCCTTGCGATGATTAATCAACCAGCAGAAAATGAGCCCCTGTCCCGTTATCCCATGCAGTGTGCAGCATCTGTGATGGTCAAGGCAAACAAATGGCTCCCTGTCTTTGTTGCTGAGGACAGAGCATAACTGGACATTATGAGCAATTAATTTTACATGGCTTCATCCTCAGAGTCCCCAGCAGCTAATGGAAGAGCTTTTATGTAGCAGGCATCCACGAGAAACCGCATGCGCTGCAATATAAAATGTATATGTTGTCAGCTTTTGTGAGAAAGGAACTTTTTTTTCTTCTCTCTGATAAAAAATGACTCCTAAAAATTAGGCCTGTAAAAGTAAACCCGATAATAATAACGTTAACGCAAATTCGTTTTAACGCCGCTAATTTCTTTAACGCAGTAACTTGTGATTTGTAGGTTGTAGCGTGATCAGTTTTAAAGCTAGAGTGAAGATACTGGCATCATATGAAACTAT
This sequence comes from Sebastolobus alascanus, assembly GCA_916701645.2. Lineage (NCBI taxonomy): Eukaryota > Metazoa > Chordata > Actinopteri > Perciformes > Sebastidae > Sebastolobus > Sebastolobus alascanus. Next base: position 2,160,555 of record CAKAOJ020000194.1, read on the forward strand.
AAAACCTAAGGAATCCATTGGTATTAACCATGTCATACTAGCTTGTCGCGAAGGAGGTTAAATAACGCTACAAACTTGCACTAAATTTTGGCGAGGAAAAACTGCCATGGCCATTTTCAAAGGGGTCCCTTGACCTCTGACCTCAAGATATGTGAATGAAAATGGGTTCTATGGGTACCCACGAGTCTCCCCTTTACAGACATGCCGACTTTATGATAATCACATGCAGTTTGGGGCAAGTCATAGTCAAGTCAGCACACTGACACACTGACAGCTGTTGTTGCCTGTTGAGTTGGCCATGTTATGATTTTAGCATATTTTTTATGCTAAATGCAGTACCTGTGAGGGTTTCTGGACAATATGTGTCATTGTTTTGTGTTGTTAATTGATTTCCAGTAATAAATATATACATACGTTTGCTTAAAGCAGAATATTTGTCCACTCCCATGTTGATAAGAGTATTAAATACTTGACAAATCTCCCTTTAAGGTACATTTTGAACAGATAAAAAATGTGCGATTAATCGTGATTAAATATTTGAATCGATTGACAGCCCTGCTAAAAATATGATTTTTTAATGAGAATTGTGAAATTGCATGCCATTATTAATGATGCAGTAAATGTTATCTGTATAAAACGCTGTGTTGTTTCTATAACTGATTTTCTTTCCATCCTCCACCCTGCAGTCCCTCATCCCCAGAAGCAGCTTTCCTACAACACGTCCAAGGCCGGAGTGGTCAAACTGACTCAGACTCTGGGCACTGAATGGATTGACAGAGGAGTGCGTGTCAACTGCATCTCACCGTAAGTGCTGTCTATTCTTGGCCTCTTCTAGGGCTGTAGCAATAAACTGCAATATTGCTATACTGCTTGTCTGCCTGTACTGCTTTTCAATTTTGCAATACTGCAATATTGACAAGCCAACCACAGAGGATGGCAAGCAACCGCCACAATTGCAATGTTCACGTTTTTTTATTATTTGAATTCTTTGCAATGGGAGCGCCACATTTTTACACTTTGCTACAAACGTCAGCAGCGTGGCGAGGCGCTGAGCGTCTATTCTGCACTGAGCGCTGCACGTATGGTGTTTTTTTCTGGTCGTCGAGAGTTGAAACATTTTCATCTTTGGGTAAAACTCCACACAGACCAACCATCGCATCCTGCATCTGGCTACAAGTGTTGGACAAAAACAACAATGGAGGAGAAATTAATAAACACAGACCAGCGGGTCCGTCCTCTCTCCCTACATGCTTCAGCCTTCGCTTCATCCAGAGCAAGTACTCTACTCGACGCAACCAAAGCCCTTCTGTGTTCTGCATTTAACAATAAACAAGTATTTAATATGTTTTAAATGGTCCCATATTGTAAAAAGTGAGATTTTCATGTCTTTTTATATTATAAAGCAGGTTTGAGTGATATATAAATACTGTGAAAGTATCAAAACACACACAGCCCGTAATCAGAAACTGTGCATTTGAAACAAGCCGTTAGGATTTCTGTCCGTTTGTGATGTCACAAATCTACAATATTTAGACCATTTCACAGTTTTAAACGTAAAACATACTAAATGTGTCCCAGTTTATTTCCTGTTGCAGTGTATGTGAATGACATCAGCTGCAGGATGTAAACATGGACCCAAGCTGTTTCCTAGCAACGCAATTCCGTTGCCATTCCGTTGAAATGCGCTAAAACGGAGCGTTTCAGACAGAGTGTAAATACAGGTATATTCAGACAGACAGTATGAGAAAAATAATGTTTTTTTTTAACAGTAAAGCATGTAAACATGTTCTAGTAGAAACCCAAAATACAGGCATGAACCTGAAAATGAGCATGATATGTCCCCTTTAAAACTCTCATCTTTGTCATTTAAAAAGCAACAATATACCCAATAATAGCCTAACAATAAAGCTTATTTATACAGCACTAAAATCTGGATGAATTTAGTAATTTGCCAAAAATAAGTTGCAATAGTATTGCATATCGCGCTGTTGAGCCAATCGTTATCACCGAAGGGGAAATTCCTTCACCGCGACAGCCCTAGCCTCCTCTTCTCTTACAGTCTTGTGCCAAAAACATAACTGGTCCACCTTTTTGTGAGGGATGGAGCTGCAAAAGGGAAGTGGCGATTAGTGTGTTTGCTTTCATACGAAGAGCCCCATTTGAGAATGATGCACTAATTTAAGTCCTCAAACAATACATCAGTGCTTAATTAGATGACGTCTTGAGGGATGAATCAACCAAACACTTGCTCTAATTGTTCTATTCAATTAGGGAATCAAATTTGCCGCCTCACTCCAAGTGTCGGCGCAACAATAGCGCCTTGTTTGTATCTATTTGTCTGTGAAGCTGAGCAGGGGGGAAGAAAGGAGGAGAACACAGGAAGGGTTGTGTGTGTGTGTGTTAAGTGGAGCATCCCTTAGCCCCAGCCATCCCTGAGCAAATCCGTCCGGTGGCACCGGGCGAGCCAGGCCCAGCCACAGCCCCAGAACAAAGCCCTCACACACGCGTGCCGCGCTCAGCTTTATTTATCGGCAGCTTGTTTGCTAATTTTAATTTGCAAAGAAGCAATTCTCTCTCCCCCCCCCCCCCATCGCTAACCGGGTGTCTCAATGGGCCGCTGATTTCATTGAAGTGACAGTCGGTAAATATGCATAAAAAAAGGGGACACAATTAGCGCTCACGAGGTTGACTGGAGCCTGATTCCATTGGCAACTTTAGCCGCAGCGGTGATAAGCTGCATTATCTAGAAAATTGGCTGAGGGAAAACAGTACCTCTGATTGCCAGCAAAGGTTCCAGATAACAGGGCAGCTGAAGAGAAATATAATTGAGGTGGAATATGTTAACCAAGGTGTCACACGCTCCTTGGAAGTGCTAATTTAGCCAAATGTTGGAATTCCATATCAAGGCGCCGGGATACATCGAACAATGATTCAGGCCTCGCGGCTTTTAGTCACTGTCACGTCAATTGTTGTAGAGAGTCAGAAGTCGGCTCATATTAGGAACAGGCTGCCGTGTTGACATATTTATTCAAATGTAGGATCTGTGATACGTTATTGTAGAAAGGGGAGAACTGCATTTGTTGTGACTAATGGTGTCGCAGAGCTTTTCAACACCAGTGAAGTCACAAAACCAAAAGCAGCAGTTTTCTTATGAATTCCACCTGCGTCAAAGTAGTTAACCCTTTAAAAACATTGTTTGCATGCTCTTGTTTAAATCGATATAAAATAAAAACCATAATAGCCAGAGAATTCATTCTTTTTGCAGCGGAAAGCTAAGGCTTCTGTCTTTGGTGTCATTACATTGTACGCTCGTGATGACGTCATTACATTACGTTACAAAAAGACCCCGCCTTTGCACCAGTGGGCAACCGCCGGTTTTGAAAAGTGAAGCCAATGCTGAAGTGCCTTAAACTTGCATTCTTTCTAACAGCCAGCAGGGGTGACTCCTCTGGTTGCAAAAAGAAGTCTGTTTGTATAGAAGTCTATGAGAAAATGACCCTAATTCTCACTTGATTTATTACCTCAGTAAACATTGTAAACATGAGTGTATGGTCTCTTAGAGTCAAATAGACCATAAAGCAGGGTATGCTTTAGAGCGTGGCTACCTTGTGATTGACAGGTCGCTACCACGGCGTTTTCCGGTCTTGGAGTTGTCCGTGTTTTCGGCTTACAACTTTAACCCTTTCACAGTGTGTTTTCAATTCATGGAAGTTGATTATAACCTTTTTGGTTGCCTGAAAATGTCTTATTCAACGTTCAGTTGTACTTAGCTCCACCTTCTCGTGTCACTTCTGGTTGCAAAAAACCAAGATGGCGACAGCCAAAATGCCGAACTCGAGATTTCAAAATGGCAGTCCACAGACCAGTGGGTGACGTCACGGCGATTATGTCCACTTCTAATATACAGTGTATACTTTGCATTCGATCTGCTCATAAAAATGTGCATATCTGAACAACTAAAAAATGTACATTGTCAAATAAGAGAAGTTGAGAAATATTTTGTTTCTACATTTAGAAATCTTTTGGATTAACATGTTTTGTGTGTATATTTAGTAACATTATATGAAAAAACGTGTCAGATTTTTGTATTTGTTTTTTATTTATGACACAATTTCAATACTTTTAACAATTATTATGGTTTACTGAGTTACATTAAGAAAAAGGTAACGCCTGCACACTACTCCATGCCACAATATTTTTATTGACTACGTTTCGATCCCGCTTGGATCTTCGTCAGGTCAAAGTGTTTGAAAAGTGGAAACCACACCCATATTTATACATCCAGCAGCACACTAAATAGGCAAACAAGCTCTGTGATGGCAGGTGGTTCATCCAAAACACCAGCGTAATAAAACATCCACAAACAATTCAGTGATTTGATAAAGTACATAAAAACAGTAGTACAAAAGCCATACTTCTATATATCATACTTCTAGATATCAAACATGTTATTTATAAACATTATGTCATAATCATCATCGCATATATCAGAAAAACCATCACCTAAATTCAAAAATATTACATTAAGGAAGAGGAAAAAGGAAAGAAGAAACATTTAATATGTACAATAATTTGGTTTATAACACCCTTCTAAATGAGTTAACTATATCAAATCCCAATATTTGATATAGATAACTTATATAATAATAATAATAATACAATATTATTGACTTGCATCACCTTTTAGCTTAGGTTGTACAGATTTTAGGGATATGAAGCATTTGAAGATTCTCCCAAGAAATGACGTCACAATTAAAGCAAAAATACCGAAGTGGGCAGTGGTGGACCATTTCTATTGTAAAGTTCAAAGGGTTAAATCATATTTCAATCAGGAATGGGAGCAGGAATATGAAGGAGTAGTTGCATGTAATAAGTATTTAACCAAAGGCTTTGAGCAAATGATGCCAGACGTCCCCTCACACCCGTGGGCTCTTCCTGAGACGTGCCAGCCGTCCCACAGTAAACATCATCAGAGATGCCACGCCGTGCCCTTTCTTCAAAGGATAATTGGGTTTATTTTTGTCACCAAAGTGGTGGCTCTGAAACAACGCTGTCACTCCTGGCTCTGAGCTGTGATGCCTTCTGATTTCATTGTGTATGTGTGTGTGTGTTTTTTTTTTCTTTCTCCATCTCTCTTTTCAGGGGGATTGTTGACACCCCTCTCATCCACTCGGAGAGTCTGAGGCCTCTGGTGCAGCGCTGGCTGTCAGATATCCCTGCTGGTAGACTGGCTCAAGTGACAGACCTGCAAGCTGCAGTGGTCTACTTGGCATCTGACGCCTCCGACTACATGACAGGGCATAACTTAGTCATAGAGGGTGGGCAAAGTCTGTGGTAGAAGGGCTAGATGAAGAGATGAAAACTTTTTTTTTCTCTCTCTCTCTCTCTCTTCACTCTCCTGGGAGAGGTGGCATTCACACGATCTCCTTCTGACACATTCCCAGCAGTATTAGTTAAAATCGTACCGGGTGTTTAACTTTTAGTGAGTTCACATCTGTTTTATGGTGTGATGAGATAACTGGCAGCTTTTAGTCCCCTTTGTGTCCTGTATAGGTTCAGTTTGCTGTCACGTGTGTTACGACTGTGGCACGCTGGACTTTTAGTGGATGAAAAACACTGTATCATGTTAAATACAAGATAAATAAAAAGAGGTATAACAGCTGCCAGTCTTCCTGTCACACAGTGGAAATGTGCTGCTAATATGTCTGAAAAATCTCTGCTGTATGTTCTCTTGACATTATTTTATACATCAAATGCTGTTTAAACCAGGGTTAATTTAGTAAACCAAAACTGAAACTCAAATGAAAATAAGCAGTGAAAATCATTTTTTGTAAACTGAAACTAAATAAAAACTATATCCTTTGAGAAAAACTATATTGAAATGATATTGCCTGGTTAAAAAACTAAAATAAAAATGAACGATAATTCATTTTAGTATTAGTTTTTTAGCTATAATATATCACTACCGAGGATGCGACATGAATTTCCGTCAACTCTCCTGACATTGAACCACAGAAATTGAATGGACTTGACATTCAAGTAGATGGCGCTATGTCGCAATTGCTTCACTAAAGTAGCGCAAAAATTAAACATTAAGGCCATTTCTATACAGTTCATCAACCATGTATTCTATATACATATAGCTACATACTTCTGAGACATTATACCTGGCCTTAACAAAAACAAACTAAAACTAAATAAATAAAAACTAAAAATAAATATATAAAAACTAAACCAAAACTAGCAAACGCACTCTGAAAACTAACTAAACCAAAATAAAATATAAACTAATTAAAAATTCAAAACTATTATAACCTTGGTTTAAACACACAACACTTTTGATAAATTTGACTGTTACTGTCATCTTAAATATCACTTTAAGTTTATTTTTATCACTGTCTCATACAGATGAAGTTCAAAGTACTTTACATGATAATTAAGGGAATGGCAGTTTTGTATTGTGATAAATAAAGGGACGGCTTCTTTGCTTGAGTACATGAACTGTGTGTGGTTTTTGAATAACCAAATTAGAGCTGCAACGATTAATCGATTAGTTGTCAACTATTAAATTAATCGCCAATTATTGATAATTGAGTAATCAGTTTGAGTAATTGTTAAAAAAGTGAAAATTCTCTGATTTCAGCTTCTTAAATGTGAATATTTTCTGGTTTCTTTACTCCTCTATGACAGTAAACTGAATATCTTTGAGTTGTGGACAAAACAAGACACTGAAAACTGAAACACTGATAGTCATATTTCTCAATTTTCTGACATTTTATAGACCAAACAACTAATCAATTAATCGAGAAAATAATTGTCAATGAAAATAATCGTTAGTTGTTGCGGCCCTAAACCAAATAAACTGGCCCATGTAAGCTGCATGTTATAAGGTACATGTTGGCACCAAAACCTTGTTGTTTATTAGGTTAAAAATACTCAGAAAATACCAGAATGTTTGGTTCAGTGATGACCACTATGTGAGTCTGATGCCAGTGAGTTTATATTGTGAACCTTGACTCACAGCTCCATTTGTGCACCACATGCAGGATTTACAGTGTCCCAGTCCGCCTCTCTCCAGCTCTTTCTTCCCAAATGGTCCCCACAAGTGGTGCTTGTGAGCGCCATCTTAATTGCTCCATTAACTGTTTGTGCGCTGAAAAACAATACTTAAAGGAGAGGAGAGGTTGGCCGAGGACGTGACCCCCCCCCCCCCCCCAGTCGCTGCAATTATGCCGAAAAGTAGCGGCCAATTAGCGCCCTCTGCAATGTGACACTGTTGCTGTTTATGTGAGCAACTTCAACTTCTCACTGTTAGTGACCGTTCTCTGATTTACATAATTGAGGGATTGGTCATTAATGGGAATGGCGTGTGAGAGGATCCCATTAAGATATGGAGTGAGATCTGATCATCTCCTCTGCTCTATAGCTATTTATCTCCAGCTGCATTGGCACATTAGAAATTATTGGGATTCTTATCCTCAAACTTAATGGCCAAATATCGAAGTTTGTCACAGTGTTTGCATGCAAAGTCTTGCAGAATTTGTTCACATGAAGGCAGATTGTCTTTTGTGGAACATTTCCCCATCCTGCCACTGAGGGGCAGTATAAAGACAGGCTGCTACAGCACTGACACAACGTTACAACAAGAGGTTATCACATTATTTGCTATCATCTAAAGGTAATAACGGTGAACTCTGTCTTACTTGTGTGTGAGATAAAATAAGTTCACCTCTCCAATTCTAGTGTGCAAACAGCTCAACATGAGAGACAATCAAAGAAATGCTGAATAAATACTCATATTTTCAATTAAATGTGGTTTGATAGTGGTCAGTTACATTTCAAATGCATTAAAAATTGTAATTTTAATAATTTTTTTCAAGAGGAGATTGGAGTAGCCTTTAAAGTCCAGAGACAATGGAGTGCAAATATGAATCCAAAGCAAGCTGATAAATTACAAAATCTATTTGCATCTTCAGACTAAATCTTTAACGAAGACAAATAGGATTCAACCTTAGTGTTTTTCATTTATTCAAGTTAAATAAAGGTGCAGTTGGGACACACTTCTGTGGTTAGTTTTACTGAAAAAAAAAGTCTACCAGAAGGGATGCAAAAAAGTTGTAATGCACCAAAAGCTGCTTTTACCCAGAGTCCTTCTGTTTCCAGCTATCCACTATCATCACTCAGTGTCTAAACTGTTGTTTCGCCGTCATGTTTTGCACCACATTAAACTCTTTCAGAGCCCTCTTGGAGGTCTTGTTTTCCTTTACAATTGCAGCTAGAAGAACCAAATGTATAATTTGAGCAGCAAAATGTGATATCCCCCTCGAACGCCATACAGTGGCCTGCTTCATGAAGTGTAAGTGATCTTGAATCCATTATTTATGACCTCCTTTTGCTACCATTACACTGACGAGTGGGACCCTGTTGTACACAGCGCAGTTGTGCTAAACAGTTCTCCAGCAGGAAAAAAAAAAGGCACTTGCGCCCTCACACTTGAAATCAACTTTGATTAATGCCCGGCTCTGTCACGGCATGCAACGTTTTACAGCAGCAGGCGTTCAGAGGGAGACCCGGGTCGATGGCGAACAACACGATGAGGCAATGTGTGTTGCTGAGCAGGCTGCGTCCCGGTGACAAGAGGACCCAAGGGTTTATGGATGACATATTAACATTTGACAATATCAATACACTTTTATTGATGGATTATGGCGTCCTGTTACATGGCCACTCAGTGAGGTGTTTGAGGATGAAATGTTACCTCTAGTAAATTGAGTTGAGCCCCCTGATGCTATCATCTGAGGTGGGACTGTGCAACAGCAAAAGGAAAATGTCAACATTTATCTTCTAATAAGGGCTGGTGTGAACTTCTAACTTAACGACCCAAGACAATTTAATTTGACTAATTAGCTACCTGATGGAAAATCTGCTTTAAAACAAGTGTAAAACTTTAACTTTGCTGTGTCACGCATCACTTTAATTACAATAGTTCATTTAGAGAATGTCTACAATCCAATGAAATGACCAAAGACAGCAGCTGGAAAAGATAAATGAAGTAGCCACTGTATCGCAGCTCCTCAGACATTTCAGAGACCGTACATAAACCTGTAAATGTCCAAACCAATATCACGCTAAAGCGTGTAATAGACCCGCCTGTCCACCAGAGGGTAGCGTGCCAGTGTCACGTTTTGCCTCGTAGAGGCGTGAATATTACACACGCCTGTATAAAGGTGCAGCAGGCTACCAGCAGGAGGCAACAAATCCACTTACTGTAGTTAGGTGTAGGAAAAACATCATGCTTGGGCTTAAAATAGGTTCAAGTAAAACACGTATGGAAACAACGTAAACACAAGTGCAGAAAATACGTCACAAATGTCACTAAAAAACAAAACACTGGTCTCGAACACCAGTCTCCTGGTTGAAAGTCCTGTGTTTGACTGACCATCCGTCTTTCTCCCTTTTTACTCTACGTCACTAGCTCTGAGCGTAGCGTATTTACGCAGGTGCATTTACATTGCAGTCAGACTACATGACGTACAAATGACACGCCAAAAGCAAGAACGGTGTTCTTATTGCACGCTTTTGCCTTGTACATTATCGTGTCATTCATACGCATTTTCGTGCGACTGGGCTGAAATATCAGTGTGTAAAAACTTTGTATGCTGTGCTGCGCTTAAAAGAATAATTTGACATTTTTGGATAAAGGCTTATTCGCTTTCTTCCCAAGAGTTCGATGAGAAGATTGATATCGGCTGACTCTCATGTTTGTACGGTGAATATGAAGCTAGCCACCCAGTTAGCTTAGCTTCTCTTAGCTTAGCTTAGTTTAGTTAAGTTTAAAGCTTAGCTTAAAACCACAACTTGCCGTTTTTACCTTTTGTAAGGATTAAACAAGATATAACATAATATTAGCTGTAGAGGTGAGGGTAGGCATTGTTACCCTCAGACATTGCTTCCAGTCTTAATGCTAAGCTAAGCTAACTGGCTGCTAGAACTAGCTTTCGCTGTACTGACATGAAAACGGTATCGATCTTCTCATGTAACTCTCGGCAAGAAAGCAAATAAGGATATTTCCAAAAATGTAAAACTAGCCTAACTGTTCTTTTGAGACAGAAATCACCAACAATACAAAAAACAAATGAATTCAAAGTTGTCTATTTAATTCTCTCTTACAAAAGCATCGGCACCCACTATTGACTGCTGTTTCATTTCGATCGTGAGAGGTTGCATCAAGTTTAATTGTGTTCTCGTGTGATTGTGTGTGTGTTGCACTTGACTCGCTGAAGGCACTGGATCATCGTCTACCGATGTTTGTTATCTCATGTGTTATTCATTGAAAAAGCTGTTTTGCTGTTTGCTCTCCTCATGCTACCTGCTGACTTCACATGGGGTCACTTTAACTGGCTGCTGTGTGTACTCAGATGGATTGCCAATAGATGAAAGTGTGAGGACTTTGTCAAGCTGCATTATTATATCGTATTCCCTTTGAAGGCTTGTGAGGTGACTCGCACAATCAGGCTTTATTGAGAACTTTTTTTTTTACCAACATCAAGTTTCTCATACTTAAGTTGTGTTCCCGTTTAGTTTCTTGGCTTAAAAAATGTTTTCATCATCAAATCAAAACATACCTGACGTGCTTTCCTTTCATTATTTGCCATGACTGCAATAACACAGATGTGTTCCTGCTGCATTATCTTTTATCCTTTATTTCACTGTATCAGATATGATACCAAACAGGATTATGATTTATTTTTCAAAGATGCCTCCTATGACATCTCAAGAGGTATCTAAAAAACAATTCAAATGTCCACATCCTGTATCCACATCGTAAATGTATCAGGCTTTTATTCAACGTTAATACTGAGCCGGGGAAACATTGCACTCCGAGTTCTCTAATTACAATGCAGCTAATGTGTTATTTCCTCCCCAAGTGGGATTACTTTCATCTTTCCCATTAAGATGCACATTTTGTTTGGATACTCAAATTACAAACCCCATATTAAATCTGACTGTGCAAAAGGCATTGATCATAGCCCCGATAGCTGCACTCCAACTTTGATTTAATTTGCACTTCCATTAATATCTATGAGACGTCCGATTGTCGTCTTGGGCATATTGATGGTATTGTAAGCCCTGCCTTCATATAATGTTCCCCAGCGGCAATGAGGAAATGTTACAGAGAATTAGGCCGAGAAGCAGGCTCAGTGGAACTGGCACTGCAGTCGGAAATTCATTACCCTAATAAATAGAGAGGGGGATAAAAAAGCGAGAATCTTAAGAGAAATTTCTCTCTCCCTCTCACCACAAAAACACAAAAAAAGCCCTCACTTTGGCCTGAGAGTGGATGACTGTAACCAGCTCATTATTGCTGCCCGTGCACCCAAAGGTCTTCTTGGGACCCTGAGAAGTCTTTAAAATGTGCCTGATGATGATTCAATAGAAAAGCAGCCTGTCCATCATGAAGCTTTATGTCTACATACTGAGCTATTTGGATATATATGTGGCTGCATCAATGAGAATGCGGCCTAAATCTCATTAAAACCTTCAGAATAGAACGAAATGAACATCATTTAAAGAAAACACAATACAGTCGTAGATTCATTGTGAGCTAGATAAGTGTCAAGCCATGCTGATTTCGTATGTTGATTAATGAAGTGCCAACTGAGTATATGTACTGTTCCCTTCCCTTTGTTGAAGCCCTGACACGCTGTTTTCTATGGGGAAAACACGACCGGAGCCAAGAGACGTGAGTTATGCTGTAATTAATGCAATCATGAAGATGAAAATAGCTGTTGTTGCAACTAGAAAACGACAATGAAGAGCGTGTGAACCGAGGAGGAGGAAGATTCATTGTTAGGTGACTGCGATCAGAGACTGCGCTGTCCTCCGAGGCCCTCTCCGAGGCTCGACAGTGTATCTTTCAGCTAGCAGCGTGTCTGAAACAAATATGTTTTACTGCATCCCTCTCATGGCTTTCATTTCAGACATCTGCAAGCTTTTTTCAGTGGATGGCACAATTTCCCTTTTTGTTTTCAAGAAAAGGGGGAGGGCTCCGCTTCTCTTACGATTCTGCCAGAGTGATTCATTTGCAGGTCATTAAAAAACTCGTCTTTTGAAAGCGTTAGGCTGCTCAGGTGGCGAAGCCTGTGCAGGGGAGACACGTCGTAAATAAAGGCCGCTACATTTCAAATGCCATAAATAGGGGACACCTAAGGACCTTGCATGATTGCAGACATCTAATCATTTAATTTATGCGTGTCTAAAGGAGCCCTCATTAACATTCAAGTAGCACTCATCTGTCTAGCGGGATCACTCCGAAGGCTGCATCACTCTCAGATGGAACGTATCTATTTGGGCAACACAGCATGGCTACACACTCAGCAAGCACCTTCTCGCTTCTCCCCCCCCTCAATGTCATGAGAGACACAGCATGTAACTCTCATAACTTACAGTGTGTGATTTGTGATCCAGTGATTGTGTTGCTGTTAATGTGGAGAACCTTTGACAAAGTTAAAGTCGTATTCTCGAGGTCACAGTACAGCGTTGGGACTAACAGTTCAGGCTGGGTTGCGGCTAGAGCTGGGTATCTTTAAAATAATTACAATACCAGTACCCAGAGAGTGCTACAGGAATGAGTCCTAAAACCCAGAAATGAGTTAGCATTTTAGCACTTCCGGTTCCCTCGTCTGGAAGTCAATGTTTTTTTTTTAATGGGTTTTTAGTTAGATGCCTGAAACAAGGTCTGGTTAACACAAGCTGAAGAGATTTTAATGTTTTGTTCTACGACATAAAATGCATCAATAAATACCCCACTCTTTTAAGCCTTAATGTGTCTTTAAAAAAGGCGGTTGCTAATAAGTGGCTAAATGAGACTACTAAACGTTATCAAGCCGACTCGTCCACCTTTACAGCCTCATTGTGTATACTCACGATCATGTGACCGTGGTGTAGTTTGTTTATAGCCTAACGTTAGCTTTTTACTTCTGGCGATTGCATTCACGCTTCAAAAATCATAAAAGTGGTGTTCATTTGTGAAGATTATCTTACTGAACAAAACCAACTGTAAGTATCATAAACGTGTGTTTGCCACAGAGCTTATTTTCTACAATAATCCAAAACTCAATGGATATATCCCATTGGCTTTTTGTCAAGGGAACCAGGGCGATTCTAACTCAGATATCTCCGTGCTCAGAGCCGCGTGCTGGCGGGCAATCTTGGCTGTATGGATTGTAGCTGCTGCGGTATTAATGTGGCCAATCACATGTTGCATTAAATCGAAGAATGCTTGCGGTGATTAGCTGCGAGCAAAACCATACAAATTGTAATTTTTTTTTCTAGATCTGTGCACAAAATGGATTGATTGTAGGTATCGTTTGACTGAAGAACTTTCGATACTATTTGGTACTGTATTATTTCGGTCGATACCTTAAAGGTATCGAGTACCGATACCCAGCCCTAGTTGCAGCAGATCTTTTAACCTTTTCTCAAAGGGCTCTGTCTGGACAAGAGGTGCATCTTGGACTGTATTTGCAGACGATCATCATCATCAGCCTTTTGATGAGGACAAGTGAAGCGTGTGATGTTTATTTTTGAAGACTGTCTGAAGTCTTTGTTAGCACTGCGATACTGTAACACACCTCAGTGTCTGCACAGCAGATGCATGCATGACAGAAACTCAATAATAATTGGCGTGGATTGCTTTTGACACGTGCTGCTTGCTGACAGCTGCTTTGTTCTATGGTCAGATTTCATATTTAACACATCAAAGAGTTGGGATACTTCACACTCTGCTAAGGACTGATAGCAAGTCTGACACTTTGCTGTTAGGAGAGGAGAGAGTCGGTCTTTCTCTGGTGGAGAATAAAACAAGTTGCATTAAGCGTTCCTTTTTTGGCTTTCCTGCCAGATAAATGAAGTTATACTCAGGCTTTTACAAGGAACACAGTAAACATCATAGAGGAAGTGTCATGTTTACAGTGATTATGAAAGAATTATTGGCAGGAAATTCCTGCAGCATGAGAGCATACTTAAAAACTGTCCCTTGCATGACTAATCTGTACTGTAAGCATGTGGATTTCATAACTGTTGTGAACCAGCTCTGGGGGTGACACTACGGAAGTGTCGGAATGACTTTGCAGTTAGATGATTTACGCCAGTGGAACAGTGAAAAATGAAAGAATAGACTTTTCGTTAAACCCCGATCTAAACAGTGATCGTCCAAATAGTTTATCAACCATAACTAGACCCAGCAGGCCTGTCAATCTTTGGACTTTTTCTCAAGCCGAGGCAGCGAGCATATAGGGCTGCAAGTGCGATTGGCTACATGGCATTTAAAGAGTTTGGAGGGTGGTGTCTTTTTTCAGCCTTTCCAAAACCAAAAACACAGGAGCTAAAGTGTAAGGAATGGATTTATCTGCAGTGGCTTGAGCTGCAATCGTTAGCATGGCCAGCTAACCAGCTAACTATCACTATAAGGAGCCTAATGGATCACTTCCAAGGCCAAGAATTGGCAAATTATTAATGGCCTACATTAGTTTGTGGTGCTACAGGTTACATAAACAGAAAAAGCCTCGCTTACAACTAGAATATCCACTGTGTAGGCTTGTGTAGTTTAGGCCAGGGGTGTTAAACATATGGCCCGAGGGCCAGAACCAGCCCGCCAAAGGGTCCAATGTGGCCCACTGGATGACTTTGCAAAGTGTGAAAATTGCAGAGAAATCATCAATTCCAAGTTTTTATCTGTCCACGGGAGTTCACGCTGTCCTAATACAGGCTGTTCTCATACACCATTTGTAGCTATACCTACGAAAAGTAAGGTACTGTAATTTGTATATCCCACAAAATCAATTTGTATGTAATCCACGTAATTGTGAACCAGGAAGTATAAAAAGCGACAAGGAGGAGGCCGGGCTGGACGGGTGGGTCAAAAAACACCGGACTTTTGCCCAGGAGACTGGTGGTTGTGAAACCAGAAGTCAACATTGATTTATTTGTCATGTAACTATACTTAAGTAAGGTCCCTTTTGATGTTATTTTAACCCAAACCATGATCTTTTCCTAAACCTAACCAAGCAGTTTTGTTTCCTAAATGGAAGTTTACTTAGAAAAGACTGGAGCGGGAATTGGCATGTGCGTCAAGTGTTGCTGGAAATTTGTAGATGAGGAATGAGGAATAACTTTTCGTGAGATATCATACAAACAGTTGTATGAGGATACGTTGCCTAATAAGAGTAGCAAGCCGTATGCTGGATATGCTATTATAGATCCCACATGCTTACGTACAGGCTACGTGACATAACACTGTCAAGCGTAGGCTACTGTTCATGCAGGAGCCGCCGGTGGAAAATGTCTTTGTCGAAAAGGAGAAAAGTGGACACTGTGTCGAGTTTTCCAAGAAAAATGGACTAGTTCCTTTTTCTTCACAGAGCTTAATGGGAAGCCAGCGTGCTTGGTGTGTTCACAGCACCTTTCAGTGCTCAAGAAATATAATATTTGGCGCCACTATCAGACTCATCATGGCGGAAAATAACAGAACTTCAAGGGCAACTGAGAACAGAGAAGATAAGTGAATTGTTGGCAGGTTTGAGGAAACAGCAGTCTGTTTTTCATCTCAGGCTGTTCATCATCTGTTTTGTAAATGGATTGTTCTTTAATTGTGAACTTTTTCAGAATGTACTTGTACTTCTTTATACTAAAAGAAAGGGACACATTTGGAGGTGTTGTTATTTATAGGTTATTATGCAAAGGTTTTCCTGGTCCGGCCCACTTGAGATCAAATTGGGCTGTATGTGGCCCATGAACTAAAATGAGTTTGACACCCCAGGTTTAGGTTAACAGTAGCAGCTCTTTCCTGCTCTTTATAGGATTTTGGGATGTTTACACTCCACCAACATCGGCCAACGTTAGCCGAGATACACGTTTGCCAAACACATCGGTTAATCCTGATCCAAAAAGCTCTTTTTCTTGTAATGTTAAACAAGGCTATTGTGTGAAAATATAAACCAGTTAAGCAGCCAAGAAAACAGAGTTATGTTAGAATAAAATAAGATGTTCATGTTTTCTACATGAATGATTATCTGCATGGTGAGGGGGCTGATTTCTTGCCTGGGACATGTAGCTTTAGCTTCAGTCTTTTAGCATTTGAGACCCCTTCCACAAGTGTCGCGTTTAAATATGAGCAAACTGGAAATGTTAAAAAGTCAACTTGAGATATTGTTTTAAACCAACTCATGGAGCTAACTTCAGCTTAATTAATTAGTTTGCTAGTTGATCTACCAGCGACAGTTGTCATTTCTGGAAAAATCAACAGTTTCCGGCTCTGAATTAGAAGCCCACTTTTCTTTTCCTCTGTTTGATATGACGAGCCCATTGTTTCAGAAATGTGTCAGAATTGAGAGCATTAAAGAGGACCTATTATGCTTATTTTCAGGTGCAAACTTGTATTTGGGGTTTCTACTAGAACATGTTTACATGCTTTAATGGTCAAAAAACGCTTTACTTTTCTCATACCGGCTGTGCTGCCGCACCTCTTTTCACCCTCTGTATGAAACGATCTGTTTGAGCTCCGACCCCCGCCCTCCCGCCCTCCTGAACAGCCCAGTCTGCCCTGATTGGTCAGCTGGTCCACTGTTGTGATCGTCAACCGAATCAAACTCTTCAGACTCTGCTCCAGCTCCGCTCTAACTAGCTTTGTTTGAGGGCATGCCAAACTAGCCATTATGCAAATGTGTTACTTGGTGACATCACCATGTTACGGAAGAAAAGGCGGGACTTCAAGCGAGGTGTTTCAGGCAGTTCAGGAGCAGTGTTTCTGCAGGGGAGAGTAACTCCCTTTGGCGTGGACTTTGGGCTTTGTAACTTTGCAGACCTTTTACAAGCACAAAGAACTATGTAACACTAAAGGAAAGGGAAAAAGCACAAAAGCATAATAGGTCCCCTTTAAATCTACGACATTATCATTGTAAAGGAATGGAGAGAATGAAAAGCCAATAAGGGTCAGTTATAGCTTACACATCGTCAGCACAAGCCTTGAAAACGGACTGATCCTGAGTCAGTGTAGCTCTTATTAGGTTTTACTATGAACCCAGACGGCCGGGAGGAAAGTGGAAGTATGTAAGGATAACTTGATAAGTCCCCTCATCAGCCCAGAAGACCTGCAACACCCCCGCTTTATAAGGTAAGGAAAAGCAAGGCGGGGGCCCTTTAATGGCTCTGAGTTAAATACCACATTTCAACCGAGTGAGAGAGGCATGCTCTTCTCTATAGGCAGTATCCAGCAGCATTTTGATGTCTCTAACAAGAACACAATAAATTGTTCCTCATTATTCAGTAATTAACTCCAATGCGCCGGGTCCCCATCCCCCTGCGCCACGCTCTAAATCACCACCCTCCTCCCCTCTTCTCCTCCTGCTACACAGCTCTTTAATTTCCTCTATGCTGTGGGGGGTGGGGGCAAGAGAGGCTGGAAGGGAGGGGGGGGGGGCACACACAGCTTGATGCACTCCATCATCCCCTTGCCACCCTCTTGTCACCCCTTCGCCCTATCCGAGCCACACCCTCCCTTCCTCCTCCACCGGTGTGTGCTCTCCCTGCAGGACGCCACCTGGTTAAAGGAGGGAGAGGTCACCTGAGCCGGGACGACGGGCTCCAGTCACGTTCGACGCAGCACCTTGTGCTATCAAGGCATCAAAACTCGCCCCCCCGGGCCCTGCTCGCTGTCTTTTCACGGGGCTTTCCCCCTTCCTCCTCTGCTCTTAATTGTTAAAATGAGGTCATTAATTGGAGGCTGAGTCAAATCACCTGTCATTTCAACTGGGAATCATCCGCTGATTGAAAGGTATCATAAAAACCTGCCCAGGGCCTGGTTTTGGTGGCGCCTGCTGGGAGCTCCCTTTGTGCCTTGACAATCTCCGCCCATGGGCACACAACTCACTTTACTTTCTCCGGCGGAGATTAGGCGGGTATAGTCTTGGGTGACACACATCCACACGCGTGGCCCAAATATAGATTCAAGAGAGTCAGTAGTGTCAGGCGCAATTCCTGGAGGATGTTGTGGGGAGTGTTCGCTTTCCACTGTACTATTAACGCCCCTGACCTAATTGAGGATGATGCTCACACACACCACTTCCCTATATGAGAGTGAGGTCAGGTTCGTTTGATGGGGGTAATTGTGAAATTGCATGTAAACTAGGACAATAGAACAAAAAAAATTAGGACAGATGACAAATTTCTTGATAGATTAATAATAAATGTCCCACTGTATAGAGATGTAGTGTGGTAGTCCAGCAGTAAAAGTAAATGTGGACTTGATTATGTTGAGGAACTGTAATGTTTACTGTCTTCTAATGTCATAATTTGGTGAAGCTAAATGTTATTTTGCTATGACAGCGTTCTGCATCATGGGTGTAACTGCAAACTGGGCTTTACGAGAAACACATGCATCGAATATTTGAAGTGACGTCAAGCTGAATGCACCCAAACATTCTTCACCTTGTGACAGCTACACTGCACGCTGCAAAGGTAACAGAGAGCGGTACTCTCAGCCACTTAAAAATGCTCCATTTGCTTAAGAAAATCACAGTGAATATGTTGGCAATATTAACACAGAAAGACCATTAGAATAAAAACAGGCTTAAATTATTCCGAAGGCACAATGAAAGCTTCGGGACCCCATTTTCCACATGGACTTAATCTTGAGGAACACTACATAAGATGCTGACAAACCCGCTGTTTGAAATAAAAATCCTCTAAACACATGGCATTAATATTTAATGGTGCTGCTTCCTCGGGAGGCCACTCTGGGCTGCAGCGCTGTGTCTGAAGGGAGACAGTATTAGTGCTGTGTGCTCTGGAGGAAGAGCAGCCTCACACTAATGAAGCGATCAGGGCCTGAACTCTGAAGAAACCTCATATCCGATTAGTGAGCAGAGATGCATGTAAACACGGCGAAGCAGCACGCGATTAGATCACTTTGTTAATGCGAGTCTTGTGTCGCTAAACACAACAGCCGAGGAGCGGCGTGTAGCGTTTTGAAGTGTTTTTTTGCAAGCAACAACACATTTCACATTTAATCATTTCAATATTACAGTTTCTTTTTGACCCTCTGCACAAGTGTTTTGAATTAAGCTAGTATGCAAGCTAATGGGTTAACACTATCCTCTGAGCAACCATTAAAGGTGCATGCATGTGTTGTGCAGCAGTGAAAACCACCTGACCTTGTCCACGTCCGGATGGGGCCGCATTCGAGCCCGGCCAGTAAAGGACAGGCCATTTGGATGTTATTAAAAAAGCCGAAGCCCATGCTGCTCCCAAAGCCATCAGGTAATTTGAAAGAGATCCAGCGAGTTTAAGATGTGCAGATGTTTTCGCTTTAAAACTGGCATCTGTTTATGCAGACGCACTTTATGTTCGAAAAACCACAAAGGACCTCCAATAGGTTTTATGGAGCAGTATCAGCTCGAGCACTCAGCTTTGTAATTGTGCTGCACCAGGTAATGAGAAAATTGGTCACAAGCAGTGTTCCCTGTAGATGTAACCCGCAACATACAATTTTGCACAGCATGTGCAGTATCTACATTTATTTTTTGTAGTCTGTCTGAGCTCCTGTGCGGCTTTCAGGAGGTTTAACGTGGTCACAGTTTAGAGCCTAATTCATATACTGTAAGAGGACTGATTCCATCTAAAAAATACATGTGCAGACACAACAGTATTCATCTAGCTTCATACATGAAATAGTACATAGAAAGTCAACTGCTTCAGATCTTTAGTAGGGACATAGAAATGGTATCATGTTTGTATATAATGTGTAAACCCTTCGTATTAAAAACTCTGTGTTTTCCGTTAAAAGCAAATGATCCGACGAGAATTTGAACAAAATGTTTCAGTCTGGTTTTCATAAAATAACAGAACTGAAACAGCCTCTCTCTGAGTTGCTGATGAGTTCCTGACAAATCCTTTTTTGTGCTGTGTGACTAAACTGCAACTTTCAACACAACTGATCAAAGTGTTATAATTAAAAGATGGACGATTTGGATTAGTATCTCTGCAGCTGCTCCGGTCTGGTTTTAATATTACCTGTCAAACAACTTTCATCCTCTATTAGAAAATACTGCATATGAATAATATTTCTTAAACATGACTCAAGACTCAATTCTTAAGCCAATATAATAATATTGAACAATATGTCATGTTATCAGTAATAGTTACCACTTGGACATACAGACTATGGACACAATTATGAAGAAAAGTAATGTAGCATTCAGTGATAATCAAGTACATAACAAGTACAATGATTATTTACCTTCAGTGCTCCATGTGCTGCTGTCATATATTCAACCCGATATCACGCCAAAGAGTGTAATAGACCCGCCTGTTCGCCAGAGGACAGTGTGTCAGTGTCCAGTTTTGCCTCACAGAGGCGTTAATATTACACGTGTGTATGAAGGTGCAGTACCAGCAGGGGGCAACAAAACCACTCACTTAGGTTTAGGAAAAACATCATGATTGGCCTTAAAGTAAGTTCGTAAACTAAATACAATACGTACAGAAACAACGAAACATAAGTACTGAAAACACGTCACAAACGTCACTAACGTCTTCTGTTTGAAAGTCCTGTGTTTGTTGGACCCATCCACCTCCTCTCCTGCCAGTAATAAGCAGTCTTTCTCACTTTTTAATCTATGTCATTAGCAATGAGCGTAGCATATTTACGCAGATGCATTTACATTGCAGTCGGTACAGACTACATGGTGTACAAATAACACCCCAGAAGCAAGAACGGCGTTCATATTGCAAATTATCGTGTCATTAATATGCCTTTTCGTGCGACCAGGCTGACATATTATCTTGAGTCCTTGGCAGCGGCGCAGGTTTGATTCCAACCCACGACCATTTGATACATGTTATTTCCTCTCTCTCCCGCCTTTCATGTCATTCTCCAGCTGCACCAATAAAAGCCCTAATATTTTTTAGGGCTTTTATTGCTTTTCTTAGAAAAAATAAAATAAAAACATATTATATATATATACAAGAAAAAAAACAAAAACAAGGATTGTTAACAGAGCTGACATGTGGGCCTAGTCTTTTTCTGTGTGAAACACATGTATAGTCTGTGTGAGGAGGAAATGAATGTCATTGGTTTTCTTTATTCGTTATTTTCAAACACTAAATAATTAGGTAAAATACATAATTACTCTTTTTCAGTGCTAAATGTGATATCTGCAATTGGTGGCTCTAGGGCAAGAATAAATTATTTCTGAGCTACAGAGCTGAAAGATGTGAGGTAAAATGATAGATCATGGTATATCTGCTTTACAAATAATAGTGAATTATCAAATCCCCCTTGCAGTTCAGATCCATACTGTACCACGTGCTTTCGCCATTACCTCAGTGTATAACTGTGACAACAGGAGACGGCAGTGCTTCTGACAACGGCACTATAATAGTCTCCTTGTTTGTAGAGTGAGGTTACTCTCTTGGTCTTTACATGTAATGGCAGAAAACAAATGTTTGGTAATGGAAGATAATCCAGTAACACTGTGTTGTGCGCCTCGGCTCTCACGCTGACCTCTCTGGGAAACAGATGATGCTTAAGTACAATGTTGTCCTGTGTACTGTTCTCACACTGACATAGCAGCCATGCTCCTGTGTCCATTTCCCATTATGTGACAAGGACATATTTCAGACTGAAGTGATCCAAACAGCAATCTACCACTTGAGAGAACTGTCTTTGAGAACAGAGGTCGAGGGGAGCGACAAGGACGAGTGTCCTACAAATGCCATATCCAACAGCTCCTGTGTTTCCAGTGGCACTTGAACTGAAATAGGCACGCTCAACAGGGGACAGGCTTCAAGATTTTTTTTTCGCCATACTTCAGAAAGACTATCATGTTGAAGCTGGAGTGCTTGTTGGTGTCAGTGTGCGTATCAGCGGAGCAGCGGTGGAATTCGCAGGCCTCAAGGCCAGTGTATTGTTTGTGAGGACAGTGCTCCCTCGCTGCATAGTGATTTAGTACTGTACGATTGAAATTCAAGACTCTGCATTTGTAAGACTGTTAAGGTATTCATTCATTCAGAATCTACAGTAGATGGTCATTGTTACAGCCATGATGTGAACGAGGTCAGAGATACAGAAATATTTATTTACAAGGGCAGTTTGGGATGCATCAATCAGTTATCAACAACCCATTCTTAAAGGAACAGTGTGTAACATTTCGGGGATCTATTAGCAGTAATGGAATATTATATTTATAACTATGTTTTCATTAGTATATAATCACCTGAAACTAAGAGTCATTGTGTTTTTGTTAGCTTAGAATGAGCCCTTCATATCTACATAGGGAGCAGGTCCTCTTCACGTAGTCCGCCAAGTTGGTCCGCCATGTTTCTACAGTAGCCCAGAACGGACAAACCAAACACTGGAATCCAGCGAGAGCCTTTTACGTTTTTACGTTACCTGAAGGCCACCGTAGTTCTTCGATACGCTTATAAAACTGCGGTAACATGAGCCGCAGAGTGCAAAACCGTGGTACCGCCAGCCGCCGTCTGACTTCCATAGCTCTAAAAGTAGTGTTATAGAGTGATCCAGGGATGACGTATTTTTGTAGACCAACTTGGAAGTTAAAATCGCCCTGGTTCCCTCGACAAAAAGCCAAATTGTAATTTTTACATTGGGATTTGGATTATTGCAGAAACTAAGCTCCGTGGCAAACACACGTTTATGATACTTACACGTTTTGTTCAAGATAATCTTCACAAATGAACAACACTATTATGATTTTTGAAGCGTGACTGCTCCAGAAGTAAAGGCTATAAACGAACTACACCACGGTCGCATGACCGCGAGTATACACAGCGAGGCTGTAAAGGCAGACGTGTCGGCGTGATGACGTTTAGTAGTTTCATTTAGCCACTTGTTAGCAACCGCCTTTTTTAAGACACTTAAAAGCTTCAAAATTCACGGGTGGGGTATTTATTGATGTACTTTATGTTGTAGAACAAAACATTAAAATCTCTTCAGCTTGTGTTAACCACAGACCTTATTTCAGGTATCTAACTACCCATTCAGAAAATCCATTGACTTCCAGACGAGGGAACTAAATGCTAACTCATTTCCGGGTGTTAGGACTCATTCCTGTAGCATTCTATTATGGTCAAAATGGCCTCTGAGCGAGGCAAACGGCGTTACCACGGTTTTGCACTTGGCGGCTCGCGTTACCACAGTTTTAGAAAGGGAAGAGTTAGCTGGTTGCAATCTGCAACCACAAATTCTGCCAAATCCTACACACTGTACCTTTAAAGCAGCAATATAAAATGTTCTGGCTGAATACTGATTCAGAGTCTATTTCATACATTCAGGAGACATATAAACACAAGGTATACACAGATGGATAATGTATATATTTATTGTCATACAAATGTTGCATAGTTCAGTACAGCTTTAATTTGATTTTCTTTGTATGTATTTGAGTTTTAGCCCTTTGAAAACCTCCACTTCACATGGGACAGTCTGATATTTGATCATCCAGCCAGTTTGTTCTCATGATCGGTGATTAGTATGGGTTCCCCACTAGTGATAGCATAATTCAGACATCTCCATAGCCAACTCCAGGCAGTCACCTGCATCCTGACAGGAACTGAACAGACCACAGTCCCAGTCCACGCGGGACTCATCGTTACTGCTGGGCGCTGACTCCATTGCCGTGACGATTTGTCTGTAGTTGGGGCAGCAGCGATTGACAACTCTCTCACAGGAGCCAGGTAGCATGAGGATCAAATCGTAGAACCGGCAGAAGAGACAGTTCAGGACAATTCCTGCACAGTCAACTGAGGGAGACACATACAGTCAGCTAGGACATTCAAAAGGTTTTCCTGATTGTATTTATTCAACAAGAAATTATTTTTTTAGTTTTTGTTGGTCTTCGAACAAAGGCCTCTCCCCTTCACACGTTTGCAGTGACCTCTTCGAGATGATGTGCGATGAATTGTGTTTAAACCATATCTTGGGACATAAATCACCTGTACTGCTATAAGAGCTGCCCTTCACTTATATCTCTAACATTTTAAAAGCCTCCTTTGCTTCCTTTACACATGCATAATTTAAGAATTCATGCCTTGATCCCTCACAGAGAGACAAGCAAGAAAGCTGTTTGGAGACATAATCAATTACCAGAAGTCTCTCCCGTATACTTTGCCAGGAGCATTTCTAAGTTGCCTTGTGGTTGCAGTGAAACAATGTGCTACAGTATGTGTCTTCCCAGCAGCCTTTGCCAAATGGTGCCCCCACGGGTGCTATGAAGCATGAGATCATCAAATGACACTGACCATGAACAGTTACTCACCGAAGACATGTTGTTGGAAAGTCCTTATGGACTGTATTGTAAAGAATTTGGTGAACGCGCCCCTCCTACAAGGCTGCACAACCCTCTACATTTTGATTTTATTTTTATCTGCATGTGTATCAAAATCAAAATACTGTTGGCAATAGACAATCATGCTGATTTGGGGAGAATATCCTTTGTAGTATTGTAAGGTCTCTGCATGAGGATAAATTTCAAGTTATTCAGACGTATGTCATTTAAATTCACAGCACCACCCATATTGGCAAAATGCTGTTAAATTTTGCAGGGTCACCTGTGTAGTTGATGAGTATAAATTACATAAGTGTGGTTGCAATTTCACAACTTTTTCATGAAAAGCACAGGTGTAAATAATGAAATGAATGATGACTGTATTCCATTTAGCTGCTTTGATTTCAGGTTCCTGGTATCGTGCAATTAAATAGAACAGAGCGATTGTTGGGGTTCAGCCCGTTTGCACATTTACATTTCGGTCTGTGTATGGATTAACAAAGCTAGATACATAAGTGTTGATTTGTGGACTTTAGAAAGGTAGGTAGATGTATTTCTGAACTATGAACAGAGCCAGGTTATTCCCCCCCCCCCTGCTTACAGTCTTTATGCTAAGCTAGGCTAACCACATTGTGACTCCAACTCCACATTTAATGCACAGACATTATCAACATCAATTTTCTCATCTCATGGAAAGAAAGTCTAAATTGTTGAACTATGTCTTTAATTTAAAATGCTAACCAGTTAATTTAATATTTCATTTGATAGAAGTGCATGAGAACATAAACAGTGTGTGGTGTAATCACTTATGCTGCTGCATCTATAGTAGCGAATCTACTTTGGTGGCCGTTTTTTTTGCATTAGTCTTTCTCTTTTTTGCTGTAGTTTCAGTTTCTAAATTATTCACACATTTTCATAATTGATTATATGAACTGTATTTAAGCATTCTCACAGCATGGTGAGGCATAAAGCTTGCAATTTGTCAAATTTTCTATTCTGTCTGTGGTCTGTGGCATTATTATTCAGCATATTAATCGTCGTTTATTTCATCAGTAGAAAAGCTATGTTTGGATGAAAAAGTTCATTTCATAACAGTTTTACTGAGGACTCGACAAAAGATATTTCCTTCAATAATTTCAACAGCTGTGTGTGTGCAGCTAGAGGGCATCAGATGGGGGTGATAAAGTGTTGGTGTTGGTGTCACTAACCTCCCATGTTGCTCTGCTGAGAAGACGACAGAGAGTCTGTGGAGGAGGATGCTGCAGAGGAAGACCTCCTCAGGTACGTTTTCAAAGAGAACAGAGGGGAAGAAGAGCTGTCACACTCCCTAGGCCGCTGAGTGTCTGTGTCTCTACTGGTCTCCCCAGGCTCAGTGTCTGCAGGGGCACCAAGTCTCCAGTCGCTGACTTGAGCCTCACTTTGTATCCTTTCTGTCCAAGAGACCAAATGTTAAATAAATAAAGACACATCAGGCACAATTTGATTATTTGAAAAGTGCAATTTGATTGAGAATTTAAAGACCACAACGCCAGCACGAGCACAGAGGTCTAAATACGGACACAACAGGCGCTGGTTTAACTGGTCAGATTTTGATATTTTTGGAACCGAATTAAACGATACAATACAACACAACATGATACGACACAACACAATGCGACACAAGACGATACGATGCGATAAAATATGACAACACGATATGATACAATACGGCATGATACAATACGACACAACGCGATAAATACGATGCAATATAATATGACACAACACAATACAATAAAATATGACACATTACAATATGATACAATACGACACAACATGATACAATATGATATGACACAACACTCTACGATACGATATGATACGCTACGCTACGATACGATACGATTCGATACGATACGATACGGTACGACACGATGCGATACAATATAATACAATATGGTACAAAGCAATACAAGAGGACATGATTCAAAACAATAATATAGGACATGAATCAATACAACACAATGGGACTAAACATGGGACAAAACTATACAAAACGGTATAATATACTTTACGATACAATACAATACAATATGACACAGCACAATACGATACAATATGATACAATACAATATTCCCGTGTACAGGATCAATAAAAAAAGTCAATATATCCCACAAGTTGATCGTTTTGATGTCAACATAGTCCAGACATTTTTCCTTTTTTTGTCGGCACAAAAAGCCTTTAAAAGAGCGTGTACAACATCACAAGATACTACAGACCTTCAGTGAAACCAGACTATTGAGATTATTTTAATAAATCAAGTGAGAAGTAGGGTCGTTTTCTCATGGACTTCTATACAATCAGACTTATTTTTGCAACCAGAGGAGTTGCCCCCCAGTTCAAGGCACTTCCGCAATGGCTTCACTTTTCAGACCCGGAGGTTGCCCACTGGTAGCAGCACATCTAAAGCGTAAGTCTTGTGTAACCGAGGTTAATATAACCTAAAACAAATAAAAGGTCAAACAAATAATATAATGTAAACAAATTAAATGAAATTACTTATTATGTTCATTGACATGTACAGTCATGATAGTAGTTTACACTGTTGATTTTGCTATTTTATTTGATGTACTGTTTCTTTAAGAAGGGCAGCCGTAACAGCCAATCAGGAAGCTGTAGCGCCGCATGCTGGAGAGAGAGTAAAAATGGAGCGAGAGCAGTAGACTGTAACGTTAGTAGATCGCAGGTGCAACGAGTGAGGAGAGTAGCGAAATCAGAGTAAAGAAGCGAGTTTGAGGGGATAAACTTTTGTTTGTTTGTTTTTATTTTTGGAGGATTTTGTGTTCACCTTTTTTCCACATTGCTGGATTCGGTTTGATTAAGGATTTGGTGAGTTAAAACTATTTTCCCCATGTTAATTAGCATGCTACTTCCTTGTTTATTAAGCTGAATGTGCAGCCGACATTGCCAGTAGCTAAGCTAAGACAGCGTGAGTACGCTTTCATGTTGTGTATTGTGTGTTTGTTCTCTGTGTAAAGCGGATTGAGAAGCTACATTCAACAGGCATGGTCAAGTTTAGCCTTGTTAGTAAAGTGAGGTGAACGCCGCTGCCGCCCTTTCCAGGCGCATTTCCATCACATCCGGATTTTTTTTTTTTTCTCAGCAGTTTTTGTTTGTTTTTCTTTTTTTATTTTATTTTCTCTTGTTTTTATTGTGTTTTTTTTTTAAAATGTTTTATATGCATTGCTATATGATATATGTTATGTTTTTGTTGTTGTTTTTTTAAATGTTTTATATGTATTGTTATATGTTATGATTTTGTTGTTTGTGGACCCAAGGAAGAGTAGCTGCTACCCTGGTGGCAGCTAATGGGGATCCGAATAAAGTAAAGTAAAGTAAAGTAAAGGAGGGCGTCTCAACGCTTTCCATTCATGTCCTATGGAAAGCAGGAGAAGCAGTCAAACAATACAATACAACTTTATTGTCAGTTTGCACTGAAATTCGTTTTGCGTCCATAGGCAGCTCAATTTGAGAAAAAGTACACATACAATAGACAAACTGTTACCATACACAAACAGACAAGTAAGACACATCAGACAAAAACAATAACACATCACAACTAACCATGCATAACCCATTAAAAAAAAAAAAAAAAAAATTAACATCTGTCCTCTGGAATTACATCTCCTTAGCAGCACATTAATTATTATTCAACAACAAGATGGACTGATGAACAAAAGCGTTCTTCAGCCTGATGCGATTAAATGTGGGGACTCTAAAATGCCTCTTGGAGGGCAGAAGTTGATATTCCCTATTTAAAACATGTAAGGGATCAGAAGAGAGCTTTCAATTCATTTTCTATGGAGAGCAGGAGAAGCAGTCGCTTGGTTCGTGTTGGGAGTGTTGTGGCTAGTTGGAAAGGGTTTGTATTTACATAATGCTAAAGTTACATGTCCATCAAGCCCACAAGAAGAGCACCGAGCTTTGAAGCAAATTTAACATAGTGGCCAAACGGTGGAATTACAACTTCCGTGTATGTCACGTAATGCCATTGGGCCCAAAAACACGTTTTCCCATAGACTTACATTGGGAAAGACGTGGAAAGATGAGGATGTACATAATCATAGAATGCACCTGATTGGTCCCTAGTTCTCTGCTCGCAGTTTCAAACAGGAAACAACATGGTGTCCTGCTCATAAGCTTTGTTATTCCTTCTAAACAATCCACCAAAATCTGTTTCTGAAAACATTTGAGGCGAGAAATCGGCTCTGCCACTGCTGAATCTCGTTTC
Source organism: Sebastolobus alascanus (assembly GCA_916701645.2). Taxonomy (NCBI): domain Eukaryota; kingdom Metazoa; phylum Chordata; class Actinopteri; order Perciformes; family Sebastidae; genus Sebastolobus; species Sebastolobus alascanus. Next base: position 2,189,170 of record CAKAOJ020000194.1, read on the forward strand.
ACTATATCGCCTAGTTTGACAGCTTTGTCAAAGTTTCGTGAGCCGGTATTTACATAAAGATGAAAAATCTCAACTTTATGCAAATCAAGCGTCCATTGGGACGTGTCTGGCGATCTAGTTCTAAAATGAAACAAGACTCAGCAGTGGCATAGCCTGTTTCTCGCCTCAAATGTGTTCAGAAGTAGATTTTGGTGGATTGTTTAGATGGAATAACAGAAAGTTTATGAGCAGGCCGTCATGTTGTTTTTTGTTTGAAAAGCAGAACACCAGGGACCAATCAGGTGCACGTCACCGCTTGAATGGCCAATTGAGTGGAGCAGCGCGTCCCCTAGCGTCCTCGCCAGATCTGGTGGACATGTAGCGTTAGAGTGCGGTTCAGATTAAACTGACCATTAACATGTATTTAGGTGCTATGCTCCTCAAATACTTCATGTTGTTATAAAATATAGAAGACTAAAATATTTGTATGTGTATTGCACTGTTGTACAACAGGTCAGGTTGTATTGTGAGGGTCGTTTGGTGCACACCTGAAGATGGAGAATAAAGATGGCGAGCCACCCATAGGAGAAAACACCCATAGAAGAAATCACCCATAGAAGAAATCACCCATAGGAGATATCACCCATAGGAGAAATCACATTGGATGGGCGTCTGCTTCTGCAAGACCAACCTACACTCCCAGGATAAAGGTAAGGACACAGATTCATACACCTGGATCTTAGAAGGACTAAACCTTCAGTATTTTGCTTTAACACGCATTGGAACTCATTTGGACATGTAAAGGACTTAACAAAGAGTTTATTGATCATATATATGGATCTGTGGAATTTGGGGTTTTGTGTTTTGATTCTGTATTGAATTGTATTTTATTTTAATTTATTTTGTGCCGAATTGGTAATGCAAACTGGTTGTGTTGCTGTAAATTCTAAACTTACTAGTTAAGAAAACTAACGAGAAGGTAGAACTAAACTATTAAATAGGACTAAGACAAAACGAGAACTTAGAACTGAGTCAACTCAAAGAGAAACTGAACAAATCTCTTGAATTCAAATAGGTTTAAAATCAAACCAAAGTGACAAAAAATAGGGAGAAATACTTATTTTTCAGAGATTTTAGTTATATATACAGTATATATGCAGGCTGTGATGGCAATATTAAAGTTATAGACACATTCCAATTTTTATTTTTTTATTAAATAAAAATAAAATAGGCCCTCCTGCCTGCACATACTGAGGCTAGAATGATTGTTGCTAAGGAATGTACAACAACACAAGCTAGCGTTATATTAATTTCCTTATTTGGCTCTTTATGTTGCCATTTATTGTGCAACCACTGAGAAACTGTCCAGTGTCGGTAGGATGACTTTGATAACTGCTTGCACAAGGCTTGCCTTTTTTTGTTGGAGGTGTGTTGCTCGGCGTGGCGAGGATGTTTCTCCGTTCCCCGAGTTTCGGTTGCCAGTCCACTTACGGCCGTAATCTCTCTGGTGTCAAAACCTGCATCAGATAGTTTCTGAATCGTGGTGCTGCGGAGGCAGTGGTTTGTGTATTCCTGCTGCGTTCCTGCTTGCTTGCATATTCTGGGAAATATTGTGGAAGCTCATCTTTACGTAGCGCTGCATGTCGTTTAGCAGGTTGATTTTTGTCTGGAAGTTAACCTTAAATGTTTCCATTTACAGCGGGTTTTAGCAGCTAACTTTGTTGCTACTTTGTATCTGTCTGTAACCTGTGCCGTGTTGGCTGAAGTGATCCCTCAGTGACCCTGTCGCTAAGCAACCATGAGTCTAATAGGAGTGGGACTCACTAGAGACCCCATGATACGATCTTATTGCGATTTTAAACATTTTGCAATATACTGAGTATTGCCATAAGATATATCGCGATATATTACCCTTTTTTCAACTGAAAATTCTGAAGTTTGTCAACATCTGTTTTATCTAATAAGATACAGTTTTCACTCAGAGGTCAGAGGTCAAGGGACCCCTTTGAAAATGGCCATGCCAGTTTGTCCTCGCCAACTTTGGAGCGTTATTTAGCGTTCTTTCCGCCAAGCTAACGTGACATGGTTGGTAGCAATCGATTCCTTAGGTTTTCTAGTTGATACCTATGATACCTGATACATATGATACCAGTATCTTCACAGTAGCTTTAAGACTGAGCCCGCTACAACCTCTGAAATGCAGAATAGCAGATTGTTAAGAGGTTAATAGTTTATATAATAAAAGATAGATACTTGATGTCCTTGTCACTTAAAATATCGCGCTATATCAATTTTTCCCCACCCCTAGAGGTTAACTTTTTTTCTCAGACGCGAAGTGATACTGAAAGTGCAAAGGTTAGACGCGTCATAGCAGTGGTGGGAATTATATCACGGCTATGAACCACTCAGATTGCTTGATTTGAGCTACCCGTTTTATACATAACTGTTATATGTGTCGACCCTGCAAACACAGCAACTTGAAATAAAGGCCTAAGTAGCCGGGGATCCTCTTAAAAGTTTCAGAATCAGTAAGGAAGATTCATTGCTTGGAAATTATTGATTGACAACTGTCCATTACCTCCTGATGTTTGAGAACAGCTTTGTTTCTTGTGGAGGCGTATACACTAATAGACACCAAAGAGACACACAGATCAGTGGAGCTGTGAACCTTCATGATGTGTCATGACCGAAACGTGTGGTGTAGCTCAGTCGTGTTACTTCTGTAGCTTCTGAAACAGCTGATGAGAAGCATGTATGTTAAGTATGTACTTAGTAAATGTATAAAACCTATACTGTTCACACCACAAAATGTACAGTCTGTACGTGAAGAGCCGAGTCTACATGTGCTGAAGTTCGGCTGTGAAATTTAGTGTGCAGGAGTAGATCTGTTTGTTAACATCTGATTTAAATAGATATTAATGAATTATTGCGCTGGGTGCAGACTGTTTACTTTTTCACCACCTATTCAGGATGAATTATTCACCATTCCTTTCTGTGTTTTATTTAACATTTAATGCCTAATGATTTATTCACACTCTGGACACATTTTTGAAAGTCGAATAAACTTTGTTTGTCTTACCTAAATTGTTGAAAGAGAGATACAAATGGACGTTGCTCAGGGCTGTATTGGCCATTTTTAAGATTTTATTAGCTGTTTTTCAACACGTATGAAATAACAAAGTTCAAAATAGTATCCCATGTTATCACCTTTCGTCAGCTTGAGGTTTCCTTTTATCTCTCATTAGAATTGTCTTTGTTTTTGATTGAATGAGAAGTGCAGAAGGCAGAGGTTGGCATTTGAAGTACAACAAGTGAAAACGAACTTCAAATCAGCGCCGTCTGTGTGTATGTTTGTGCTTAGAAGCCGCGTGATGCTCCCGGGTTATCAAATGAATTAAGTAAGAAGTGCAGCTGGTCCATGCCCATGACCATTAGCTGATAGAGAAATAAGGCCTCCAGGCATACTATGCATTTTTCAGGTTTTGTTCCAGTGTTTCGCCGAGCCACGTTCACTCATTAGACACCGCAGTTACTGGATCTGAAGATAATTTCACTTCATGTTTTTAAATTAAAATGCAAACTTGAATTTGCAGCACATCGCGAACCACGGAACAGAAAACATCCACACAATTTATAGGATGTATGTAAGCAAACGACGGACAAAATCCATTTGTTTCATTACTGCAAAATGTAATTTGCTGAAACTACAACTTTTTAAAAATGGATTTAGTGCCACATAGCAGTAAGGTCGCTTTCACAAAGCAACGTTAAATCTGTTTTAGTCAAACTCTGGTGCTGTTTGTTTGGGCGCAGTAATAGTACTCTGGTGCGGACCAAAACAACCGGTCCGAGACCACTTTTGAGAGGTGGTCTTGGACCGTTTCCAAGTGAGCCAAAACGCAGGCTGCCTGTGTGGGCATTTGTTGAGATGGACACAGGTAAACAACAGGTTAACATGAATTGGAGAGGACTGAGCTGGACTTCTGCAGAAGGAGAAGGGACTTGTACGCACAGTAGATCATTGCCGAGTCAAAGTGAGAAAACTTTGACGGCAATATTTCAAAGTCCGTGATTCCCTGCATAGAAGTGACGACTCTCGAGACAAACATGATAAATATGCTCCTTCGTTCATGCCCCAAATTTCTGCACTTGAAATCGAACCAGACTAAATAGAAAACGAACCAAAAGTATAAATTTCACTGTGATTCGGACTAGCCAAACGGACTATAGCTTGTGAAAGCGCTCTACTTGTTAAATTGCTTCAGCACCAGGAACAGGAAGGATGACGACTGCACGTTATCACAACAGAGATTTACAAGCAACGGTACTGACGCTCACATTTTTTTCCACAGACCTGAGTCACATCGACTTACCTCCTCTCACCCACGCAGAGCTCTCCTCGGCAGTGTTTACTCTCCCTTTGTCTTTCACATCGGCTCTCAGAGTCATTTCATCTGCCATCTGGTCCATTGCATCACAAATAAAAAATGCACTTCTTATGACAAACCTGATTACCTCGAGCCAAAAAATATGTGGCCGCACAGAGCCGAGGCCGACGGGAGTTAATGTCAAACACAGCGTTTCCACGTCTCTGTGTCTTCATGCACTCTTCGGCTCTCAGAATTAGGTTCTCACGCTGCGGGCTGTGACATAGTCTTTTCGTCCAAGCTGTGTGGAGGCAGCTGTTTACCTCGGCCAAGCGGAGAGCATCCAGGACAAATTATCCTTTACATTGCACAAGGTCCATTTGGCCTGCTGCCTACTGTACTGTAAGCCTCTCCAATGTTCCAGTGACGTTGGCAAAAACACTGTAGATCCGCTCCTATTAAAACATCACCAGGACAAAGTCAGCAACATTTTATGAGTTGGACTTATTTCCCTCTATGAAGTGATAATGAAGCCAAGGGCGAATGCAGAGCATCACATAATAAAAGGAAATTTCACATTAAAACTGCACTTCTCTATACAAATGCATTATTAAGCAATCGGGACGTACTATAAAGAGATTTTGTGATGTTAAAGCAGAATGGGAGGTAGAAAAGTCACTGTTTTATATTAAAATATTTGGCAGATTATTGTAAAGAAAAAACACAGCACACATTTAGACACTCACTCATACAACATTTCACTCCTTCAAGGCTGTGTTTCTGCCCAACATAATATGCATGAGGCAGCCAGCGCCAGTTTGTTTGTTGGGGCGAAGCACGCGGTGAAACATGGATAGCGAGCTGCATTCAAATTTCTCCCAATACAAGCCAACCAATTTACCCTAATTAGGCTCAACACTAGAGTTGCATTTTAATAGACGCCCCGCTGTGTTTGCATATGTTTAGAGAACAAGAGCCATGCTAATTGAAAAATTAAGATGTGAGAGTATTTGTCTACTGAGCTCCCACTATGCAGCACTCAGTGTAAATATGACTCCTGAAGAGAGGAGAGTTTCTAGTGCTTTCTTTCGTTCGTTCCTCCTCCTTTCATTTTCTTTTTCGTTGTGATGGTGATACGACGTGATGGAGAAAAGACGAACCAAGATTGTGCTCTTGTGTTCTTCAAGAGGCCCACGGTGGTGATTTGACGGCACCACATTCCCACTCTGTGGTCTCGACGCAGCGGGTTCTGTTTCATTGGTCAACGTCAATCACGCCGTCAGGGAGGTTCAGCAGGTTGCGTGGTTAATTTGGCTCCCATGGAAATGTGCTCTCTGTGGAATGAGCTGCGCGGCCCTGCGTCTGCAGAAAAGTCACCGCGGCTGACACTCCACCCCATTAGAGCTTTCCCTAATGTAGAGTGAAGTGACAGCCGGAGATCAAGTTCAGGTACAAATTACACTACATCTAAGTGACAGCTTTCTGACCCCCTTCGCTGCACTTACAGTCCTCTCCATTATTTACAGTCGTAAACAGGTGCTCGCACACATCCAGCTTCAGTCTTGCTGTGTTTATGTGCCGTTTGTGGCCCAGGGGTGAACCCGTTTCTCCGGCTTCTCCGTCTTAATTTCCCTTCAAAGAAAATTTTTTAGGATCTTGCTTGTTGTTGTTGAGTGGAGCGACCACAAATATTAACCGATGATAATTTGTTTCATAACCACAGTGTGGCAGAGTACTCCATTAGCAGCGCTGGGTCATCACATTTTGCATGTGTATGCCTTAGTCAGATTTCTGTCTGTGGTTTGATTCTGCTCATGTGCTACAAAAGTCAGAAGGTGAACCAGAGTGTTTCGTTTGAAAAAGAAGAGCAGCATAGCCGCACATGGTGAGAGAATTACTGCAGCAACTACAGTAAAAATAGCTAAAAACACAAATAATATAGCTTGCATTAAAAGGATTTATAAATGCGTTCCCATGAAAAACAATGCCAACAACACCAACAATGTTTATTTTTCCATTAGCCTCGAGCCTATCCACAGCCATGAGGTTGTGGCTAATTTAGGGGCTAACCCCCTTCACTTTAATCAGCAGCAGGTGGCAAGCAAGCCACGGGAGTTGTAGCATTTATTCACCGACAAATAGCCTAAACTGTACACACTAGGGATGTCACAATACCAGAAATTTAGTAGTCAATACCAATACCAGTGAAATTCCTCAATTCTCGATACCCAATTCGATACAGTAAAAAAAAACAACAATAAAATCCCATGTACTTCAACATACACCGCCAAAAACTAAATTAAACGTTTTGATAACGTTATAATTTACCTCGGCCCAATACTCGTATTTACTGAATAGAGATTGGACGTATTGTAATGTAACTCAAAGCAACCTCCGTATGTTAGCTGTTAGCTCCGTTATTTAGCCAAGCAGGACTGTGCTGCCCACCAGCTGCTAACAGCTAACGTTAGTAGCTCTACAGCCGATATCAACATGTATTTGTTATTCACAACGTAGCATTATCAGGGAAATTTTCTATCGTACCCGGGGCGACGTTAGTCTCGAGCCCTGATCCCCGGTACCTACGGTACTGTTAGAAAAATGAGTACTGTCACGTTTTCAGAATTTTGGCATCGACTTGGTACCGAAGTATCGGTTCTTGTGACATTCCAAGTACACAAACTGCCCTGCTACGTTCACAGCTTACTGATAACGTCATACTCGCTCGCTCCCTCTCTCTCTGTCTCTCAACCGCAAACTCGCTAATGTATCGCCGCACGCAGCGGTTTCCGACGTTAGCGACACATCAGTGGGCTGAACGGAGATGATATGCTGGTGGGGGTGGCAGTCTGGCAGTTGAATAAAATATAAACTGCTTTTGTAGTTCGAAGAAGACTAAACCCAAAACACTCAGTGGCCATCTTTCTGAGCTCAGCTGCCTGTTACACCATAGAGACCGACCTCTGGTGGTGTGTGCGGTGCACTACAATACAATACATCACATCAATACAGCAGAGCGTCTGTACTTATGACGGTATTGAAAATCATACCGACGGGATTTCTAAATACCCTGGTGTACTATAATACTGTAATACCGCCCAAGCTTAGGCCACATCTAACTTATTTATAATTTTAAAAACATTTAACACACTGCAGCTACCTGTAATACTGTGTTAATGTATTTTGTTCTGCTGAAATTGGCCATTTGACACAATGTGTGCAACTTGTATTGACACACCTTCACAATTTGTGATGCCTCAAAAACATCCCATATGTCCTATCTGACATTAAATGCAGCATCAAGGCACAATTCAACCAAGTGAAAGTCCTACAGAAAGTATTTCTTCTCTAATGCTGCCTTCGTCTGGATCACCTTGGAAGGACAACTTAACATTTACTCCGTGCATGTGTGTGGTCCTGGCAGGTGTTTCGTGTAACTAAATGGAAATTGTGACTTTTTTTTTTTTTTTGGTTTTAGTAAAATGTCTTAGTTTGTTGAACATGCTGCCGGTGCAGAGGTCCCCTTTGCCCCTTAATGAGTTCCACAGAGAATAAGTGTCATAGTGGGCTCTGGTGATGAGAGCAGACTCCCATGTCACCTTGAGGCTGGCTAAGACAAAGAGAAGACGACTCTTGATGTCATATTCACTCTCTCCTTTTGCCAATGGTTAACCCTGGTGGACCAGCTTTATTTTTATAGACAGATGTCGTTGTCCTCAGATAGGTGAAAGGTGCAAATCTAACATACGAGTGTTCGGAAAACAAACATTTGGAGTGTTTGATATATGTTAAATAATGAGACTATACAGTTTCATGCTCATGCTTGAATTATTATTACTTAATAGCCTTATAATCACTTAATAAGTATGTTTATAAATGATAAATCCCTGGACATCTGTTTACACAGCATTACCTAAAGATTTGCCAAACATTTTTGCTTTATTTGCAATAAAAACAAACTAATGACAGCAGACATATTTAACACATCAGAAAGTAAATATCAGTCATCAAATAAATGTGTTAATTGTTCTCAACTGACAGTCTGAGGGCTCAGTTTAGATTATCAATGGTCTAAATTTGCTATAAATTTGAATTTGAATCAGACTGAGTTAAAAAAAAAAAAAATCCACACACTCAAATCTGGATCCACTCCTTTGGTGCACTGCAACCACTGGGTCTTTATGAGGATTTTGACATGAGTGTTTTACTATGAATAAACTATAATAGGTTATATATGCTCTATGATTGATGATGGCTGAAGGCTGATGTTTACATAGCATTAATCTCTATTGTTGCATAATCTATCTTGTTGTATATGTTTTGTAATTTTAATATTCAATGTGCTGCTTAGTGTTTCTTAACTGTCTCTATAGACACTTTGTTTTTAACTTGCAGTCCATCATACCCAGGACTACATTTCCCTTGTTTAGCCACTAAAGTTAAACTGATTGACACAAATGCATTAAGGCTAATCAACCTCTCTGAAAGCTTGCTTATTAAATTATATTTTTTAACATATATTTTTGCACTGATTTGAGTGTGCAGATGCTTTTTTTCATTCAGTTTGACAGTCTATGACTCCAGCACCTCAGCTCAGTCTAATAGTGGGTGAGCAGTGTTTTTTTTCTCTATAAAAATTTGCTATAAAAAATGTATTTCTAGGTAAGGATACTCTTAACATTTCCAGTGATTCTGTGTGACTCTTACCATCTGTTTTCACATCCAGTTGGTGGTAAACTTTAGGGCAAAAGAGACGGGACTTGCCTCCAATAGCTATTTCCTTACAGGATTAGGTGATAATCCTGAAAAATCACCTCTCAGAAACTGAGCTGGGCTTGAGAGGAGATGAAATATGAAATCAAAGAATCCCTCTCTTGACGGACCGACTGCTCCACTGTTGGTGGAACGCACTTGGCGAGCTCTCTGAGAGTATACATTTCAGCAGTTATTCGTGGTCTTCATTAACTACCACAGAGTTTAGTGTGGAGCAGTTTGTTCTGATCCACTTAAAGTGCTGCACCTTAAAGCAGAGCTCACCTTGTGTGCTCTGGGGAGTGTTTCTGCTCAACCCATTAAGAACACAATAATTCATTTTCAGCATAATTTTGCTCTAATTGAACATGTCTGTTATATTAAATTTTTTTCACCATCTTTAAGGACACCTGCCTACCTTTATGACAGCTGAGAAGGGGGGGGGGGAGAAACTCCTGCTGCTTGTCACAAAGGGAAGAAATCACAGTTTCCAAATTAAGATTGTAGATAAATGACCTTACAAAGCAAAGGAAATCAAAGAAGTATGGGAATGGGGTAAATTGGATTCTTTGGCGTCTAACAGTATATGACTTAAACCAACTGGGGATTCTCTCCACAGTGGAGGAAGTGAGAGTTTCCTAAGGCTACAGTCCCACCTGGGACCTCCTCATGATCCATGGGGTGTTCGTAAAAAGCCTTGAAGTTATTCAAGGCTAAATAGATTTTTTTCTATTAACATTTAGGCTGTATTGCTCTGATTTCAGAGCTTCTATACTGGTTTCAGGCAATCTATTTCATTTTACACAGTCAATATGATGTATTTAATTTGCATAGATGAAAGGTTTAATGTCTTAGGTCTTATTGTATCAGGCTCGATGTCAACAATGATCAAACAATGATAAAAAATGTTTGGTCAAATCTTTTGATTAATGAGATTTCTTACATTTGTTACTTATAATATTATTGGCATTCTTCATGATATTGTTAAGAGTATATCTTTATAAATGTAGCGTGGCTGTAGCTCTATACGGTTGCTTATAACTTGGTGGGTGCTCCTTATAGGGCTACTGTTGATATGATACCTGAGTTTTGGTAGACTAGTTATACCAAAAACTTTTTTTTTTAATTTAAAATAATAAAATTTACTCTATAAATATATGTTTTTCTAGAAAACACTTTTTAGCGAAATAAGCAATTGTTAAATGTTGTTTAAGGAGCCATACAAGACTGACAGTAAAGTTGTGGGCCGTAAAGCCAAAACAATGAGCTGAAAGATGCTAAAATGCTCCGAAGAATTGAGGGGGGGGCGAGGGCTAATGTGGGTGTCTCTATGAGTTTATCACTACAAGTTGCCACTTTCACATTAGCCTACACATAATAATTTCATTGTTAATATAAAAATATTGTTTTGTGCAGTGTTAACAAAGAATGAATTTCAGAATAAAGGCCGTTACACACCAGCAGCATTTTTTTCTTGCGATTACTGCGCACATCAAAATATTTTGTCATGAGTATTTTTACACAGAACGCAAGTATTATGCAGCGAAAATCCATCATACTTTTTTTCAGCAACAAGGTCGATTTTTCGGAGCTTTTGCACTAAGAATAAAGGCATCAACCAGTCACGTTGTGCCGAACCAGTTGAGTTGCGCCTTTATTAATGAAACAACAACAATGAGGCTCCGTACTCCAAACTAGGACGGCAAACTATAATACTCTTTTTCAACCTTGACAAAAGTAGTGCAGACCAGAACCACTCCTTCCGTTCTTACCTTTCACAATAAAAGCCCTAGACAGATAATATTCGTAGGTGAGTATTTTGCATTTTCTGTCGTTTATTCATCACAACCCCGGTGTGTAAAGGACTTTACTGTATTTAAATGCTTCAATTATACAACACTTAAAAATTACAGGGAAAAGGGAAAATTATTATTTCCCAAAAGTATTACATTAAAAATTATTAGCCTGCCTACATACATCCTAAAGTTATATAAAGTGTTAAGTAAGTGGCACAAGAACAATAACTGGCTTAAATAATGCTCAACTTGAGCTTTACTTTTATGCTGAAATTAAAGAAAACCCTCCATCAGTGCAGCATTTTTACAAAATGAGTCCTCACAGCTTCGCACCGGCATCATGAGAAATCCCCATTATTACGGACCAATTTGCTCCTTCAGATAATCAATGTTGGCACTGACTCAAGCCCTGCTCCACAGGCTAAATGCTTGAATTGATCATTGACGCTTTCTCACCAATAAGCAGTTTAAAATGACTAATTGGGTGGGGCTAAGAGTAGCCCGGGCTTTTGCTATTAGTGTAATGATGATATGACATCAGACGTTTTGTGTAAAGCATTGTCTTGTTGTTATTGGGCAAGACAGATTATGATTGGGTTTAGTCAGTGCACATTATGAGATGCTCCTTAAGTAGCATTCATAAAGCAAAGCTCCTCGCCGTGTCAGAGTGATAATAAGGGTAGTGATTCATATATACTTTAGGAGTCAAGGGGAGCACCGCGTTAGACCTGTATTTTCTTTTATTTGTCCTTGCTGCTGGGGATCATGGATCTCTTTGTCCCCCGCGTAGGCCTACGTCAGACGGAGAGCTCATGTCTGGCGAGTCATTGATATGCCAGCTCTGTTTTTACACATTGTCATTTTATCTTTCTCATTACCGTCATTACTACAGACTCGGATACATCTCATTACAAGGGTAATTGGGACAAACATAAAATCCGTGCCCCCCCCCCCTCTCCCTTTAAGTTGGATATCTTTCAAACGCTCAAAGTAGATAACCGCTGTGTTAGGTCCACAACAGCTGTTAATATTTCATGATTATATAGCTTTATTCCCGCTGATATCTTTCTGACTTATGTGTTTCTTTTGATGGCGTTTTAAAATGGAAAAACCTGGATGTGCACCTGTGCAGCTAAGCTCTCTGTCGCACACACACACGAACTACAGTGTAATGTGAACGCACGCGGACACTCGCTCGAACAGCCGAGCACACGCGCACACGCGTGCTTTTATGTCGAGTTGGCTCCAACTTCTGATGTAATTTTATTTTTAGCCGGTCCTCTGTTCTGTCGGAGCCCCATGAAGTCTTTTCCATCTACAACTTAGTTCCTCAGCCAAATATTGACTTTGGGATCTGATTATTAAGCAATTTCCACAAAACTTCAAATTACTATCTGAACAATTATTTTAAAGACGTTACAAGACCCAGTAGACCCCCAAGGTCTTGAAACTGATTATGCAAAAAGATAATTGCTATGAAGATTTAAAAAGAATGAAATTGGTTTGACAAACCTATAAGTTGTTAACTACTGCTCAGTGCAAAAGAATACATTTGCTGACAAGGCCACAAAGAACCGGAGCAGAGGAGGCTTTTCCCGTGTGCTCAGGTGGGCGGGAGGTATCGCTCTCTTTATTATCGCGGCTAATGGCGTTCCAGATCTGTCCTCAATTATACGGGATGAGATGAACTATTAATTAATAATTCTTCTGATAGATAAATTGTGCCATGTTCAGCAGATGTGCACTTCTTAGAGATGAGAGGGGACACAGATGGAGGCTATTGACCAACAGTGGCCCCGTTCAGCGTCTGCCTTTATAGATGTGCGAGCTTTATCTCCGCTTGACACGCTGTTATGTTCCCCGTCCCTCCTGTCCCGCTTTAACTGCCCACGTACCGTCAGCGGGCGTCCATGTTTTCCTGATTTATTGTGTGTAAAGGCAATGTTGCATAATTTGTGTTTTAAGAAAAGATATTAATCCTTCTTCACATTGCGGAAAATGGTTATTTTTCCCCCTCCCAGGTTAAATGTACACTGCCTGAAAAATGACACATCCTCAAAGTACTTTTGAGCAAAGGCTGAGTTGTATAATTTTCCCATAAGCTCGGAGCGTTTAAGTGTAGAAAGGAGGAATTATATGGCTATGAATGGCTTCCTTAATAGTGATATCACTTCCTAGAACAAAAGGAGGTGGCTCCGCAACGAGCTGGGGAGTGCGGACGCTAGCTCGATTGGCCATTTCCGTGGCTTCCATTAAGGTCATGCACTGCGCCACCGCGCCGGAGAGTGCATGAGTGACAACACGGGCCAAGACGAATGGAGCACTCTCCCACAAACCTCGTTAAGACTGAAATCACCGAAAAAATAATAGTTATTAAATTAATTGCAGTCATAATCTCGTAAAATATGTGTCAAGAAATTATATGCGGTTCGATTAACACATAACATGGGTGTCAAATCTGTAATAAAACCCTGATCAATAAAACAATAACCATGTTGTTAAAAGCAGTCATTGAAAGGTGTTGCTGGCAGTGGGCTCCAGGGGTGAGCAACCCTTTTAATATAAACGGATTTCATCTTTCCACCGTGTCACCTAAATCACCTCAATGTTTGTGTATACAATTAAAATAAGATAATAAATTGCCGCAATGGATGGATTGCGAACGCTCCCTTCGACCCCATACATCAGGCTTTGTCACTGGCCCAGAAAATGCGTGTCTAACAATCTGTTGATTACAATGCGGTGCGAGCAGAGGCCCCCGCCGAGGGAGGGTGATGACTGTTGCAGGATACATTATTTTAACATATTGTTATGTCTAAATCGATAAGTTTTAAACGAGCGCTAACGACTGCTATTAATTAAACTTTCAGAATCTTTTATTAGAAAAGTTACCACTTGTGCGCTTGATTTAATGAATGGTTTATTATTTCATTTTGTTGGCCCTGACCATTATGCCCAAACGACTGGTCTTTTATCTTGAAAAGAAATGAGGCAAGGCATAGTTTATTTGCAGTGCGGAGACGATGATAACGCGCCAGTTGAAGGGCATATTTGTTTTAAAGCCTTGGAGGAGTAACCGTGCCTGGTTCTTGATACAATTTGCCTCTAAACCACATTGAAATCATTTTCCTACCCCCCCCTCCCTTCTTCTTTCTTGCTATTTGGCCCTTGAGATATTATTATTTTTTATCAGTGTGTTTATATGAAATCATTTGAGTGGGTATGTCAATTTGGAAATGAAATTGTCTGTGCAAGGGAATCATTCAGATTGGAAATTAATGGTATTGCAATTAAAACTTGGGAGTTACAGTATTTGGTAACAATTATGATAATGACTCTAGCTGGAGGTGTGAATTTCACAAGCGGGGAGTGCGTGTGTGTGCGGGGGGGGGGGGGGTTGTTAACGAGTGGCGTGCTGGAAAGCTAGCAGTGTAAGCCTCTTCCTCCCAGTGTAAAAATATGTTTCCACCAGTTTCTTCTAATAGAGCAATGCCACTGAGAAAATATCTGGGCTTCTCCTCTGCAGAATGTGTGTTATTCCATTACTGAACACAGATAAACTGCCTTTTGTGATATTGCTGCAGGAAGCTCTTTGCTCTCAAGCTACCATTGAGTGAACGTGTCCTACATTGTGCTGTAGTAATAGAGTGGTTTATCAGCTCATGTTGAGAGTAGCTATAGGCTAAGTATGGTTGAGAGTCACAATTACCAACAGACACAACATGCTGTTTGTCTGCTCATGATTAATGCGCTGGATCAATGTGGGCCGCCGCTGCAAAGAAGCCGGGTGATGGAAGATTCCTGCGAGATATTTTTTCTTCTCCCTGTTTTCTTTTTTTCTTTTTTCTTTTTTTCCACACACACACACACTGCTTTCATCCAAATTGGATGATCAGTGGGGGAATTCTCCCACTCTCTGGGGTTTTCGCTGTGGTTTGTAGATTTTGCCTTCAGGTATGAAATTCACTCAAACTGGAGAAGTCCTTTATCCAGAGACTGGCTTTTTTTTTTCAATTGAGCATTAAGCAGCGGTCCAGATGGGGGGGGGAGCACTCGCTTTTCTTTAGTCGGGGAGAAAGTGTTTACTCTGCTACTTGCAGTCGCATGTGAGTAGAGCTGCAACAATCTATCGATTAATTGATTAGTTGTGAACTATTGAATTAATCGTCAACTATTTTGATAATCGATTAATCGGGTCGAGTATTTTTTTAAGGAAAAAATGTCAAATTCTCTGATTCCAGCTTCTTAAATATGAATATTTTCTAGTTTCTTTACTCCTCTATGAGAGTAAACTGACTATTTTTGAGTTGTGGACAAAACAAGACATTTGAGGATGTTATCTTGGGCTTTGGGAAACACTTTTCACCAGTTTCTGATACTTTATAGACCAAACAACTAATCGATTAATTGAGAAAATAATCAACAGATTAATCAACAATGAAAATAATCGGTGGCTGCAGCCCTACATGTGATCAAGGATAAACCATAAATACCTGGCTAAAGAAGTTACTGTCGGCCTACATCAGATCTGTGCTGTTTGTGTGATGTGGAAGGAACACCCAAAAGATGAGATTTATTGGCTAAATAATAGGGCTATGACGATACACCTATCTCCCAATTCGATACTATCACAATACTTGGGTGCCGATTCGATATCTGTTGTGGTTTTTAAGTATTGCGATTCGATTTTACGGTTTATTGCAATTTTTAAAAACTTTTTTAACTCTAGACCATGGGGAAAACGTTAAATCCTACAATTCTAGGGACTTTTACTTAGGAAAATATCTACATTTTTGTAAAAAATTTAGATTTTCAGCATGTATGTAGTCCGAGATGTCCTGAAGTCCAATATATCAGTCATCATCAGACATTCATTTTTTTTTTCCAGCAACCCAAAAATCAAAGAATAAAGACATTTCCCTCATAAATTAGTGGTATTTTTCTTTTTAATTTATAGGGGACATGTAACATTTTTTATACTTTTGCTGAATATAATCCAACAATCTTATTTCCATATATGTATTTTGCATATACAGTTCCCTTTGTTAACATCTTATTTTGAAAATGTGACGTAGTACATGGGTACAATACATACATTTTTTTTTCCCCACCCCTACTAAATAATAATCTTCCACTCATATTTCCTTTTATACTGTTACTACTTAATAGAAGGAATGGTTTGACATTTTAGGAAATATGCATTTTTGTTTTCTCTCCGAGAGTTAGATGAGAAGATTGATACCACTCTCATGTCTGTAGGGTAAATATGTAGCTGCAGCCAGTTAGCTTAGCTTAGCATACTGTATAAAGAATTAAAAGAGAACTTTAACAAATCTATGACAAGTATTTGACAAGAAAATTTGCGAGTGCTCCCGCTGCCCGTGTCCACCGCAGCCTCTCGCTCCTCCTATGATTTTCTCCCGATGCATGTTGTTTGATGTCACAAATTCATCCGTGACTAATAGAGAAAACCCGGTGGCAGACGGAGCAGTTGGCCTTGTACACGTTCTCACTCACGCATCCAAGCCATTGGTAATCGTTTTCCTATTCCCTTCAGTATTTCTGTAATTTGGTTTGCCTGCGGAACACGCAACGTAGGTTGCCATTTTTTTAAAAATCCTGCACCACTGTCAGGCATATTGAGTGACAATGTGGCTACAATACGCCTGACAGCGACCAATGGGAAGCGCATTCTCTGTTTGTACTAGTGGAACATAGCGTGACAGCAGGCTGAGAGATGACAGATCTTCTATCTCATACAAATCGCCCTGTCTTAATAGTCTAACCTGTAATGTGTAATATTTCTCTCCCATAGATCTGCATTGAATTAATTGTAAAAAAATATGGAACAAAGCGCGTCCTGTATCAGTCCAATACGGAACACATCTTTTAGTTTCCAATTACGGGATGATTCCGTAGTTTACAGGACGGTTGGCTACCCTACATATTGGTGACGTCATCACACATAAATTTGTATAAAGCTTAGTAATTGAGTCGGTTGCAGCGAGGCAGAGAGTGCCTGCGACCTTGTGCTGTTGGCAGAAGGGCTGTGTTAGACTGTGTTTAATCTGAGCAGCATTGGGAATGAATTACAATATAATTTGAATGAACAGTATGTCTTGCTTTTTCCCTGATGGTCTGAGTAAGTCGCTAAATTTGTGGCTAGTCGCTTTCTAGAAATAAAGTCGCTAAGAGGGTCTGAAAAGTGAAGCCAATGCTGAACACTTGCATTCTTTCTAACAGCCAGCAGGGGGCGACTCCTCTGTTTGCAAAAAGAAGTCTGATTGTATAGAAGTAGAAAATGAGCCTACTTCTCACTTGATTTATTACCTCAGTAAACATTGTAAACATGAGTTTATGGTCTCAATCGCTAGTTTCAAGTCTTCTTCAATACAGCATGATGTTCATTTAGTAAATTATGGTCCCATTTAGAGTCAAATAGAGCATAAAGCAGGGTATGCTTTAGGGCGCGGCTACCTTGTGATTGACAGGTCGCTACCACGACGATGTCCGGTCTGGGAGTTGTCCATGTTTTCGTTTTACAACTTTAACCCTTTCACAGTGTGTTTTCAATACATGAAAGTTAATTATAACCTTTGTGGTCACCTAAAAATGTCTTGTTCAGTTTTCGGTTCTACTTAGCTCCACCTTCTCGTGTCACTTCTGGTTGCAAAAGAACGACATGGCAACGGCCAAAAGCCAAGTTGGCGATGGAAAAAAGCCAAGATGGCAACGGCCAAAATGCCGAACTCGAGGCTTCAAAATGGCAGTCCACAATCCAATGAGCGACGTCACGGTGACTACGTCCACTTCTTATATACAGACTATGCTTTAAATTGGGGCAAACTTGGGGGATCTCTTGTTGGGTCTCTAAATTATAGAGTACGGTCTAGACCTGCTCTATATAAAAAGCGTCTCAAGATAACTTCTGTTATGATTTGACGCTATATAAAAATAAATTAAATTCAATTGAATTAAATCTAGCGAGAAAGTCGCCCATAAAACGGCAAAATACATTTTTTATGCTTTTTGTACGGATTAAACAAAAAAAAAAAGATATAACATGTTAATTAGTGAACTTTAGATGAAGCCAAATTCTGTGAGAGTGACAGAGTCAGGCTAGAGGCTAGGTGTTTCTCTCCGTTTCCAGCCATTATGCTAAGCTGAGCTAACCATCTCTAGGCTGTAGCTTCCTACTCACCATTCAGACATGGGAGTGGTATCAATCCTCTCATCTGTCTCTCAGGAAGAGAGCGAAAAAGCATTTCACAGAATGTCGGACTATTCCTTTAATGACCACCACCTCTCATCATGAACATTTAATGTCATTCCAGTGGACACTCTGAATGCAGCTCGATTGTGCTGCTAGATTCAGAGCAGGCCATTAAAACGACTAGTACACTCTCATCTCCGATTTCAATGGATTTCAAACAAAAGCCGATCACTCAACGTACGTGTCTCCCACTGAAAGTGGCATATGTGGTTTAAGTGCAAAGGCCAGCATCGCATACCAGAGGTTACTTAGCAAGATTTTATGGATAGGCCTGCCACGCAGTATTTAGATCCAACCCTTTCATGGTTCAAACAAATTATAATGTAATAAGCTTTTTGGATGGAACCCAAAAAGTGTATTTAAACGACATACAATCCACCAGAAGGAGCGTTCTTTGTTTTTTTTCTACCAGGATGCTGAGCCCTGGAGCCGAGACTGAGAATTACCCATCAACTCTTGAGCAGATTCAGTGGTCAATAATTGAATGAGTGAATCCCATTGTCCAATTACCCGCATTATCTGTGGATACTCCTCTCATTAAAAGGCTAGGGAGGAAGGAGAATAATTAAAAAGATTTGCAGCATGGGCATTTAATGATCACGCTGCTTTTGCCTGATATACTCTCCAGGACCAGTGAGATCATGTGGGATTGAAGGCAGAGGAGCAGCCCCCCCTCCTCTAACCCACACCCTCCCTTTATCCCTGCCCTCCCTGCAGCGCCAACTGGCTCCAGTCTGACAGCGAGTGGGCTTCAGCCACGGCTCTGCAGGGACGAGCTCACACTGCGGCCCCGGAGGGCTCAAGATGAAACCACGCAGGCTTAGCGTCCCATTTGCAAGTTTTCAAAATTCACCCTCTTAATGTAAATATACACTGAACATTAAAAAACAGCATGGTACATTAAAAAAAAAGTCGCAGTGCCAAAGTGCAGTGTAAACACTTGTAGTAGAGTGCTAAATTGCTGTTTGGCTGGCAGTGCTGCTGGCAGTCGGGACACATACCTGTGGTAGGAATGCCCTCATCAGGTAGAAATTCTTTGCACCATTAAGCTTGTGAGTGCTTTGAGAAATACACCCCCCCCACCCCCCACCCCCCCCCTCCAAGCTCTTCTTCCATGAAGCACGGCTTTAATTAGCGCAATCTCAATGAATAACACCAGTGCAATTTGGTGGAGATCTTTCGCCGTAGGGGCCTGCTTAGTTCAAGATGTTTTTTACCTCAGTCTCAGAGAGCGCATCACGCGGTCAAGTGTGCTCTTGCGTGGTGTGTCTGGAGGGCTCTGGTTTTACTGTAAACATGCTTGAATTGTTGCTCAGGAAATAGCGAAGCAGAATGGTTTCATATCTCAATAGAAGCTGTCCAAAAGTCGACGTCAGCTGACCGTATTTAGTCATATCCTCTCATTAAGAGCACTTGTGAGGTTTTTTTTATAGCGCTCGACTTGATATTTGATGTTTATGGAACTTCTTAAGTGGTGTAAATATTAGTTCAAATGTTTCCAGGCAGCTGGCATGGGTCAAGAGGCTGTGCTATGGATGGAGCTGAGGGAGAAGTGTTTGATCGCGTAGAGGCAACATGCGGTTGCCAAAACCGGCTGACAGACCGAACTCGCGTACCAGAACCCAACACAGCTGAGATGATTCACAGGATATAATCAGCTGATATTGGGGTTTTTCCCCACATACGCAAGTTGTCATCTGAATATCTCTGCACCAGTAGTGATTTAGCGTTTAAATTGTAATCTTGGCAAGGTGGCGTATCAAGATGTTTGCGTTTGCTTTCGTCAGGATATGGACATGTTTTATAAATATGTTGAGATTATTCATTCACAATAAATCTTCTGGGAACTACTGGGAAACTGGAAGTTTATTTCTTTTTTTGATCCACCAACTTTTTCCTGCATTTTTTCTATCCTTGTTCTAGTAAAACAAAAAATCTTGGTTCAAATATGAGTTTATTTACTGAAGTCATCCCCCTAAAAATATTACAAACTCTCGTACAAAATCCTCAATTTGAATAAAGTGATTCAGTTTTTTTTTTTTATTAAAACAACTTTCTTTAATGAATATAGCTCGTCAGTGTGCGGCAAGTGGGAGAGCAAATAGGTTTTTGACTGCAGTGGAAATGTTTTTTTTGAAAGGCTAAACACCAACAAATAAGGATTGAAGTAGAATATTTTGTTAGATGTTGTGAATTTTTTACTTCACAGTGCTCTTGAGTTATTGATATAGTATGTAACTTGTAAATTCTGTACATACATAATGCTACAATATATAAATAATATATGTTGATAAATATAAGTACATAATAAAAATAAGAAATATGCACAAAGATGTGCATCAAACACATACAATATATAACGGTAGTGTAAATTAATAAATTAAGTGTGTTAAATATGTTAAATATATATGTTAAATAAGGTCTGGGAATTATCCAGAATTAACAGGTACATTGTTTCTGGAAAGACATACTGTATCACTGCTGGGTTTTTAACATGTCATTTGTTTTGTAATCTCAAAAAAAAAAAAAAAAAACTCTCGCCATGACTACAAACCATAGGGGTAAGTGGGAAATATGTTTTGTGATTTGGGTGAACAAACCCTATAAGCAATTGTTTGAGTAGTAGCTTTAGCATTGAGTTGAGTTGTCGCTGGTCCATGATAAGTTTTAATGTCAATATTTAACATATTTTCCTGAGTCATGTCGTGTGAAATGAAGAGTAGAGGCAGATAATGTTTATTTGAGTTGTACCAAGAGGTGGTTTGTTCAGGGGAATACATGCTGCTACTGTGACAGCATGACAAAGCATTAATGGGTTTCCTTGTTCTGACCTAGCTTGTGACCTATTAAAAACCTGCCTGGGCCCACTTTATACTTTAAAAATAAACTGCCGGTGCAAATGCCACGGTAACCATTATGCATAATGTAAACAGCCAATGTAAAGCCTAATTTGCACCATGACACTATATGGTGAAAGAAAATCCCATCTATTTGATCTACAGCTCTCTCATTAGTGGTAACTATAACTAGAGCAAACCCGAGGTAACCCCCCAAAATAGCACTAAGGCTAAATGAGCAGATATTGCAGTTATCCATGAGGCAGATTTTTACTGTCATTAGAGATATATTGTTTCCCACGCATCTCTCCTGTGCAGCCTCAAGATGAAACGCTGTGTAAAAGGTGCCATAAGAATGTCAGTGGAGATTAATCACACTTATCCCTGATCTGTGGTGGCATTCCTAACCGGGTCACCTGTAAAAAGATTCAGACTTGAGAGCTGAAATAGTCCAGCTCGCTCTCATGGTGAGATCCAGCACAGAGAAATAACCCACAATCACATGAGAGAAACCAGAGGGAAGCACATCAGCAGCTGCTGAATCACAGAACAGAACAACTGGTTTTCATGATGGCGAGATGATTTGGGTTGTTGATGATTGATGTCTATAGTGTGTGTGTGTTATTGCACAGTGGAAGAAATTGAAGCAGTGTCGGTGGTTAACCTCAGTCATTTGTGTTTATCCTTTTCAAATTTTAGGTTCAGCTTTTCCAAACTGACACTAAATAAACACTTGCCAGGAGATGGGAATAGTCTGGGTTTTATTTTCCAGTAATAAGCTTTGCTGTTTTAAACTGCCGGTAATTCCCCCCAAAAATGGGTTCTCTCTTCTTCCTCACCTACAAGTCCCTGTTTATGATGGCAGCGGAGCGTATAATTCAGAGGTCAAGCACAGAGGATGGCAGTGAGGTGTCCGTGCCAGTTGGACTCGGACTAACAATCATCCATTGTGGAGAAAGTCGGAGTCGCCCCTCGTTCCAGGACCTCTTGCTTTGCTCTGTCTCCAGGCCTCTTAACTTTTCAGAGAACAGAGTTCTGTCTCAAAGTTGAGCAGCTCAGGCCAAGGATTTTCCTTAACCTCTTTTGAGAAATGGACCGCGGGGTGAATTCATAAAAGAGCAGTCTGTTGGACAATTTGTCTTTTGACAGGAGGGAACATTGGAAGCCACCAGAGGGTGGTCAGCGGTGAGTGGCACAGGCGTGCCTGGGGCGGTACCTGCAGGCCATTCTTCCTCATGATTTGTCCTGGATGAGGAGAGGAGGGAGCGGCGGCGCGGGCCGCCATCTGGCCCCGGCCGGGGAATTGGGTGGTGAGGTGCGGGCGGCGGGTGCGCGTTCGGTGTCAGTACGGCTCCATCAGGGCTGTTTGCGAACAGATGTTCTGCGGTGTGTTCGCTCCAGCACGGCTCAGGAGGGAAGACGTGTCTATCAGTGGCTGGAGGCTTTCAGGGGAGCAGCAGACTCTGACCTTGAGGCTGCCGCATGTCAATCCCTGTCTCCCAAAGCCCTGCGAGAGCACCAAACACTGCCCCTATTTGGTTAGCAAATAGACAGAAAACTGTACAAACGCAATTCATTTCTGATATCCATTAAAGTGGCTGCTCAGAAAAAAGTTGATGAATTCTCAGCAATCTTGATAAAAGTCCACAAAATGTAGCACCAGTCAGGATTTTTTCTTCAGCCAGGGATCAGTTTCTCTTTGGTTTAGCGCGTATTATCCTTCCTCGTGAGCAGAGGACAGTGTAAAATGCAAGGGCAAGAGTATCCATATCCTCTGTCTCCATCACCCGGATCTCAGCAATCAATAAGCGTTTAATCAGTCAATTATATGGCACTAATTTAACAGCCTGCAGGTAGAGCCATCTCGGAGCACTTCCCCATGAAAATACCGGCCATAGGAAATTTATCTTTTGGAAAAATGTCAGAGCAGAAAATGAAGTTTTCAAAGGGAGGGATGTGGACGTCCACAACATGTTTGGAGATAGGGAGGACAAACCAGAGAGCTGCAGTTTAGGGGAAAGGGGTTAAAGAGAAGATTATGTACAGTGTGAGTAGGAGAGATTGCAGCTTGAAGTTATCGAAATCTTAGTGAGAACGTGCAGAGAGGAAGATGCCCCATGGTAGAACTGATCTACCAATAACAGTTCTGCAGAGAGGCTCTTTAATCAGACCATTTGAGTTTGGAAAAAAGAGGCTATGGTCTTGATAGCGAAGGGAATATTTTAACATTCCTGATAGGGATTCAACTGGAAAAGATCTGAGTAGCAGCCATGTTGTTACAGTATGAGAGAGCTCTCAGTGTCCACGGTGAACAACGGCCACATTCAGCTTATTATTTATTAAACAAATATTCCTGCCTTCTCGATGACTCATCAGTCAAAACCAAACTCTGCATGGCAACAAAATTGTTTATTTGTTCATTAAGCTGAAAGCTAATGTTTTATTTATGGGCAGTGATTAGAGGAGGCCGCGCTGAACTGATGTTTAGCTAAAAGGGAACAAAATCAAGAAACCCAACATAACAGCGTAGAGTTTTCTGGCGTAATTTCCGTCGTCAATATTTGAATTGTTTAGGGGGAAGTATTATGGACACGGGCCGGCGTTCAGAGAGCGCAGTCCAGCTTCCTCGCTCACCTATAAAAACCAACATCTGTTGAAGCATACATTAAGTTTAAAAATAACTGTACAGAGATCACCGGGTAAAGTACAGTCAACCAGATGTCGCCTTAAAAGTGCCAGATGGAACAATGAAAGCGGGATTGGAAATTAGAAAGCGCTGTGAAAGGTCAGATCAATTAAGAGAGCTGCGTTGGCTGCCATATGACAATTAAGGCAAGTTTAAAGCACTTGAGCTAACGGGGCAGCCGAGTGAGTGGCTGTCGCGGGGAGGAACTTCTTGGGGGCATGGAGACGTGCACATGCTGGACGGGGGAGCTTCCTGGACTGAAGTGCATTTACACCAGGTCAAGGTTAATGACCTGCACAGATAAACCTGATAGAACGCCTCACAGCGCTGCTCACGACCTTTGTCCGTCAGTATTAAGGAGCCAATAAATTACAGCCGTGACTTTAAGTGACATTGAAATTTACTCTGCTCTAATGAGAGGAAGAGAGAGAGAGAGAGAGAGAGAGAGAGACACATCAGAGAGGGAGAGATGTCGGTATGAGAAGGGAATGCGGTTTGGTTGCAGAAAGAAATCATTTGTTTCCTAAATATTTTCCACGTCATACAAAACCTAATGTTTCCCTCATGTCACTCATGATTCTATCCGTTAAAAAGCACCTCCTCTACTGCTCCAACCTTTATTTAATGTCCTGAAATCAAGCTCTAACAGTCTCTGCTGTCCCAGATGGCTGCCAGCTTCCCTCCAACACCCATGAGTGCACATGAACCACAAGGGGGCAATATTTGCATTGTTTGTGTGCATCCTCCCCAGGCACACACACACACACACACACACACACACACACACACACACACACACACACACACACACACACACACACACACACACACTGATTTACATTTATGTTTTGCATTTGCACATTTGGATCAAGCACAGTTTAGCTGTTCATTTACATTGCAACATGTTAACAGAAACCACGATAAGCTGTTTCCTGTAGCGACAACAGCTCACACTGTCTGACTAACAGGACCACAGGCTCTTTATGTTACAATTTACAGGCAATAATAATTTACAGACTAACACAGTCGCTTCTCTTTTACATCCAGCGCTTATCTGTACTTTTGGAGAAACGTCACCAGAGCAACATCTGTTGTCTGGTCGTGTGTCTTGTCCTTTGAACTGTGGATTAACAAGCCATTGTTCTAAGTGGTCAAGCATTCATGCAGTGATACGGCTCGGTACAAATCGCTGTGAGGCAGGAGCTCTTTTTTTTCCACACTTAAACACTCTGAACAAGACCATTTAGGAATTTCTCACACAATTTGTTCAGTTGATTCTTCCAAAAGTTCTGCTGTAAGCACTTTTGGAGTGTGCAAACGGAATTATTCATCGCATTAACGATAACATAAATGCAGCGGCGACAGAATTTAATGCACCCGTGGAGATTACCTTTATTTACTCATGAGAAAGAATACATTGAACTACTTTTCTTTCTCTGCAAAACGATCCCTTTGAACTCTGTCCCCACCGCACTGAGAAGGATATATGTTAGGTCTGCTAATATCTCCATTTGCATGTCCTTAAAATACAGTTTTAATTATAGATAAGGCTAACCTGTGATAGAGCCACCGCCACGGCTATGGCACACTTACGGCATGTTGTTAGTGTGGAGGTTTATAGATTCATGTTAATGGCGTTCTCTTCAGGAAGATAAGATGGTCAAAAAAGTCAGTTCTCACCTGTTATACCTTCACTGTACCACAGTGGAAGCCGCTCACAGTGATCACGTCTGTCCGGGTCCAATTGATCACTCTAAGGGAATGATTATTGTAACGGAATTTGTGTTGTTGTGCATCATTTCTCATGCAGATTATCATCTAATTGACATTTGTATATTTATTACATGAATACAAAGTAATGAAATGGACCGCTTCTCTATTTACTGGCTCGCTGCCAATTCTCCCGCCTTTCCCCTCACCGACGGTGTGCCAATGTGTGCCGCAGAGCCGGTTGAGGATCGGCCAAGTTTCACTTTGAGGACATTACGTGACGAGGCGTTATCAGTCCTCTTGACGAGGGTGCTTTCCCCGTGCGCATTTGTTTTTCATTCAGAGAAAATGACTTTCTTTTTCCCGTCATGATTAGGGATGCACTGATCCAACTTTCTCAGTCCCGATACCGATAGCGATACCTGGGCTTTTGGGAATCAGCCGACACAGAGTACCGATCCGATACCAGTGTTTATTTAATACGCTGTGTGCTTGAAAGTGACTGGGATCATTCTTTAATGAGTAAGGTAATATCAGGCTTGACTTAAACAATGCTTTCCTAACGTTGTAAGACAAAATATAACAGATAAATATATAGATATAAATGTACTGAATTGTTATTTATTATTAAAATAATTAATCGTACACCAGCAACTTGGTAAAAAAATCTAATTTCTTCTAAATCAACAGGAATTACAATTCAAGTGTAAACCGTTTTATTGCAGCGACAAATTGGTCAAAACTTAAACAGGAATTAAAATTCCAGTATATATTGTATATAGTATATAAATATAGAATGGAATTTAATAGATTTGCCCCATTGTCACCGATACCCGATCCAGCTATACGAGTCAGTATTGGCCTGAAATCCGATCCGGTATCGGTATCGGTGCACCCCTATCCTTTTCCTGTCAAGATATCAATGTGCACGCAGCACAGGTATCCAGCTGGAAAGGAGATGGTCTGCGAGGCAAAGCATCATGGGAGTAAAGTAAAACGCAAAACAAAAATTAAATTAGTTTAATGTAGTTTTAAAATGTTTTTCCATATGTTGTCATGTATGAAAAGACTTCACATGAACACTGTAAGAGGACTACTTGATTACTATAAGCCAATTATTTAAACAACATTTGTATAGGAATGATTCTGTCCCAAGCTTTTTGATCCGTATAAACGGTTGATCACTGTAATGTTTTCCACTGTAATAGGTAGTGTTCTCTTTAGCTCTGTGACTGCACCGTGCAATTTCCGTTAATCTGAACTGTCATTTTCCTAGAAGAGAAAGGTCAGAGTTAAACCTTGCAGCAGGTGCATCACCTCCAGCTCTGTATGCATCAACTGTAACCGTGCGCGGGGCTCCGACTGGGCTCTTCTGCCACTGTTTTGTCTCCATTGATTGTTGGGCCACTCTGCTGGAATGTGGGAATTAATTAGACAATTTGTATAATGGACTTAGGCACATAAAGACACGCGGGGCTCGACAGAGTGGCGGCATCCTGCGGCTCCCATTGTCCTTGAGGAACTCTCATCCAGATGTTCAAACGGATTGGAGGCTGACCCCTCACCCGCTCCTAATTATCATCTGAATGACAACATGGCCCAGATCAATAGTTCCCAGTCGCAGTTTGGAGATCGCAGATAAGGAGCCACCTTGTTGTCAGAGAGAAAATGCTAATGTAATTAATGTCCAATAATCCTCTGGCAAAAGATCTGTGCGTGGATATTAATGCCAGATATTTACTCCAAACAGGCCCGTTGGGGGGGGGAAAACACACCGACCCGGCAAACAAGGTTTTAAAGGTTTCTGAGTCAGTCTGAGCGGACTCGCAGTGTACTGCAGTGAAAGTGTAAACCAGAGGAGACTTCCTGTTGAGAGTGCAACTCATGATGAGGTCAATGGGAGTCTTTAGAGCGGTGTCAGACTCCCTCACTGCCCCCCCTCTGCTGTAGGTGCACGTGTGTGTGGTCACTGCTGTAGATACACACTGCAGGCATCTCTGCTGTCATCTAAGACACAATGTGACTCAGTAACTCGTGGGTTAATTACACTTTATGATAATGACACATCATGTGCGTTCTCTTAGGAGGTATTTTAACCCTTTAACATCCAGTTTCCTGCGTTTCTTCCCGTTAAAGTAGCTTTAAAGGTGGAAACTGACAGTATCATATAGTACAGTCATTCTCAAAGACTGCGTCGCAGGAGATTTTATCAGGGTCGCCTAATAAATAAGCAGAATTTCTTCCATAGTCTTTTAACATTTATATCTGCAGTACTACTTTAAGCCACATGAGGGAGCCTGAATGTTCGTATTGTTCTGATAATTGTAGCCTACTTATAACATTGAATCTAATATGAAAATCTAGCGTACATTTTGTTTGTTTTACTGATGAAAGGAAAAAAACGAGAGCCTGTTAACTCCGCATAAATGCATTTATTTTTTATCTCATTTATAAAGTATTTAACATGTGTTTGTTTTCAATAACACATGCATACCACAAAGTTGTGATTTATCAAACATATATCTCTTTAAAATAACTGGTTTACCTATTCAAGATAATATGAGGTGATGCGGAAATGGCAGTAAAAATGGTCCGGAACGTTCATTTAAGCACAAATTTGCTCTTCTCACGATTTATAGAAAAGGCCTATTGTGAATCGGGTCGCGATGGTTTGTCATTTTTAAAACGTCGGCCCCCCAGATCTTTTTGTGTAAAAACTGATATGATATATTCTGTGGTGGAATGTAATATAAGAATATTTACACAATTATTGTACATAAGTAAAATTTTGCTACTTAATACATGGATTCCTCTACATTATAGGGGAAAGTATTGCTCCATTACATTTATCTGACAGCTATAGTTACTTTGCAGAAGAAGATTTTACATACAAAACATATAATTATCTTATAAAATATGATGAATATGAAATATGATAAAATTGTTGTTGATTTAAATATCTAACAGTATACAAAGGAGTTAAAACTAGTCCAACTTTGCATTAAAATGCTGCTTATAATGATGCCTCAGTAACGATAATATAATATATAGTAATATATCACTCACAGGGACCACTATTTGCTGGCTTTAGTTTCATATTTACTGTACAATTATGAGAGTGTTGTAGATCTTTTCATCTACCTCCCTAATTTCACAAAATGTCAGACTTTTTTAGAATGAATTGCTATTTAAAATTTTTGTCATTCATGAGGAACACGGCATACTGATTCCAGCTTCTTAAATATGAATATATTTTGGTTTCTTTACTCCTCTATGACAGTAAACTGAATATCTTTGAATTGTGGACAAAACAAGACATTCTAGGACGTCATCTTAAGCTTTAGGAAACACTGATCTGCATTTGTCAACATTTTCTGACATTTTATAGACCAAACAACTAATCGATTAATCGAAAAAATAATCTACAGATTGATCAACCTTGAAAATAATCGTTAGTTGCCGCCCTAATATTTACTTTGACATATCTCACAATAAAAAACGTCAAATAATATGCTATCCCAGAACAGCCTAATAGTGAGGCTCCTCTCTATTTCTTCCCTTCCCCCCCCCCACCACCTCTGCTGCTCTCCAGCTCTGCTGCCCTGTAGCTGCTAATGACACTGACCCCCTGATGACACAGATACCTACAGCATCCTCCGTCCTATCTTCTTCAAGGTGTGTATTTTTCTTTTTGATGTCGACCCAGCCGCCACCTGCCACAGCTCCCGACTCTCCGACTGACTGAGTTCATGATTAACTTAATATATTTTTTTTATCTTCCAAACCTCTGCTCACAACAACGCTTCCCACTGAGCCAATAGCAATTTCTCTGAGAAGTTGCACTCCTCATGATTCAAAATCATAAACCCAGCGTGTGTCAATGAGGATCTCATCCCTGATTTTGTTGCAAAGATGAATAAAACAGGTTGCGGGGAAATAGGCAGAGATGCCCAATTAAAGAAATTGTTATTGTGAAATAGCAGTGGATCTCATCGGGACTTTGCTTCAGTAACTATCCCATTCCATCTTAAATGATCTATATGAGCAGTGAAGAGAGGAGGGAAGGCATGTTTATATGTGTGTGGGAGGGTGTGTTCGCTACAAGATGGAGAGAGATGGAGCAATACAATTTATTCCTTAAGTGAGGTAAAGGCCATATTGCCTACCATTAACAGAGCACAACGTCGGCACGGGCTGATAATTAAGTAATCCACGAGAGCATGAGCAATATAGGACAATCACTAACATCCTCCGCTGCTTTGCCACATCAAGCCACTCGCCGTTTTTTTCCTTCCCTCCAACATCATTTTAGATTATGCTGGAAAATATTATTGCATTGTGATTTGAAACTGCTGCTATGGAGGAAAATGTTCTGCTCGCAGCTCCAAACTAATGATTCCAGTGAGATGAACTCATTTCAGAGACGCGTGTCGTCTGTCACACTTTTCTGATTTGCTCGCTTTGCAAACTTTTGTTTAATATTTGACTTGAACGGAGGAAAGTTGTTGGTTGTTTTTAATTGTTGAAATTCGTGGTCTGACGCATGTATTTTAAAATGTTGGCCTCATGCATGATTCATAAAGCAGATTATATAAACTTAATTTAAATGTAATTCTATCACTCTGGTCTGGAAGCAATTCTTGATCATGCGTGCGCTGAAATAATATCTGTTTTTTGTCATTTTATTTAAATGTTCAGAGGAAATCACCAGAGAACAGTTGTTTTTTATGACGATATTAGTGCAACACTAGATGATACCTTGAGATGTTATAAAAAAAATCTCATAAACTGACTCCCCAAAATGATAGATTTAATTGATTTTAGGTATATTAGACAATATTGTATCATTATTTTAATGGAATAAAGCTTAATATTAATTCAATGAAGTATGACAGTTTTGTGACAATTTTATACACGACACAGTGCTAAAGCTGAAGTAGGCGAGATTGGAGCAAATATGATTAAAAAAAAATATTTTTATAAAACGGTCGCTATATCCTGACAGTAGTACATGAAACAAGTAACCTGAAATAAATCATGTTCCTCTGTGTCCTCCGGTGCTCCTAACGGCATCTGCAAGATTTCACAGACCGGAGGGAGACAAGCAGTAAGAACTGATCTGAGGTCTGCTGTCCATTTGCTGTTTATGAGAGCCGGCTGGCAATCACTCGCAAACTCCGACCAAACAGTCAAACTAGGCAGCGCTGATCAAATATGAATCAATATTATGTTACGTTAATGCCTATTTCTCTCCTAAAATGTGTTCAGAATCATCTTGTAGTGTACTGTTTAGCTGTAAAATGAGAAAGTTTATGATGCCGCCGCCATTGTGAAATCTGTTGACCGGAGCACAGCCAATAGGAACGCTCTCTCAATGAAATGGAGATTAGAGAATGGAGAATAGATTTTTTTAAAGCCTGAAAACAGAGCCATGAGGAGGTGCAGAAGTCTAGTCATCTCTCAGAACACTTGAATTACAATATACTGAAAGGTTTTTATGGAACTTTTGCCCAATGATACCAAAAATATACTGCCTACTGCCTCTTTAACTATAATTCTCCAATTTTCACATTAGCAAAAAATATATTTAAGAGAAATTCCTATTTCCATAGATTTCATACAATACTACGTGTTTTGTGATGGAAATGACAGAAAAGACTGGATGTAGTGGACATGCCAAACAGCACTGGTGAGCAGCATGAATTTTACATTGATAATTTGTTGGTAAAAAGGTGAATTCAAGCAGAAATCCATAGAATTAGGTAAAGCCTTCCAGCGTTCGATGATTCTCACCTATCAATGATTTCAGAGCAGGTGTCTGGCCTTCAACAGCTGATAGAAAACACCTGATGTAGTGTGACATCACAGATTGGGGGTGGGGCCAATGCAATTCAAAGTTTGAAGCCATCAAGAGCAGTGTAATGACGTAGTTTTGTTGCACTTTTGTTTTGTTTCAATTTACAACGTCAAACACGTTTCCATTGAAACATAATTGAGCATGCAGTTTAGTTGTATGGGAACATAATTTTGTAGGAGACAGGGCTGTTACAGCTATTCTTGTTTTAGGTCAATAACTGTAGGTTGGTTTTAAAAAATGACATTTTACCACTCATCATACTTTTTGTCGTTTTACTGGCCTCAATACATCCTTGTTGGGATTCCAACTAAATGCATAGTACACAGGCAGGTGGTGTGAAAAAACATGTTGGTATCAGATATCACTCATTCAAGCAGATGTCTAAAATGATTTTTGGAAGTATATGTTGTACTTAAAATAAATAAATAAATCAACTTCAACATGTAAACCTAAACACACTAAAGTAATGCTGCATTCACATGGAATCAGGCAGATGGCAAACTGGATATCATGTTAGTGGACGAGAGCGGGACGGTAAAATTAGGTGAGGCCGGCAGAGAATACCGGTAACGGTATATACAGTATATATCTATAGGGCCTACTAGTTCATATGATATATGAAAAAAATGTGAGTTTTCAGATATATGATTTTTAAGGTCTAGTTTATTGACCTCAAAAATGAAATATTAAAAATCTTTTATTTTACATGAGGATAGCTGAATAATCCTCCATGCTGCACACGAGGTCTACCAACATTACAGTTACTTCTAAAATCGTTTATTATAGCGTGTTTCATGTCACTCTTTAATTCTTAGATCGTCTTTGTACTGTAGCTGTTTGCTTCTTTCACTTGTAGAGAAATGGACAACCTGCATTTCATCATGTTGGTCCAGTTGCCTCTGAAATATTTATCCAGATTGCAATTTACAACCGTCCACAATTTCCGACAGCAGTCTGTATCATCCATCTCCCCGCTTGTCCAAATGCATTTCCTTTGTTTCTTAAAAGAAATTGAATCAAGGGAGGTTTAGGACAAGACTCTTCAATTTTTTTTTTTCTCTCTCCGTCCCTAACAAACGGTAACATTTTAATTCTTGCTTTCATCCCTCAAGACTGAAAATACAATTTCATGATCACCTCGCCGCTAGAGCCATGTTTAATAATTCCCAATTATGCAGCCAGGCACCTAGTCCACAGCGTGAGCCCCACCGTGCTGCCTGAACAGCAGCTGGCTCGCTGCTCTGTGTGTGTTCAGTCACCTCGATATCATCGATGAGCATGTTCCCCCATCTTAGCAGGTTACAACGCCGGGACCTATGCTGTTGTTTAATAATACAGCATGGTATTGTCCAGGAGGGAGTTTACTCTGCGTCTCCCCCGCTCCAGCCTTTTTTCTCCAATTTGTTACGCAGTTTACCCAAACATGGAGCGTGGAGCGTTTCGGGCCCTGCGTGTGGCGAACGCACCGACGCACAGGGACGACTTGCACTTATTGTTGGTAGGAAAACGCCCTCCCTACAAGAGAAGTGAAAGTGCCTGTATTTACAAGTTTAAAATGAAAAGCTGTTTGTCCTTATTTCAATTTTTTTCCCCCACTCCACTCAGCTACCTCCACAGTGATTCATGAACTGGAAAATGTACTTTTCAAAAGCTGTGAAACAATAATATTATTAGCATTCAAGCAGGTGCACTTTGGTTATGTAGTGGGACTGTGTCATACTGTGTCTGTTTTGTGCATTTTTAACTGAAAAGTGACACCACTGCTGATCGAGGATATCCTATATAGGCAAAAAGGTGCAGGTATCATCATGTTGATATGTCAGGAGTGAGACTGATATCATAGTCGCGCTAGCAACAGCTCCGGCTCAGGCTCTCTTGAGGTGGGCTGTTAAGGTAGACCAGCTATCCCCTGAGTTTTTCTCAGCTTTTTATTTAATCTTTAATGTTTATTTTAACTGTTTAACCGATAGCGATAAAATTCTTAATGTCGGTTAACGGTTAAAGGTTTAACTATTAACATCCCTAGTAGTCTACATATGTTTCCGAGGTTCATATGATATCTTAAAAAAAAGTTATTCCTCCTTTTTCATTCGTTTTCCTACGAATATCCAGCAACACGTGTCAATTTCCACCCGTTATATATATATACAGTCTTTTCAAGGAAACAACTTCCTTAGGTTTAGGCAACTGAACTACTTGGTTAGCTTCAGCAAAAGATTGTTTGGGTTAAAATAACTACGGAAGTGGCGTTACTTAAGTACGCAAGTTACGTGACAAATAAATCAACGTTGACTTGTTTTCACGCGGGGTACGAACGCCGGCTTCCTGGGAGAAAGTCCAGTATTTTTTGACCCACCCATCCAACACGACCTCCTCCCCACTATAGCCTTGATGTTATAGAGGTCTATGTATTGTGTTGCAGAGATATCTACTGAAATGAGCATGCTAACCAGCTAGCCTCGGCCCGACCTGTCTTGTAATACCACTTAAACCTCTAGAGGCGATAGTGAGTCACTGTGGCTCCAGTCTGCTCTCAGTCCAACATGAGAGAATGAAGAAGTAAAGCTGCCCCGAGGGCTTGACAATCACGTTGAAGGTACAGGGTTTGTGTGTTTGTTTATTAGATTAAATCCAAAGTAGCAGAAACTAGAAAACGACTCGTGTTTTCCGAGGATGAAATGTAAATACGAGCCGCTTTCTCGCCCCCCAGTTAGTGTCACAGTAAACACAAAGATTGCTAATGTAAACTATAGGCCTACGCCACACGTGAAGATTATAAGATTTCAGCAGATTTCGGCTCTCAGAGTTTCAGCAGTTTGGTTGAATTTTGCGTATTCTTGCCCAGCTGTTAGTTAGTAGTTGGCTTTTTGTTTTTTATAACTGAAGACTGTAAATGTTGATTGTATGGACCCAGTTTAGAGGTGAAATGCTGCCTCCTGTTTGTTTGGAGCATGTGGCTAGACATTGCACAATATTTTTTTATCGTTTTGACGATATATATCGCCATATTGCCCAGCCCTAATGCATCATATTTTAGAAGCTAAGCCGATATTTTGTATGTAAAATCTTAATTTCCAAAGTCACAGATGAATATACTGACGTAAAAAGTACACAATTTCCCTCTGAAATGTCATAGAGTTGAAGTATAAAGTGGCATCAAAAGGAAATACTCAAAGTACCATAAATTTGTACTTTGTTACATTTCTGCACTGCTTTTACATAGCTGACAGCATGCAGTTTTTTTGTCTTTTTTGGATATTTTTGCACTCAAAACAGTCACATCAGCATAAAATATGACTATTACCGGCAGCTTCCATGCAAATATAAACCCCTAAAATCAGCTTAGAGTATATACTCTATACTATAGAGTATATCGCAAGATGACTAAACAACAGCAACAAGTAAAGACACTTTAATTTGAAAGAAAATAACAAACATTAACAGTTGATTTTGCAATAAGACATTCAATAAGCAGCAGTAAAGTCAGTGACCATTAAGCAGCTGCACTCATTAACTCACTGAGTTAATACTGCAGACTGGAGGAGGTTGTGTTTTGCTGTCGTGTTTGAAAATGTTTTTCTTTGCTCAGTTTGTCTTCTGCATTTCCTTCCTGCTCTTTGTTCCTCCGCTAAACATATCTCTAAGTCACCCTGGGTGTCGCAACGGGACGCGCTCTCACCCTCCAGCAACGCTTTATATCAGACTACTGCCTCAGCGCTTGTTGTGTAATGCTACATTACAACGTCAAGCTTGTGGTTTTGTTGTTTTTGTTTCATGGTTTGGGACTGAACATCAGCCAGTAAACTCATATGTCGGCTATGCTTTTCTTGCTTTTCCAAATCAATACCACCTTAGTCGTAATGCATGAGATCTAATGAATGGGAGTGTATGCAGGAGGGATGGAGGTGGGAGAAATAATAAAACACCCACACACACACACACACACACACACACACACACACACACACACCTGTAATGTCAGCGCCTGAGCATCCATTACATTACACAGTGAAGCTATTCAGGAATGAAAATATCTCTCACCGTGACTGGCCGGTTATGACACAATACAGTTGAGCACTTTATTTTTCTAAGCTTTCTTTCTTTTCTTTTCTTTTTTTTCTTTTTTTTGCATGTCACCTTTAATACCGCACTCGCTCTCCATATGGAAGCAAGCTCAAAATTAGTGATTGCAGGTTACGTGGAGGTCAAAAGTCTGATCAGAACCATGTGTTGCGAACATTATGTGTACATTTTTCACGTCAGTCCTCGTGGAAATCAATCCTCGCGGTGACCCACCCATGTGCTCTCAGAGATTGGGGGGCGTATTTATGAGCTTATGCTGAACACTCGCATGGCATAAAAACACGAAGGGCAACATTTTACTCACGCACAAAAAGTTCCCAAAGATAGACACGCCTGAGGGGGCACAACTGTAAAACTTTGATCTACTTTGAAGAAGTTGGGTCTCCTTCCCCCATCATTTACCACGTCGGTGTTTCTCATGAACAGTGTGATCTTTATTGTCTAATATCGCTTGTCAAAACCTAATTTGTCTTCATATTAAGCAGCGGGGACTTTTTTGATGACATTTTTGATTTAGAGTGTCATTTCATTCGCATTTCCTGAAAAGATCTGAAAACTGTATTTGTCGGAGAGCGCGGCGGCTCGGCGTGTGTGTGACTTACAGCAGGAAACAAGAAAGTGCTCGTGTGTGTGTGTGTGAGGTCAAAGTGTGTCTAGGCATGTGTGTGTGCAGCAGCTCTCGCTCCTTGTTGTGTACCGGTGTGCGGGGCCGTGCGGCGCCTCTTCAAAGCAATCTCTCCCCATATGGTGTTGTGTGCTGTGAGCGGGTCAACTTGCAGCACAACTCTGGAGAGGGGGATTTTCTCCCTGCCCATTGTCTGTCCACAGAGCCCGCGGAGAGAGCCTGCCGCTTTCAGGGCATCACCGCCAGCCCCTAATATGGCAAATGAATGCATGAGCGAATACAAGGGTGAATAACTGAATGAATAACCAAAGACAATTTACATAATTGCACGTAGGGTATGTATTTTCTAACGTTTGAGCGGCTATTTGCATATTCACCCACTATAGAAATTATTCAGTCAATACTGTAGATCCATCATGTAAATACAACTCCTTTGAATTAACGGAAAAAGGGGGGGGGAAAGAACTCAAACAATAATAATGTTAATGATGTTTTATGCCCTGAGGGAAGATCTCCTCCCAGCCTCTAGAGCAATTGCTGTCAGAATAAGTGTGATCCCATAAATTCAGTTATGACATGTTTGCTTAGCAGGTAAATATGAGACAAAAAAAAACCGAAAGTCTTCAGTATCCTTTTTTCTTCTTTATTTTTTTTTTCTTCTCTTCCTGCAGCATTGATCATAAACCATTCATTTCAAACGTCAAAGGGTCTTTGTTTCACACGTGTTTGGAGAAACTCCCCACAAATTGTCGCCACTGCGTTGTTGCATCATTTGAAGTGCCATTTTCCCCCACGTCACCCTCCTTTGTGATCAAGATAGGCACCGGCTTTATGCGCGCCGACATCTTTTTTAACTATTCAAAAGCGCCACTATCACTCCACGTTCCTTTTGTTGTTGTTTTAGGTGGGATGAGAGGCCAGTTAACCTTGCTTGAGAATGAACGCAGGCTGGTTGGTGGTGGTGGTGGTGGTGGAGGGGAGGATGCAGGGGATTGAAGTGAAGAGAGTGGCAGATGAAGAGGGAGATGGGGGGAAAAAAGGTGGATGTGCATGTGTGCGTGTTGACCTGCCTACCCTTCACCTTTTGTCTCCCTGTGTGGTGCTGTTGTGAGTGCTGGAGGAGGACATGTGAAGAGCCGGACTCTGGCCAGCAGAATGGCACCCCTGCCTGGGTTTTCACAACCCCCCTCTCTCTCGCGTTCACTCCATCTTCCTGGCCTGCAGCTACAAAACACATATTTTCTCTGTTAGGGGGGGGTTTAGAGCAGAGGGGAACCAAACACATCAAAAGCCCAAGGATGGAGTATGTAGTTGTATTTGACCAGGTCAGTGAGCGTTGTCAGATTTTACACTGAACGGCTCCCACACTTCCCTCCATCATCTCATTTTGCCGCTCTCAGAATACAACCCCGTATGCCTCATTTTGCTTGTCATACTTAAATTTCTCTTGTTTGTCAGCCATAATTCAGCATCTCATGAATTAGTCATGAGAATAACCGCTTTCATTTAGAGGCTTTAACCTGTGCAAAAATCCTCCTTGGCTGACTTGGCAGCAGCACACGCACGAACGTATGCACATATTGGGTGGGTGCTGCGGGCGGGAAGCGTGGAGCCGCGGTAGATTCGCAGCGCTCTGTCCACAAACGGGGGGGAATGTAAATGAGATGGCCTGCAGTCCTGGGGGGGGTGCGCCGCTGATCACTGTCCACCACATTAAGCACCACTCATTCCCTCCCGCTCACACGCACAATCATCTCATCGTATGCAAAACAGGAGCCTTCCAATATGGAAAACAACAACAGCCGCACTAATGAAACACTCGCTTTTAATGTGCTTCTGAGTAGCATGTCATTTGTTGAAAATGGAAAGATGTTGTATTTTAAAATGAATATAGTCAAAGTGGAGACTCACTGATCGTGAATACATAGTACAGTGCAGGTTATAGTGCTGGATGCTCTGTTGCTGGTTAAAGGATGATTCAGGTTTGTTATAGGTCTTGTTTTCATGAATTTGGCCATCATTTCTAGTAGTCATGATAACGCTGTACTCACCAGTAATTGCTGAGATCGGGGAACACTGCCAGAAAAAAGCCAGTTGGGGCAAGTAACACTAGCAGTCAAATGATCAGACAGGTTTTAAATAATCCAAAAGTTTAGCCACATAATCCAAAAAAACATTTTATTTGGAGGAGAAATCAAAATGGTGTTGTTGTTTGTTGGAAATAATCCCTCATTGCACAGGAAACTTGTGAGCGTGCACGGCTACAATGACGTTGGTCTGTGAACTGATATGGATGTTTCCAATGGACAGTTAGGGTAATCATTTTTCAACTCTTGTCTGTTTATATGCTGCTAAATGGTGATTTTAACACCGGAGACCAGGGTTCATGTCCTGCGTGTGGCTAGGTTTAGGCAATGAAAGCACTTTGTTAAGGTTAGGGAAAGTACATTTGTTAAATATTGAAAAAGTTAACGAATCCTTTCTTTTCTCATCATTGACTTTTTCAATATTTAATCGAAATGACGATCTTTTCTTAACTTTCCTAACCAACTGCTTTCAGTTGCCTAAACAAAACTGTAAAAATGTTGAAGGAATAGTTTGACATTTTAAGTAATATGCTTATTCGCTTTCTTGTAGTGCGTTAGATAAGAAGATTGATACCTCTGTCATGTCTGTACAGTAAAGCTAAGGCTTGCAGCGTGTTAGCTCAGCTTAGCATAAAGACTTGAAGCAGGGGGAAACAGCTAGCATAGCTCTGCCTGACCTCTAAAGCTCACTGATTAACACGTTATACCTTGTTTGTTTAATCCGTAAAAAACTGAAGTGTAAAAAAGGTGTGGTTTGATGGTAGTTTATGTGTTGTACTATTTCTTGGCTAGACGGAGTGACTTCCTGGAGTCTCCTGTAACCTGGCCTGTGACTTTTCAACCTTAAGTCTCAGAAACAATTTTTTTCCCCCTGCAGGTCCAGAATAACATATCCATATCAGTCACGCCCAGTTACATCGAGATGGATTTTCCGCCATTTTGAATTTTGTCCAGATCTGATTTTTTGCTGCTACTCCTATACATTTTTAGCAATCGTCACCAAATTTGGAGCAGAACATCTCTGGACCAAGCTGGAAAAATTTACTTTTTTGGATTGTTGATGTTTCCTATAGTTTTGCTTTAACTGGCCCCTCAAAATTAACTCAAATGCTGTGGGCAGGGCTTATATTACAAAAAATGTCATGTCTGCTGAACGCTTTGTGCTATTGCGACCACATGTGGTGGACATGTGTAGATATGATGTCTGAGTGACCATGGCAAATTTGGTGCCATTTGGCCAATAGGTGGCGCTGTAGCAGCATCCTCTAACTATAGGAAGCATTCTCTGTTTGTCCGTCAGTGTATGTATGAATGACTGTATACTGACTGATTTCTTTTAACGTAATCCGGGTAGCATTTCAATTATCTCAAAACATATTGCAAAAGCAGTAGTATACAGTATGATGTTTTTAGACAAAAAGGTGGAATTATCCTTTAAAGGGAAAACAACCATGATGAATTATGGAACCATAGCTATAGATTAATGCTGATAGCAGACACCTCCTGTGTTGATTTGTCAATAGAATCGACTTTCGGTCACAGATGCAGTCGATAGGACAACAGAGAGGACTTTGACCCGGCAGAGATCCTTCAGTAGAGTCATAATAACTTGACAGATTTTGACAAGAGAGACGGCAGGCGGCAGCAGCACATTAACATCCCATATTTATCAGCGACAAATACAGCAAAAGCCAACACTTCTTGTGTACTTTAATCAGATTTCCCCTCCCACTCAGCAAACAAGTGCTGCCGCGGTTATTTACAGCGAGTTCTGCAACGGTTAACACATTTGTACTCCCTGAATGCTTCATTTATTAAACTGTGTCGGCGCAATTTGTTCACTTAGCTACATGCCTACCTATTTGTTCCTTTACATGACAGGGTAGAGCTTCCTGTCAGGAGTGTTTTTGTTTCCTCTTAGCATGCTTCCAGCATTCAAATGTGCTGATCACACAGAGCGCAGCCGGGCGGGAGAGGAAGAGAAGGGAAGGAGAGTAAGCAGACTGGAGTAAACAACGCTTTGGCTCTTTAAATAAAACATTTGTTTGTGATTGAGGCTTCATGATGTGAACAGCATGACCTGTTTTACTGGGAGTCTCTAAACAGCCAGCCCGTCGCCCTCGCAGAAACAGATCCCATCTCTCTACCCACAG
Source organism: Sebastolobus alascanus (assembly GCA_916701645.2). Taxonomy (NCBI): domain Eukaryota; kingdom Metazoa; phylum Chordata; class Actinopteri; order Perciformes; family Sebastidae; genus Sebastolobus; species Sebastolobus alascanus. The sequence continues at coordinate 2,229,375 of CAKAOJ020000194.1, forward strand.
ACTCAGGGCCTATTTATATTGCATGAGAACAAATTTTTTTGACAACTTGAGTGATAGATTTGTACAAGGCCCAGATGTTTTCTTTTTCTGCAGAGGCTCCGTCTGAGTGACATAAATTGCTATTAATAAAAATTTTAACAATACATGGCAAATGAGTTTTTCCTGTTAACATGGTATGAGCAGGAGCAAATGGTGCTTGTTGAGGGCTTCCTGGGAATAGGGGCACTGTCTGAGTCAACATTTGAAGAAAGCAGGTTGGGGAGGAAAGAAAGCATGTGGTGCTGTATTCAGTGGAATAACATGAACAGAAAACACGACCTAACCGACAGAATAGACCTCACTGATGGCAGTTGATTCATCATCTCTCAAATTCATAGTTTTCACTTTAACCAAAGCTGCAAGATATTCGTTAATGGAGGAGTTTATGCTTAATCGATTGAATGTACAACACTTTAGGGACCTCTTTTCAGAAAGTGCTCCGATTAATTAAATCCAGGTGAAAGACATTATTCTTTATTGATTTTCCTTATTAAATCAATATCAATGACAGAAAGGGAGATACTCAGTAGATGAAGAGAAAGAGTTAGGGAAGGATTTTGAATCTTCAAATTTTGATTCTTAAAGTGGCTCACCACCAATTTTACACATGAAGGTTAGTTTACAAGTCATTGGGAGTCTTTGAAAACAGTTGTATAATGTCTTCTGTGGCTCTGGAGGAGCTTTTAATAGGGGAACTACACCCTTATAAAAAATCCACACATGTCTAACATGAACAACTCTCTCCCAAATCCCAAAACTAGAGTGCTAAAACTCAAATTTGTGATATCATCAAGTATAAAGTCTGTAGCTGCTCCATAGACAATGAATTGGGAGTGATGTTCTAGATGACACTGAGAGCACCCAGGTGAATCTTCTGAGTATATGGGAACATTTTCTGTTTCACAACTGAAAACACTACACTAGAATAAAGCTCATTTGGGTATAAAAAAGAAAACAAACATTCTTTGGGTCCACAAATTCAGTCTCCCATTCATTGTCTATGGAGCAGCTACAGACATCATACCCTATGACATCACAACTTTGAGACTTACTTCTCTGGTTTCTGGCTTTGAGAGAGAGTAGCTCATGTTCACACATATTGATTGAACTTTCCTAGACCATGGAAATAACATATTGGAATTCTTCATTTAGGTGGTGACCCCCTTTAAAGCCGGAGAAATTAACCCTTAAGGATGTTCTCAGCTTGGACAAATAGATAGATAACTCCTGCATCACAAACTGGTAATGTGGAGTTGCAAGAAGTATTCATCTGAATCTGAATCATTTGATCTGCATTTCAGGTCTTTTACTGTGTAGTAAGTAAAAGTCCTGCATTCAGAATTTGACTTAAAGGAACAGTGTGTAACATTTCGGGGGATCTATTAGCAGAAATGGAATGTAATATAACTATGTATTCATTAGTGTATAATCACCTGAAACTAAGAATCGTTAGCTTAGAATGAGCCGTTCATATCTACATAGGGAGGGGGTCCTCATCACGGAGTCCACCATGTTTCTACAGTAGCCCAGAACGGACAAACCAATCACTGACTCCAGAGAGGGCCTTTAACGGTTTTACGTTAGCTGAAGGCCACCGTAGTTCTCAGACCCGCTTGTGAAACTGCGATAAACATAAGCCGCTGTGGCCTCTGAGCGAGGGGAACGGCGTTACCACGGTTTTGCACTCGGCAGCTCACGTTACCGCAGTAGGAAAAGGGAGGAGTGAGCGGAGGGGTACTCAGTTGGTTGCAATTTGCAACCACACCACTAGATGCCACAAAATCCTACACACTGTGCCTTTAAGAAAAAGTAATACCACAATGTGGTATGTAAAAGTCCTGCATTCAAAATGTTACTTTATTAAAAAAATGCAAACGTATTGACATAAAAACATACTACTCTAATACCAGAAGTAAAAGTACTCATCACGCAGAATTGCCCATCTCAGAATAATGTAAATTATATTATTGAATTATAGAGGCATTAATGTGTACATGGGTGGGGCTAATTATAACTATTTTATTTACTGCTGGGTAGTATATAAGTATAACTCCTTAGGTCTTATCTATAAAACATCACAATTTATTTGTTTTCCATTATTAATCTGAATCTACAAAGTAACTGGTGACTGACTAAAGATATTTAAAAAATGTAGTACTGTAAAAAGTACCATATTCAATTGTAGCGGAGTAGAAGTATAAAGTAGCAGAAAATTAAAATACTCAAGTACTTCAAAATTGTACTTAAGTAGCCTACAGTACTCGAGTAAATGATGGTTTCTAAAAATAAGGACTTCTGGATGCACTTTTTTGTTCTTATTGGTCAATCTCATCCCTCATTTCTTATTATTTTGTTTTGTTCGGCTCTCATTAAGGCTGGCTGTGCTGCGTTCAGAGTCCACACACACACACACACACACACACACACACACACACACACACACACACACACACACACACACACACACTGGGCGGACGGACAGCAGCCGACCAGGATTCCACAGTTGTCTCTCTATCTCCCCTCTACGCATTTCGCCTCTCACTTTGTGCTGAAATAATTAACTGCGTGCATGTTTGAAGGCGGGATTACAGTTGTCTAATTGTAGTGAGCGTTGCCATGGAGACTATCAGGCCATCGGTGAATAAACAGCCTTACTTGGCAGTGTTTGGCTAAAATGGGGCTTTGTGCAGATGTCAGACACAGATTTATGATGGTGAAACAGATTATATTTGGCAGGAAAATCAATAGGCTGACCACTCTGGACTGGCTGCTTATTTTGATAAACAGCTCTGTGGATGTAACCTGCCCAGAAGCTTGTCTCCTCATCTGTTTGCTCTGAGAGCGTGAATTAATGTAAAAGTTTACTCTCCAAAGCAGCGTGGTTGGGCTTCTAATTCAAAGTTTTGCACAAATTTACCCTTTATTGCTGTAAGGTTCATGAATATTTAGTGCTTTTCAAAATATAATATAAAACATTAGCAAAGTAACAACATTAGTTTTTTTGATAAAGTTACTTAAAGGGAAATAGATAAATAAATGCTTTTTGCTTTAGGTAACTTGAATGTTATAATAGAAATACTGAAAACAGTTTGAAACATTTATCCAAGGGAATGAAACTAATACAATGCAGGCTTGGCTATCTCACTTTTAGGAAATATCTCATTAAGTTGTCATGAGTAATCACATCATGCAGAAATTTATGGAAATCATTTGCAAACATCTGGAAAATAAGACACTGGTTTGGGGTTTTCATTTCAATGACATCCAGAAGTCAGAAGAGAAAAACACTGATGACAATAACAGTCAGTAAAGTAAGTGGTTGTTGATGACATTATGGAGGCTACAGTTTTTGTCTGCACAGCAGTGAATAGTAGATGATGAAAAGTGAATAGACAATAATACAGTGTTAATAGTGTAATAACCCAAACAAAACCAAACACGTGTAGCAGTCAACTTTTGGAGGGAAAAAGTTCTACTGGAGTGAGAATGTGTTGATGTATAATGTCAAAGAAATAGAACCAGTGGGCAACCTCCAAGTCTGAAAAGTGAAGCCAATGCTGAAGTGCCTTAAACCTGCATTCTTTCTAACAGCCAGCAGGGGGCGACTCCTCTGGTTGCAAAAAGAAGTCTGATTGTATAGAAGTCTATGAGAAAATGACCCTACTTCTCACTTGATTTATTACCTCAGTAAACATTGTTAACATGAGTTTATGGTCTCAATCGCTAGTTTCAAGTCTTCTTCAATACAGCATGATGTTCATTTAGTAAATTATGGTCCCATTTAGAGTCAAATAGACCATAAAGCAGGAGATGCTTTAGGGCGTGGCTACCTCGTGATTGACAGGTCGCTACCACGGCATTGTCCGGTCTGGGAGTTGTCCGTGTTTTCCTGTTACAACTTTAACCCTTTCACGGTGTGTTTTCAGTTCATGAAAGTTTGAAAACATTTTGGTCGCCTAAAAATGTCTTATTCAGCGTTCGGTTGTACTTAGCTCCACCCTCTCCTGTCACTTCTGGTTGCGGAAAGCCAAGATGGTGACGGCCAAAATCATGAACTCAAGGCTTCAAACGTCTCGGCGACTACGTCCATACGTTATATACAGTTTATGAGTAGAAGCCTCAGGATTTGCTTTATAACCATAAATTTCATTGTTGTAGTCATGTCTTCCTTATAGCAGGAATTATTCAGTCAAAAATATTAAAATAGTAATAATAACTATTCATGACTTCATGACGTTTTTGGAAGAAGGGTTAATTCACCCTTTAAGTGATGGAACTAACAACTAAAATAATACTAATTTCATGTTGGCAACTAGCTTGATTTCAACAGTCAAACAATGAGAACTTGTAGCTGTTGTAAACCTAAATGTCACATTAAACCTGTAATAACTGATTTTCACATTGAGATATCATCTTTTAAGTTAATATGGTGAACTTGTTAGTAAACAGTTGCTTATTTACACATCTAGCAGTTACAGAGCAACATTATCTTTCATTTGGAGTCTTGTTTATGGCCACCTGATGAATTTAAGTATAATATTCACTCTGTTTTAGCTCTGCTTTGGCCTCAACCAACTCCTGAGGGAAATATCTGTCTCTTTAGCTGCTAAATGCTCCAGTGTGTACGCCAGCGAGTTGCTAACTGTGTCTCCTTATTGTGAATAAAATGCTAATTCATAATAGGCCTTTTTCACATACGACATTAGACAATACAGCACCCTGAAACTAAAGCAGCTAAATGAAATTCAGCCATCATTAAAGCTAGGATTAGTAATCTTCTTCAAAAACACGTTTTGTTACATTTGTTGAAATTCTCATTACATCCCGACAGCAATCAATAAATCAAATGCTCTGACAAAAAAAGGAAACAAAATCCGGTATCTGTGGCTGTCGCAAGACTGTAATAAGGCCGACGATCTCAAAATGCAATTAGTTTCTAAATCATGTCATGTATTATCAAAAAAAGAAGGAAAATAAAAAAAGGAAAATATCCCCATTTATCTGCAGCAACATTAGTAGGTTATAGAAGATTACAGTATTCCTCACAGTAGCCGCCCACTCATATTGACTTGTTGATACTTGTATTGGCCCTAAATCTAGAGCTATTAAAGCACTTGACCAAGACCAAAATGTAACACAAAACAGATTACAAATGTTCCTCTATGGGAGTATGTCTTTTTTCTTGGTCTGCTCTTATTTTGAAATGAAAAATACCCCACCTAAAAGTGGCATGGAGCGCTTGGAAAAGCATCCAGAGGGAGCTTCAGCTCATAACGCTGGTCCCTCTTGGACAATTCAAATCGATTGTGAAGACAAGAAAGCTGGACGCTAATTGGTCACTGTAAATTTCTCATGTTTTTATCAATGCTGTGCCATTGATTTGATATAACTCATGCTGTGTGATTGTGTAACTGTTCGAAAAGGTCGTCACTATAAAAACAACACGAAAGCTCCGTTGGTCTACACAGTATATTGTATATGTTCCTTCTATAGCTGAGATTAAAAATAAAAGCTCTGATTAATTAATTGATTTTCTACAGTACATTAATACATGTTTTTTCTTAATATCAAATGTGTGAAAGTAGAAGAAATTATTGTTTTTTTTAAATCACGTTGTAACCCCAAGTTATTTGTTTTAGGGTTGGAGGAATGCAGCTATGCAGCTATCTACCATCTCATCTAAGGCCCAGATGTACCCCGGCCCTCCCTGCACGGTTAATCTCCATTCACACAGTTAAAGGGTAAGATATGTCTTTAATACGCTCACTTTCCACACATGCCTGCAAACTTAAAACGAGTTCAGTTAACCGTCAGGAGAAAAACATTCCAGGAACAGGAAGTCAATAACACCGGTATCCCCCTCAGGGTGCACATTACCATTGTTGTGAGCCAGGTTAATGTACTTCAAACAAGGTTTATTATATACTGCAGTGCACAATAGTGAGGTGAGGAGTGTAGCGGTCATGTGCTGTAGGTTAGAGAGGAAGCTGATCACTTCTCTCAACCTTGTCTGTGGTTGTGGGGTGTAATGACTCGGCTGCAGTGCAGAAATGTACAGTATGTGTTTGTGTGACACATTGTTGGTGTGAGTGTCTGATCTGGCCCTCACATGACAGTAAATGAGAAACACTGGTACTGTGATGTTGTTATGGTGGATATAAAGGAACTATATTTTCTGTAGCTTGTAAATAAGATCATGTTGGACTGGTTTTGATGATGTCTTATGTTATGTTTTATTGCTAAACCGCAAACAAAGATCTGCAGTTATTTCATAAATCCCAGCTGACACAGTCGGTTTGATAACCGTTGATTTTATCTACTTGTATTTATTGTTCCACATTTCCCAGAATCAACATGCCTGGACTTGTTGCTACCAGGCAGGTGTTGCAATCCACTGCAATAAATTTGTCAGACAATTTGATGAGTTGTTCAGAGTCATCAAGATAACTGTGTCAGAACTCTGTTTCTATTGTCCTGATAATTATTACCAGATTACATCCATCTTTCCAGAGAACTTCCAAGGACATTAGTGGGAAATTACAGACCCATAAAATAAATAGTTACTGTTTTGTGTGCACATTCCGATGGAGAAATCCTGAATCCTTTACTTAGTTTGTTGTGTTAGTGCATGTGTTAGGTTTAACAATAAACTCCACTGTATTTTTGTTTGAAGGTCCCATATTGTAAAAAGTGAGATTTTCATGTCTTTTTTTATTATAAAACATGTGCTAAAGTGGAAACCGCTCACAGTGATCACGTCTGTGCGGGTCAAATTGATCACTATAAGCCGATGATTATTATAACCAAATTTTTGTTGTCGTGCGTTATTTCTCATGCAGATTATCATCTAACTGACATTTGTATATTTATTACATGAATACAAAGTAATGAAACGGACCGCTTCACTATTTACTGGCTCGCTGCCAATTCTTCTGCCTTTTCCCTCACCGAGCGTGAGGCATTACAGTTTTGTGCCGGCTCTGCAGCGCGAGCGTGCATTAAGAACGGCGCCCGTTTGCCGTGGCTCCTCGATCTCTCATCCGGTAACGGCCGGTTGAGGAACGGCAAAGTTTCACTTTGGGGGCATTACGTGACCAGGCATTATCAATCCACTTAGCGAGGGCAGCTTCAACCAGAGTTGCATTAATTTTTTATTCAGAAAAAATAACTTTCCTTTTCCCGTCACAATATCAATGTGCAGCCAGCGCCAGCCTCCGCTAGCCAGCTTGAAAGCAGACAGTACACGAGGCAAAGTATCAAGGGAGTAAAGTAAAAAACAAAACAAAAATTCAATTAACGTTAGTCTAACGTAGTTTTAAAATGTTTTTCTACATGATGTTATGTATGAAAAGACCCAAAGTGAACACTGTATGCAGACTACTTGATTACTGTAAGCCCCCCTCCAGTGTATTTTTACATTTCTATGATATTTAATATTTATTTGAGTCATGTCCTGACGAAGTTGATAAGCCACACTGTTTGCCAATTTTTTTTGACAGATAACTTAATTTTTTACACGTCTCCAACCGGCAAGGAGGCTCTCAGGAAATGACGACATTCTACTGCTCAGTGCGTCCGAAAAGATTCAAAATACTGTCTATTCAAACAAAAGTATGTTGAACGATAGTACACATATTGATTATGTAGTGCACAGTATGCGTTTTGTGAATGACAACAGCTGACAGGAAGTAAACATGGACCCAAGCTTGTCGCCTAGCAACGCAATCCCGATGCAATTCCGTTGAAATGTGCTAACATGGAGCGTTTCAGACGGAGGGGACATACAGGCATATTCAGGCAGACAGTGTGAGGAAAACAAAGGGTTTTTTTTAACATTACAGCATGTAAACAAGTATGAACCTGAAAACGAGCATAATATGGGACCTTTAACTGAAAACTTGTTAATTTTATCAATATCTATCGTGAGTGCACTTTTTCCGGTACATCAATTGAGAAGCTGTTCATGGATATTACCAGACAGGAAAGATTGTTTTTGGTTAATACAGTGAATTAAGAAATAATCCTTCACCGCAGTGAAAAATAAAGCAGTCCTGTTCATCCCTGATTTGCTTAACAGAAACTCCGTCTTATGTTGGTGTATTAAAAATATTCTGCCCTCTTTTATCATCTTTTGACTCTGCGCTCTCCGCCCGCTGCAGCCCACAGTGGCACATGGGCTCCACCGGAGACAGAGTCACCCTCCCCACCCAGCAAGTCTGGGGTCCAGGAGGGGGCTTTTAGGCCACGCTCCTACACTGAGGGGCCTGCAGCTCATCAATATTGCAAAGGAATAAAGTAGGCTGGTGGTGGACCCTGAGTACTGAAGCCTAATCAACCGTCACCGTGCTCCAAACGAGAAGAGTAACAGGGATAATATTGATTTAGGGATACACTTTGCCATAGCTCTTTAATAAATAATGAGGAAATATATGTCTTATTGCACACCCTAAAGAAGTTTACCAATAGTGCAGGAGATAAATACATCTGATAATGTGTCATGCTGGTCTTTGAGTTTGAGATGTCAGTGAAGAACACCACATGTCTCGGTGAGTCTTGGACAGTTTTATCTCAAGGGTCAGCAGCCAAGCAAGACACTTGAGCCTCTCACTTGACCGCTGTGGTGACCATAGCTTCCCCTTTCTTCTTCAGTGGACTCCTACCACCACCTGGCCATTGTTTCTTGTAGACAACAGCAGAAGAATGTAAGCTGCAGCTCAAAGGGATGGAGAGATTACCTTTATTTCAATTATAAAGTACACTGGATATGACTGACTTTGAACACAGCGGGGGCGCCGAAGCCCTGCACGGTTTTTGTTCATTATGCTGCGCTACCTCAGCGACGGCCTACAGCGCCGCAATAAAAGACCAATGATCGGTGCACATCCTGTATTGATTTGTTTGCTGAATATCAGAGTGAATTTTCAGATGTATTTATAATGGCCTTATTAAAGCCCCCTTTGATCTAAAGATTACAACAATAACAGAATCGTCTGTGTTGTTTGGTAAAAATGTCAATATTAACTGGAGTTTTTCAGGGGCATTCAATTATTTTTCCTTTTAATCATAAAATGTAATCACTTTCACAGGTGGGGGGGATGGGCTTTGTGCGGTTATTCTTTTTTTTTTTATCATTGATGCAAAGCTGTCCATCCAATTGTATTGCTCCTCATATGACTTTTTTTTCTAAATGAAATATTCTATTTGAAATACAAACAGCTTTAATTATTGAAACTGACACTGCGTTTGACTTTGAAAGACTGTCAGCTGTTGACATTGGATAAAGAAACAGGGAATTGTGAGGAGTTCTGTGCTCGGCACTTGTATGATGAAGACATTATTTGGAGGTGACTCTCATCTGTTGTAAGAGTTATTGAAGCGGGCGAACACAAAGACAAGTGATCTGATGAATTGCTGATTAGTGTGAGGGGGATTTATGTAAGGATGAGGATCAACTCTCTCTGTGCTTGTGTTTTTAAATGATGTTCAAGTGGAGTCAAATGAAAGAACAAATAAGAAAGACAATATCAAGTGAAACTCGAGGGACACTCAGTGTCACATTATTCTAAATCGGAAAAAAAAAAAAAAAATTGCCAGTTCAAGTGTTGCCAAATTCAAAGCGGGGAAATGAAAGCGGAGATAAATTGTGGCATCATTTGCTGGACAATAACTGCAGGAGGACAGTGAGGTAAATGGCAGTTATTATACACAATGAGATGTTTTATCTGGACTAAAAACCTTAAAGAGGAATGCTACTTGATATAGCAATTTATGGCCAATAACAATCTATGGCCAAGTACAGGTCACAGGGCATACCGAAAGGATGTCGTGAACCGAAATTCCTCTACCGAACAGTTCAATACTATTACACGTATTGGTACACCCCTAATAAATTATGTGTATTATTGTTGTATGATTTTTACTGTCAGTTTTGTTGCATGTTAAGACAGGTGCTTTTATTTGTAACAAACTTGTAGGTATGCGGCCTCAATGGATGACATCTGGGAAGAAGAGGAACGTTAACAGACCAAGTGAGACAACATCTTCTCTGTGCTGAGGCTCTGAGGTAGGATATTTTTTCTCATTACCACCTGCGTTGTGTTAAATGTTGTTGAATATTGAAAGCCTACAACATATTTTAAATGCACTGGTCTCTTAAGCTTCGTTTTGAACCTCTTGAAATTCATAAAATTATAGGATGTGGTCTGTAATAGACATGGACATTCAGACATCATTCAGTGTGATTTACACTTTCTGAGAATATCATTGTCTCTGATGTCCAGAACTTCAGAATACCTGAAGCTGAAATACAGCCCATTTATGGAGCTCATTTGTCTTTGTTGGTTCTCAGAGAAAAGACTCGAGGTGTTCGAGGAGGAGCAGCAGACTGGATGGAGACGAGGACATCAAGGTGAGGTGAGGTGGACCTGAAAAACACTACTGTCTGTACACACCTGGAAACTGCAATAATCATATGACATGATTTTTATATTTGAATGATTGTGTGTCTGTCGTGTGTTTGTGTTTTGTTTCTCCATCCTCCAGCAAACGTTGGAGGAGCAGCTGGAGAAACACAGGGAGGCTCATCAGAAGCAGCTCAGCCGCCTCCGAGACGAGATCAATGCTGGACGAACTCAAAGAGTAAGGAAACACCAATGAAACAAAATATTCTCTCGATACTTTGATTAGAGTTCGAGATTTTTTTATTTGTTTTTTAAAGATATTTATCCATCATTGGAGCCTTTTTTATCGGTCATAAAAATGTCAAAGTATAGTATGCCATAAAAAAAATGTCCCATTAAAAAGTCATAATATAAAATGTCATAGTATAGAATGCCATAAAAATGTAATAGTATAGTTTTCCATGACTATGTTATAGAATGTCAAAGTATAGTATGCCATAAAAAAGTCATAGTATAAAATGTCATAGTATAGTATGCCATGAAAATGTCATAATACAATAGTATAATGGGCCAAGAAAATGTCATAAAAAATGTAATAATTCAATAGGCCATAAAAAAATGTCATAGTGTATACTATGTCATTAAAAAATAGTATGTAATGGTATAGTATGCAATAAATAATAATATCATATGCCATAGTATAGCATGCCATGAAAAAAATATGTCAAAAAATGTTCTGTTCTGGTATGGTATGTCATAAAAAAAGAAAAATGGCACTCTATAGTATGTCACAAAGAGTTATAGTATGGTATGGCATAAATATGTCATAGTATAGTATGCCATAGAAAATGACATAAAAAATAATAATATAGTATGTTAAAAAAAATGACATAGTATAATATGCCATAAAAATATAATATAGTATGTCATAAAAACTCAGTATGGTATGGCATAAAAATGTCATGGTAGAGTATGCCATAAAAAATAATACAGTATGTCATATTAAATGTCATAAAAACTTTATTTAACAAATACTATAATTTGCCATAAAAAATGATCATATAGTATGTCATAACAAGTCATAAAACATTTCATAATATAGTACACCATGAAAATGTCAAACTATAGTATGTCAGAAAAAGTCATTTTATTGCATGTTATAAAAATGTGTCATGTCATACTAGAGTATGCCATAAAAGATAATATAGTATAAAGTAATATATTAATGAATGTCATATGTCCTTGTGTAGTATGCCATAAAAATGTCATGAAATTGTCATAGTATAGTAAGTCATAAAAAATGTTATTAAAAAGTCATAGTATAACATGCCATAAGAACGTGTCATAAAAAATTATATTATATAGTATAATATGCCATAAAAAATAATTTCAGTTGGGAGATCTGTTCTAGTGGTAGAGCATCGTAAAACAAACACACGTTCAAACTAGACGGTAACAAAATAAAACCCACCAAACCGTCTTGGTTAGTCTTTCCAACAATCACCAACTCTGGTTTAGTCAAAATAAACCCATATTTCACTGAGATAGATGTGAAAATATGCTGGCTTTATATGCTGTTTCCCTCTGCTGTCTCTCTTTTTTCGGAGGCAGACCACTAAATTAGCCAAATAAAATGACAAACATCACCCAAAAAAATACAACCGGAGATGTACTCAGCCAATCGCAGATAGCTCATATATATTCGTCCAATCACCCAAGTCTATCTGTAATACACTTTCCAGTGTCAATGCTAACTATAAATATAACTGAATTCTATTAAAGTGTATAATTGTTGTATGATTTTTACTGTCAGTTGTGTTGCATGTGCTTTTATTTGTCACCCTTGTAGATATGCGGCCTCAATGGATAACATCTGGGAAGAGGAGGAACGTTATACAGACCAACTGAGACAACATCCTCTCTGTGCTGAAGCTCCGAGCTAGGATATTTGTTGTCATTACCAGCTGCGTAGTGTTTAATGTTGTTGAATATTGAAAGCATACAACATATTTTAAATTCAGTGGCCTCTTTAGCTTCGTAATGAACTTCTTGAAAATTCATAAAGTTATAGGATGTGTTCGGTAATAGACATTCAGACATCATTCAGTGTGATTTACTTTTTTCCCCCTTTATTCACCAATTCGTGCATACACATTCAGACAATTTGGACATACTAACAAATACAAAAGGCAACAACAGCTGTCATTGTTTTACAAAACATTAAAAGATACAAATAAGTAACAGGGGCCAGCATATGAAAAAAAAATTTAATAACTAAAGAGAGAGGGTGGGGTTTTTTTTTCTACTTTTCCAGTTCAGTAGCAGGGTTTTCTTGGTGACAGTTAGGGCCAAAGGTAGCAGTGAGCATTGGATTTGTTTATAGATTTGATACAGTTGTATACATCCTGATATGCTACTCTATACAATCTTCCCAAACATGAGGGTCATGACACTCAGGGTGGGTGGGGAAAACAGACAAACAAAACTAAAACGAGAATTCAGTGTGATTACACTTCCCTAGAATATCATTGTCTGTGATGTCCAGAACTTCCGAGTACCTGAAGCTGAAATTACAGCCCATTTAAGGAGCTCATTTGTCTTCTTTATTGTTTCGCAGAGAAAAGACAAGGTGTTGGGAGGAGCAGCAGACTAAATGGCGAAAAGGACATCAAGGTGAGGAGATGTGGACCTGAAAAACACTATTGGCTGTACACATGTTGTAGTAGTATTAGTAGTAATTGTTGTTGTAGCAGTACTAGTTGTGGTACCTGTTGTTTAAGAGTACAAAAAAGTCATAGTTAAGTATGTCGAAAGACAGTCATAGTAGAGTATGTCAGAAAAAAAAATCATATTTTAGTATGTTGAAAACAGAGTAAAAAAAGTCATTTATGATTGACTTTTTTCATGAAATTTTTCTAAATACTATATTAAGACTTTTTTTATCATTCATTTTTTGACATACTATCCTGACTTTTTTTTATCACTTAATCTTTTGATATAATATACTATGACTTTTTTCCCATTAAATTTTTCGACAGACTATGCTATGATTTTTTTATAATAAAATTATCGACATAATATACTATGACTTTTCTTTCACAAAATTTTTAATATATTATTCTATTACTTTTTTTTCACATACTATAGTTTGAATTTTTTATAATAAAATTTTCGACTTACTATACTTTGACTTTTTTGTCATAAAATGTTGTGAAAAAAAAGTCATAGTATAGTATGTCGAAAATTTCCTGAAAAAAAATAAATAATATAGTATGTCGAAAATGTTATTATAAAAAAGTCATAGTATAGTATATCGAAAATTTTATGAAAGAAAAGTCAGTATAGTATGTCGAAAATGTTATGAAAAAAAGTCATAGTAGAGTATGTCGAAAATTTTGTTAAAAAAAAGTCATTTTTCGACATACTATACTATGACTTTTTTTTCACAAAATTTTCGACATACTCTACTATGACTTTTTTTTCATAAAACTTTGGACATGTTACACCATGATTTTTTTTTTCATAAAAATTTCCAAAATACCATACTATGACTTTTCTTTCACAAAATTTTCGACATGCTATACTCTGACTTTTCTGTCATGAAATTTTAGACATACTATACTTTGACTTTTTTATAATAAAATGTTGTGAAAAAAAAGTCATAGTATAGTATGTCGAAAATTCCGATTAAAAAAAAGTCATAGTATGTTGAAAATTTTATTTAAAGTATGTCGAAAATTTCGTGAAAAAGTAATTTTTCGACATACTATACTATGACTTTTTTTTCATTCAAATTTTCGACATGCTATACTATGACTTTTTTTCAGAAAATGTTTGTAATACTATACTATGACTGTTTAATAATCAAATTTTCCGTCATAATACTATGACTTTTTTAGAATCAAATTTTAATTAACATTTTTAAAAAAAAACTCAGTTTAAATTTTCGTCAATTTTCATGAAAAGTCATACTATAGTATGACTTTTTTCATGAAAATGTCGAAATTTTAAACTGAGTTTTTTTCCCCACCAAATGAATCGACAGACTATACCATGCCCGTTTTCAGGAAAATTTTCCACATTCTACACTATTACAATTTTTTACGAATATTTTCGAAAATTTTCATGAAAAAAGTCGTCAAAAATGTCATAGTATAGAATGTCGAAAATTTTAATGAAAAAAGGCATAGTATAGTCTGTCGATTCATTTGGTGGAAAAAAAACTCAGTTTAAAATTTCGACATTTTCATGAAAAAGTCATACTATAGTATGACTTTTCATGAAAATTGACGAAAATTTAAACTGAGTTTTTTTTCCACCAAATGAATCGACAGACTATACTATGCCCGTTTTCATGAAAATTTTCGACATTCTATACTATTACAATTTTTTACGAATATTTTCGAAAATTTTCATGAAAAAAGTCGTCAAAAATATTCGTAAAAACATGTCATAGTATAGAATGTCGAAAATTTTAATGAAAAAAGGCATAGTATAGTCTGTCGATTCATTTGGTGGAAAAAAAACTCAGTTTAAAATTTCGACATTTTCATGAAAAAGTCATACTATAGTATGACTTTTCATGAAAATTGACGAAAATTTAAACTGAGTTTTTTTTCCACCAAATGAATCGACAGACTATACTATGCCCGTTTTCATGAAAATTTTCGACATTCTATACTATTACAATTTTTTACGAATATTTTCGAAAATTTTCATGAAAAAAGTCGTGTCAAAAATATTCGTAAAAAAATGTCATAGTATAGAATGTCGAACATTTTAATGAAAAAAGGCATAGTATAGTCTGTCGATTCATTTGGTGGAAAAAAAACTCAGTTTAAAATTTCGACATTTTCATGAAAAAGTCATACTATAGTATGACTTTCCATGAAAATTGACGAAAATTTAAACTGAGTTTTTTTTCCACCAAATGAATCGACAGACTATACCATGCCTGTTTTCATGAACATTTTCGACATTCTATACTATGACAATTTTTTACGAATATTTTCGAAAATTTTCATGAAAAAAGTCGTGTCAAAAATATTTGTAAAAAAATGTCATAGTATAGAATGTCGAAAATTTTAATGAAAAAAGGCATAGTATAGTCTGTCGATTCATTTGGTGGAAAAAAAACTCAGTTTAAAATTTCGACATTTTTGTGAAAAAGTCATACTATAGTATGACTTTCATGAAAATTGACGAAAATTTAAACTGAGTTTTTTTTCCACCAAATGAATCGACAGACTATACTATGCCTGTTTTCATGAAAATTTTCGACATTCTATACTATGACATTTTTTTACGAATATTTTCGAAAATTTTCATGAAAAAAGTCGTGTCAAAAATATTCGTAAAAAAATGTCATAGTATAGAATGTCGAAAATTTTAATGAAAAAAGGCATAGTATAGTCTGTCGATTCATTTGGTGGAAAAAAAAACTCAGTTTAAAATTTCGACATTTTCATGAAAAAGTCATACTATAGTATGACTTTTCATGAAAATTGACGAAAATTTAAACTGAGTTTTTTTTCCACCAAATGAATCGACAGACTATACTATGCCCGTTTTCATGAAAATTTTCGACATTCTATACTATTACAATTTTTTACGAATATTTTCGAAAATTTTCATGAAAAAAGTCATGTCAAAAATATTCGTAAAAAAATGTCATAGTATAGAATGTCGAAAATTTTAATGAAAAAAGGCATAGTATAGTCTGTCGATTCATTTGGTGGAAAAAAAACTCAGTTTAAAATTTCGACATTTTCATGAAAAAGTCATACTATAGTATGACTTTCATGAAAATTGACGAAAATTTAAACTGAGTTTTTTTTCCACCAAATTAATCGACAGACTATACTATGCCTGTTTTCATGAAAATTTTCGACATTCTATACTATGACAATTTTTTACGAATATTTTCGAAAATTTTCATGAAAAAAGTCGTGTCAAAAATATTCGTAAAAAAATGTCATAGTATAGAATGTCGAAAATTTTAATGAAAAAAGGCATAGTATAGTCTGTCGATTCATTTGGTGGAAAAAAAACTCAGTTTAAAATTTCGACATTTTCATGAAAAAGTCATACTATAGTATGACTTTTCATGAAAATTGACGAAAATTTAAACTGAGTTTTTTTTCCACCAAATGAATCGACAGACTATACCATGCCTGTTTTCATGAACATTTTCGACATTCTATACTATGACAATTTTTTACGAATATTTTCGAAAATTTTCATGAAAAAAGTCGGTCAAAAATATTCGTAAAAAAATGTCATAGTATAGAATGTCGAAAATTTTAATGAAAAAAGGCATAGTATAGTCTGTCGATTCATTTGGTGGAAAAAAAACTCAGTTTAAAATTTCGACATTTTCATGAAAAAGTCATACTATAGTATGACTTTTCATGAAAATTGACGAAAATTTAAACTGAGTTTTTTTTCCACCAAATGAATCGACAGACTATACTATGCCCGTTTTCATGAAAATTTTCGACATTCTATACTATTACAATTTTTTACGAATATTTTCGAAAATTTTCATGAAAAAAGTCGTCAAAAATATTCGTAAAAAAATGTCATAGTATAGAATGTCGAACATTTTAATGAAAAAAGGCATAGTATAGTCTGTCGATTCATTTGGTGGAAAAAAAACTCAGTTTAAAATTTCGACATTTTCATGAAAAAGTCATACCATAGTATGACTTTCCATGAAAATTGACGAAAATTTAAACTGAGTTTTTTTTCCACCAAATGAATCGACAGACTATACTATGCCCGTTTTCATGAAAATTTTCCACATTCTACACTATTACAATTTTTTACGAATATTTTCGAAAATTTTCATGAAAAAAGTCGTCAAAAATATTCGTAAAAAAATGTCATAGTATAGAATGTCGAACATTTTAATGAAAAAAGGCATAGTATAGTCTGTCGATTCATTTGGTGGAAAAAAAACTCAGTTTAAAATTTCGACATTTTCATGAAAAAGTCATACTATAGTATGACTTTCCATGAAAATTGACGAAAATTTAAACTGAGTTTTTTTTCCACCAAATTAATCGACAGACTATACTATGCCCGTTTTCATGAACATTTTCGACATTCTATACTATTACAATTTTTTACGAATATTTTCGAAAATTTTCATGAAAAAAGTCGTGTCAAAAATATTTGTAAAAAAATGTCATAGTATAGAATGTCGAAAATTTTAATGAAAAAAGGCATAGTATAGTCTGTCGATTCATTTGGTGGAAAAAAAACTCAGTTTAAAATTTCGACATTTTCATGAAAAAGTCATACTATAGTATGACTTTTCATGAAAATTGACGAAAATTTAAACTGAGTTTTTTTTCCACCAAATTAATCGACAGACTATACTATGCCCGTTTTCATGAAAATTTTCGACATTCTATACTATTACAATTTTTTACGAATATTTTCGAAAATTTTCACGAAAAAAGTCATGTCAAAAATATTCGTAAAAAAATGTCAGAGTATAGAATGTCGAAAATTTTAATGAAAAAAGACACAGTATAGTCTGTCGATTCATTTGGTGGAAAAAAAAACTCAGTTTAAAATTTCGTCAATTTTCATGAAAAGTCATACAATAGTATCACTTTTCATGAAAATTGACGAAAATTTAAACTGAGTTTTTTTTCCACCAAATTAATCGACAGACTATACTATGCCTGTTTTCATGAAAATTTTCGACATTCTATACTATGACAATTTTTTACGAATATTTTCGAAAATTTTCATGAAAAAAGTCATGTCAAAAATATTCGTAAAAAAATGTCATAGTATAGAATGTCGAAAATTTTAATGAAAAAAGGCATAGTATAGTCTGTCGATTCATTTGGTGGAAAAAAAACTCAGTTTAAAATTTCGACATTTTCATGAAAAAGTCATACTATAGTATGACTTTTCATGAAAATTGACGAAAATTTAAACTGAGTTTTTTTTCCACCAAATTAATCGACAGACTATACTATGCCTGTTTTCATGAAAATTTTCGACATTCTATACTATGACAATTTTTTACGAATATTTTCGAAAATTTTCACAAAAAAAGTCGTCAAATATTCGTAAAAAAATGTCATAGTATAGAATGTCGAAAATTTTAATGAAAAAAGGCATAGTATAGTCTGTCGATTCATTTGGTGGAAAAAAAACTCAGTTTAAAAATTCGACATTTTCATGAAAAAGTCATACTATAGTATGACTTTTCATGAAAATTGACGAAAATTTAAACTGAGTTTTTTTTCCACCAAATTAATCGACAGACTATACTATGCCCGTTTTCATGAAAATTTTCGACATTCTATACTATTACAATTTTTTACGAATATTTTCGAAAATTTTCACGAAAAAAGTCATGTCAAAAATATTCGTAAAAAAATGTCATAGTATAGAATGTCGAAAATTTTAATGAAAAAAGGCACAGTATAGTCTGTCGATTCATTTGGTGGAAAAAAAACTCAGTTTAAAATTTCGACATTTTCATGAAAAGTCATACTATAGTATGACTTTTCATGAAAATTGACGAAAATTTAAACTGAGTTTTTTTTCCACCAAATTAATCGACAGACTATACTATGCCTGTTTTCATGAAAATTTTCGACATTCTATACTATGACATTTTTTTACGAATATTTTCGAAAATTTTCACGAAAAAAGTCATGTCGAAAATATTCGTAAAAAAATGTCATAGTATAGAATGTCGAAAATTTTAATGAAAAAAGGCATAGTATAGTCTGTCGATTCATTTGGTGGAAAAAAAACTCAGTTTAAAATTTCGACATTTTTGTGAAAAAGTCATACAATAGTATGACTTTTCATGAAAATTGACGAAAATTTAAACTGAGTTTTTTTTCCACCAAATTAATCGACAGACTATACTATGCCTGTTTTCATGAAAATTTTCGACATTCTATACTATGACAATTTTTTACGAATATTTTCGAAAATTTTCATGAAAAAAGTCATGTCAAAAATATTCGTAAAAAAATGTCATAGTATAGAATGTCGAAAATTTTAATGAAAAAAGGCATAGTATAGTCTGTCGATTCATTTGGTGGAAAAAAAACTCAGTTTAAAATTTCGACATTTTCATGAAAAAGTCATACTATAGTATGACTTTTCATGAAAATTGACGAAAATTTAAACTGAGTTTTTTTTCCACCAAATTAATCGACAGACTATACTATGCCTGTTTTCATGAAAATTTTCGACATTCTATACTATGACAATTTTTTACGAATATTTTCGAAAATTTTCATGAAAAAAGTCGTCAAAAATATTCGTAAAAAAATGTCATAGTATAGAATGTCGAAAATTTTAATGAAAAAAGGCATAGTATAGTTGTCGATTCATTTGGTGGAAAAAAAACTCAGTTTAAAATTCGACATTATATGAAAATATCTTGAACTTTTCATGAATGACGAAAATTTTTAATTTTTCACATTTTAGAAAAAGACTAAATATGCGTTTCAAAAATTTAATTTATAATGTCAAAATTTTTTCAAAAAATCGAATTTCATAAGTAAAAAATTCGTAAAAAATGTCTAGTATAAATTCGAAAATAATATTTCATAAATTGCGAAAATTTATGATAATTCACAAATTAATCGACAATATAGTTTTTATGAAAATTTTCGACATATACTATGAAAATTTTTTATGAATATTTTCAAAATTTTATGAAAATTTACAATATTTAGAAAATTTTCATAATAAAGTCGTAAAATATTATAAAAAAATGTCATAAATAGTGTAAAATTTGTAAAAAAAAGTCATTTAAAATTTCGAAATTTGTGAAAAAGCATACTAAGTAGATTTGCATTTTAGAAAAATCATTAAATATTTTTTTCAAAAATGACAAATTAAATGCGTTTTCATGAAAATTATCGAAACTATACTATGCTTTTTCGAAAATTTTCAAAATTTACAGAAAAAATTTTTAGAATATTTTAAAAATTTCATATAAAATGTCAAAATTTATAAAAAATGTCATAGTATGTGTCGAAAATTTGGAAAAAAAACATAGTATAGAATGTCGAATTTTGTGAAAAAAACTAGTAATTTCGATCATTTGAGAAAAATTAAACTAGTTTTATTTCAGAAATTTCGAAAATATACTAGTTATTTTCATGAAAATTTCGACATCTATACTTTCATTTTTTGAAAATTTTAGAACAAACTAAATTTTCTAGAAAAATTTCAATATAAATGAAAATTTTATGAAAATATCATAAAAAAGTTCTGTCAAGGTCGAAAAAATTAAAGTTAAAATTAGATGTCGTGAAATATTTATGAAAAAATATTTAAAATTGCAATTTAAATGAAAATTTTTACCAAATTGACTATAAAATGCCTTTTTATGAGAATTTTTCACATTCTAATTACAGATTTTTCATTTATGAAAATTTTCGACATAAAATACTAAAAAATTTTTAGAAAATTTCGAAAATTATATGAAAAAATATTTAAAATATTTAGAAAAAATCGTTAAAATTATTTGTGAAAAAAGCATAGTATAGATGTAATTTTATAAAAAGATATATATATGATTTTTAGTGAAAAAATTTAAATTGAGCTTTTATGAAAATTACAAATAATCATTTTTTCGAAAATTTTCGACAAATTTACTATCTTTTTCAAAATTTTCAATTAATTTCATGAAAATTTCGAAAATTTTAAAAATTCATATATAGAAAATTTTCATTGAAAAAAAGAATAGTTAAAAAATTAAAGTTAATAAAAAAGTAAAATTTCGAATTTTCATAAATAGTCAAAATTCAGTTTATCGAAATTTGAAAAATCAATATAGTTAATTTTCATAAAATTTACGAAAATTCGAAATTTTTCACAAATTGAATTTACACTAAATGATGTAGAATATTTTCAAATTTTTAAAAAATGTCAATTTTACGATAATAAAATTTTATTAGAATGTCGAAAATTTTAGAAAAAAGTCATAGTATAATTTAAAAATTTTAAAAAAAAGTAAAATTTGTCATGAAAAGCATATATAGTTGTTTTCATTGAAAAAAAGTTAAATCTCGTTTTTCAATGAAAATCAATATATTGATTTTTATAAATAATTATAAAAAATTGAAATTTTGAAAAAATTTTCATAAAAGAAATTTTATGAATATGAATTTGTCAAAAAATCAGTAAAAATATTCGTTAAAAAGTCATATTATGTAAAATTTTCATGAAAATACGAAATTTACTGAGATTATTTCCAAATAATTTCTAAATATGACTTTTCATGAAAAGTTTTATTTCACATTACAAAATGAATATTTTTAAATATTTTAAATCAATAATTCGAAAAAATTCAATTTTCGAAAATTTTCATGAAATAAATAAAATTGTCGAAAATTTTAATGAAAAGAAAAATTTTGAAAAAGTATATATGAATGTCGAAATTTGAATTAAAAATAGATTTAAATTGTTTTTTAAAAAGTGAAAAAAGACTTATATAAAATTCGAAAATTTTAAAAATTTCATTTAAATGAATTCAATATTTGACAATTTTTAAAAAGTTTTAATACCTATAAAAATGTCATAATTGATGTGAAAATTTTATAAAAAAGCAATTAAATATTTGTAAAAAATTTTAAAAATAAATTTTATGTAAAAAGCATAGTATAGTATATTGTCGAAAATTTTATGAAAATTGACAAGTTTTTCGATAATTATGCAAATAACTATTTTATGAAAATTTTCAAAATTTATACTTAATTTTTTCACAATTTACGAAAATTTAAAAAAAGTTTTCAAAATTTTAAAAAAATATATATTATTCGAAAATTTTTAAAAAATGCATATAAAAGTTGTCGAATATTTTAAAAAAATATCATTTAAAATTTAAATTTTCATGAAAAAAATATAGTATACTTTTCATGAAAATTGACGAAAATTTAAACTGAGTTTTTTTTCCACCAAAAATCGACAGACTATCTATGCCGTTTTATGAAATTTTCGACATTTAATATTTTTTTGAAAATTTTCATAAAAAGAGTAAAATATTCGTAAAAAAATGTCATAGTATAGAATGTCAAAATTTTATGAAAAAATTAATAGTCATTATTCGGAAAAAAATGTAAAATAGAATGTAGAAATTTTAATAAAAAGAGTATATTAGTGATATTTTGAAAATTAACTAGTTTAAATTTTTCCCAAAAATAAAAGACATACTATATATGACTTTTCATGAAAATTCGAAATTTATACGATTTTTCAAAATTTATTAAAATTCAATATAATAAATCGTTTCATAAAATTTCGAAAATTTAATGAATAAACATTTTAGAATTTCGAAATTTGTGAAAAAATCAATTTTAAAATAAATATTCATGAAAAAATTCATAAAAAAGATATATAGTAGACATTTTGAAAATGAACTTATTTAAATTGAATTCAGAAAAAGCATACTATATAAACTTTTCGAATTTTGAAAATTACAAATTTTAGAATTTTTTCGAAAATTTTATGAAAAAAGTTAAAAATTCAAAAAATGTCATAGTATAGAATGTCGAAAATTTTAATAAAAAAGGCATAGTATAGTCTGATTCATTTGGTGGAAAAAAAACTCAGTTTAAAATTTGACATTTTAAAAAAATACTATAGTATGATTTTCATAAAATTGACGAAAATTTAAACTGAGTTTTTTTTCCCCAAATGAATCGACAGAATACTATCCGTTTATGAAAATTTTCGACATTCTATTATTACAATTTTTTCGAAAATTTTCATGAAAAAAGTTCAAAAATTGTAAAAAAATGTCATAATAGAATGTCGAAAATTTTAATGAAAAAAGGCATAGTATATTGTCGATTCATTTGGTGGAAAAAAAACTCAGTTTAAAATTTCCATTTTCATGAAAAAGTCATCTATAGTATGACTTTTCATGAAAATTGACGAAATTAAACGATTTTTTCCACCAAATAATCGACAGATATCTATGCCCTTTTATGAAAATTTTGACATTTAAACTATTACAATTTTTCGAAAATTTTCATAAAAAAGTTCGAAAATATTCGAAAAAAATCATAGTATAGAATGTCGAAAATTTTAATGAAAAAAGGCATAGTATAGTCTGTCGATTCATTTGGTGGAAAAAAAACTCATTTAAAATTTCGACATTTTCATGAAAAAGTCATACTATAGTATGACTTTTCATGAAAATTGAGAAAATTTAAATGATTTTTTTTCCACCAAATAACGACAGACTATACTATGCCTTTTTTCATGAAAATTTTCGACATTCTATACTATTACATTTTTTCGTATTTTATGAAAAAGTGTCAAAAATATTGTAAAAAAATGTCATAGTATAGAATGTCGAAAATTTTAATGAAAAAGGCATAGTATAGTCTGTCGATTATTTGGTGGAAAAAAAATCATTTAAAATTTCATTTTCATGAAAAAGTCATACTATAGTATGCTTTTCAAAAATGACAAAATTTAAACTGATTTTTTTTCCACCAAATAATCGACAGACTATCTATGCTTTTGAAAATTTTCGACATTCTATACTTGACATTTTTTACGAATATTTTCGAAAATTTTCATGAAAAAAGTCGTCAAAAATATTCTAAAAAATTTTATAAATGTCGAAAATTTAATAAAAAAGTATAATTTCGACATTTGGTGAAAAAAAATCAGTTTAAAATTTCGAAATTTTCATGAAAAAATCTATAGATGATTTTATGAAAATTGACGAAAATTTCGAGTTTTTTTTCACCAAATGAATCGACAGACTATCTATGCTTTCATGAAAATTTTCAATTTACATTTCAATTTTCGAAAATTTTCATAAAAAGTCGTCAAAAATTGAAAAAAATGTCATAGTATAGTGTCGAAAATTAATGAAAAAGCATAGTATGTCTGTCGATTATTTTGGAAAAAAAACTATTTAAAATTTCGACATTTTCATGAAAAAGTCATCATAGATATTTTATGAAAATGACAAAATTTAAATGAGTTTTTTTCACCAAAAATGACAGACTATACTATGCCGTTTTCATGAAATTTTCACATTTAACTTTACATTTTTTGAAAATTCATAAAAAGTGTTAAAAATTGAAAAAAATGTCATAGTATAGTGTCGAAAATTATGAAAGGCATAGTATGTCTGTCTTCATTTGTGGAAAAAAAACTAGTTTAAAATTTCGACATTTTCATGAAAAAGTCATACTATAGTATGATTTTCATGAAAATGACGAAATTTAAACTGAGTTTTTTTTCCACCAATTAATCGACAGACTATACATCCGTTTAAAAATTCGACATTCTATACTATCATTTTTTAGAATATTTTCGAAAATTCATGAAAAAGTCGTCAAATTCGAAAAAAATGTCATAGTATAGAATGTCGTTTAATGAAAAGCATAGATAGTCTGTCGATTCATTTGGTGAAAAATATTTTCGACATTTTCATGAAAAAGTCATACTATAGTATGACTTTTCATGAAAATGACGAAAATTTAAACTGAGTTTTTTTTTCACCAATTAATCGACAGAAACTCTGTTTAAAATTTCGACATTTTCATGACAATTTTTTAGAATATTTTCGAAAATTCATGAAAATTCAAAAATATTCGTAAAAAAATGTCATAGTATAGAATGTCGTTTTCATGAAAAAGGCATAGTATAGTCTGTCGATTTTTTGGAAAAAAAACTCATTTAAAATTTCGACATTTTCATGAAAAAGTCATACTATAGTATGACTTTTCATGAAAATTGACGAAAATTTAAACTGAGTTTTTTTTCCACCAAATTAATCGACAGACTATACTATGCCGTTTTCATGAAAATTTTCGACATTCTATACAATGACATTTTTTACGAATATTTTCGAAAATTTTCAAAAAAAGTCGTCAAAATATTCGTAAAAAAATGTCATAGTATAGAATGTCGAAAATTTTAATGAAAAAAGGCATAGTATAGTCTGTCGATTCATTTGGTGGAAAAAAAACTCAGTTTAAAATTTCGACATTTTCATGAAAAAGTCATACTATAGTATGACTTTTCATGAAAATTGACGAAAATTTAAACTGAGTTTTTTTTCCACCAAATTAATCGACAGACTATACTATGCCCGTTTTCATGAAAATTTTCGACATTCTATACTATGACATTTTTTCACGAATATTTTCGAAAATTTTCATGAAAAAAGTCGTCAAAAATATTCGTAAAAAAATGTCATAGTATAGAATGACGAAAATTTTAATGAAAAAAGGCATAGTATAGTCTGTCGATTCATTTGGTGGAAAAAAAACTCAGTTTAAAATTTCGACATTTTCATGAAAAAGTCATACTATAGTATGACTTTTCATGAAAATTGACGAAATTTAAACTGAGTTTTTTTTCCACCAAATGAATCGACAGACTATACTATGCCTGTTTTCATGAAAATTTTCGACATTCTATACTATACATTTTTTACGAATATTTTCGAAAATTTTCATGAAAAAAGTCGTCAAAATATTCGAAAAAAATGTCATAGTATAGAATGTCGAAAATTTTAATGAAAAAAGGCATAGTATAGTTGACTTTGTGAAAAAAAAATTTAAAATTTTTTTCACAAAAAGCAACTATATATGCTTTTCATGAAAATTCGAATTTAATATTTTTTTTACAAATTTTCGAAAATTTTCATGAAGTCTCTAAAATTTCGTTAAAAATTCATAGTTAGAATGTCGAAAATTTTAATGAAAAAAGGCAAAAGTATTGGTAAAAAAACTCAGTTTAAATTTCGAAATTTTCATGAAAAAGTCATATATAGTATGCTTTCATTTGGAAAATAAACTAGTTTATTTCCACAATGAATCGCAACTATATATGCTTTTCATGAAAATTTTCGAAATTTAAACTGATTTTTTCCAAAATTATCACAAAAAGCGTCAAATTTTCGACATTCATATATGAATTCGAAAATTTTAAAAAGAAAAAGGCATAGTATAAAGTTTCTATGTCGATTCATTTGGTGGAAAAAAAACTCAGTTTAAAATTTCGACATTTTCATGAAAAAGTCATACTATAGTATGACTTTTCATGAAAATTGACGAAAATTTAAACTGAGTTTTTTACCAATTATCGACAACTATGCGTTTTCAAAAATTTCGACATTCTATACTATGCAAACAAAAAAGTTAAATTCGAATTTTAATGAAAAAGGCATATATAGTTGCTTCATTTGGGAAAAAAAAACAGTTTAATTTCACATGAAAAAAATGCTTTTCATGAAAATTCGAATTTAACTGATTTTTTACAAATTTCGAAATTATGTGTTTTCTAAAATTTTCATCTATAATGAAATTTTAGAATATTTTCGAATTTAAAAAAAATCGTAATTTCGAAAAAAAGTCATATATA